>CM061920.1:351733596-351854415 GCA_031002005.1 Vandiemenella viatica
GGTAGAAAGGACGGGGGGGGGGGGAGGAGGGAAAGTAGCGGCCCGAAAAATCAGCTGTGAAAAAAACATCTGTGGCTTGACCGGCAATCAAAATGCGGCGGCTGCTTATCATTCAGTCGCTCTTCCGACTGAGCTAAATTTCTGTAAACACGCCAAATAAAATCGCAAACGGACACCAACCATCCGAGTTACGTACACTCCACACTCCGTCAGTGCCTTCTGCTGTATCACCGTACATGAGACCAAATGCATTATAGGTAAGCATAGCACCTAGCCGGTGGGTGAGCGGCAATGCTCCAGCCTGGTATTTTGGTGGACACAGGTTCAAATTGCTGTCCGGATTTTAGTTTTCCATGATTTCCAGAAATCACTCCAAGAGAATGCCGCGACGGTTCTTTCAGAAGACCATGTCCGTATTTTGTCCTATTCCTTGCCTCCCATCCACTCCCGACTCTAATAACTTCGACGCTGACGTCGATGAGCCGTAAAGCCAGTAGAAAACTATACATATAAATAGCAGTTCATCATCTTCATGTCTCAAGCATCGGTTGCAAGTATGAGCTAGAGACGACAGAAAAATTGACGAACCTTGCGCAGATTTAAATCTTCATTTGGTTCTGTTTGTAGGAGCGGCTGCACGGCGCTGCACTACGCTGTTGACGGGTCACATCTGCAGGTAGTGAAGCTTGCTCTCGACCAAGGAGCCAACATAGAGTCCACCGACCGACAGGGCTGGACACCGCTTATCAGAGGAGGTTAGTAACGCCAAACATTATGTTTCTCAATGGATTTGTACTTTCAGTCAGAAGTTCAAAACTGACACGCTCAGATAGAAATTTCTACTTCGGAGACAGTTGATATAAAGAGATATTTTAACAAACGCTTCGCTAATTATTCACACACATCGCAATAACTCGTGTTGTGGTCGTTAAAGCAGTGTAACAGTAATGCAGTCTTCACGGGTGTATACCGCCGGATTGTGTTGTGGAAACACGATATTTCAACGGCTAGCTCCGCCGTCTTTTTCAGGTATGGAGACATCTGCGCTGGTCGGCTGACCCGGCGGTACACCCGTGAAGACTACATTGCAGTTATACGCCGGGAAAGTCTTCGTTCTTACAGTGTAACAGTGCCTGGCACTCAACACAATAATTACTCGACACCCACTGGAGGAACAAATTTTCTCCATGGGGTGCATGAGATAGTAAAGTTTGTGGTGCACTGGTCTAGGTGATTGAAACGTCTCCGGTTTGAATCCCTGTCTCGGCAGGGATTTTCATTGGCTCTTAATCCGACCTTTGCCTCTGGCACAGCTTGCTATGTAATGTGAAGCACGCCAGAACGCTTCCGTGGTTCAGATTCCACGTTAAACTGTAGGTCCCCTATACCCGGTAGGATTGCTGGGTTAGGTTAAGGCGGCTACGACAGGGGCGGAATGCGCAGCCAATAGAAATCCTGTCACTAGGTCATTACAACAACACGGAATTATTATTATTATTATTCACGTAATTTGTATTAAATACCCGAGTTTTATCCCATGGTAGTCAGTGAAAGTATCCAATGATTAACGATAATATTTAAGTTAAAACTAACTTTTTTTTCAATATGTTTTATTCGGCCAGACGATCCACAAGGGTATAGTTCGGCCACATGGTGGCAGAGTTTTTTAGTGCGCGCGTCTTCCACGAGTATTACACTAATGGAGGAAATGAAGTGTTATAATCCGTCTGCGAGATGCGTGTGATTTATTTGTGAAATGTGTATTTTTTGGACGGAGAATGGGGACCCTCCCAGTATTCGCCTAGCTGATTGCGTTAACTGTTTAACACTCCATCAAGACGGCTGGTACGCGAGGACTAAGACTCTAACCTGGTCCCATATCCAGTGTGGTGCCGCCTTAATGGGCGCAGCCACACTGCCGGGGTCTCCCTTCTCTCATCCTTATGCGCAACGCGAGCAATACACTATACATTACACACCAGTCGTCTCATTCATTTAAATGTTTGCAATAACACTAAACACGTGGTTTTTACCCTGCCTTGCAAGGCCGTGCCTTGTGCGACTGCTATGGAAGTGTGCGACATCCCTGAAGACAGAAAATCTTAGATGGAATAGTTCGATGCACAGGCAGATAAATGTCACAGTACATAAAACCCAAGTAAAAAGATCAGATCAGAAGATCTTACCAGCCTTATTTCCAACTGTAACTCAGACTTATATATATATATAAATCCTCTGTTGAGGAACGCTCGGCAGAAGTGAAACATCGAAATTGATGGTTATTTAAAGAATTTATAATTAAAGAAGAAAAGCAATAAATAACTATGCAGTAAAATAAATAAAATCATAGATTTTCCTCAGTAAAATAAATATATTTTAGTTATTATTCTTATCATAATAATACACAAGAGAGCGTCATGAACATATTCCACATTTTGTGTAGTCTACGCACGCGCAGGAGATAAAAATGCTTGTTTTGCGTCAGTATACACATTTCTGACCTCAAACGAATAAATAAAATACATTGGTAATAGTATATAGATCAGGGGTGGCCAACCGGTCGATCGCGATCGACCGATCGATCGCGGCTATATTTGGTTTTCGGGACGCGATGGACTATAGGCGAGACGTTGACGACGGGAACTAGCGGAGTTACGACGTCAACGTAAATGCAAATCACGATTATACTCTGCATCGCACCTCATACGCTATGGATAAGTGGTTGAAGAGAAACGCTGTAGGAACATCAAATGAAGAAAGAAATGCTTCTGATGGTTCATCAAATAAAGTAAGATAATATTTTCAATATTGTTACTATGGCAAACGAACCCCTCAGTAATGTTCACTTTGTGCCATCATTACGAAAATAAATTTAATTCACATTTAATGGTAGTATATTTCTACTTTTATTATTATACGAATTATGTTATTAATATTTTAATTTTATTTTTGTAGCTCCTTGAAAAATGTACTCCAAAGAAATAAAAAATTATAGCTTTCACCAAGAATGGGAGCTGGACTTACTGTGGTGAAAGAAAAATGTTGTTGCTTAATATGCAATACATGCGTGGCAATACCGAAAAAAGGAAATTTAAAGCGACATTTTAACACAATGCATAGTAAATATCAGACAGGCTTTCCACCTAACAGCGAAATAAGAAAGAGTAAATTACAAACATTGAAATCGCAATTAACACTCCAAGAAAACATGTTTTCTAAGCTTATTGATCTAAGTAAGGCTGCAATTGAAACTTCTTTTCAAGTAAGCTACAGAATTGCATAAAAGTGCAAACCTTCTTCCGATGGAGAACACACCAAGGAAATTTTCGAAGCAATGTCAGATTCGCAGTTCGTGAATTTCAAACATAAAAATTAAATTAAAGAAGCTATTCATGGTTTACAGATGCCTCAAAATACTGTTATTCACCGTATAGAAACGACGAGTGAAAACATAAATGAATAAGTACAAAGAGATATCGTCCGCTGCCTTGCTGTTTAGTTACAACTTCACGAGTCAACAGAAATCACTGATACGGCACAATTTTATTTTTATTCTGTTGGTCTTTGAAGATTTCTTGACGAAAGAAGAACTGTTAAGTAGGATTTCCATTGATCATAGTGATATCTATGAAATAGCTAAAAACATTTCAGGTACATTTCAAATGGACCACATCATATTTCAAAACGAAATTATTGCTCTGCGCTGCGACATATTTTTAAAAGCAAGATCATCCTCAGATCTGGATTTCTGGACATTGGTTTCCAACGAGAAATATACAAATTTGAAGAAATGTATTGAACAACTGCATTCGTGTTTTGGTTCACCGTATTTGTGTGAACCAGCATTTTCCATTGGATTGTTTAAGTTTGGCAATTTCCAACTGCAAACCTGATTTTGCTAATCTAGCGGAAGATGTTCAGACGCAATGCTCACACTAATATAAATAAGTACTTACTAAGAATAATTTTCAGTTTTATGTGTTCTCTATTAATAAAAAAATACTACATAATTGTACACTGAACTATACTGTTTCATTTAAAATTTCAAGAAATATGTAATCGGTAGATCGCACAGGGTTTTGTCAGTAAACAGTAGATCTTCGGTCCAATCAAGTTGGCCACCCGTGATATAGATGATTTTCTAACCTTTGGTTTGAATCGGTAGATTATGTTTCGTAAAGCAAATGTTGTACACGCTTATTAGACATTTTACTGCAATCTGCACTTTGATCATCTTTAATTTATTGTTTTTACTTGGCCGCTTGATCGTCACTCATATTTAAACTCAATAATGCCGTCACTAATTAGAATCTATAATCACTTCAGACAATGTTCTTTTGAAAACAAATGGTAGTAGAGAGCGGGAGAAGGGGCGTGACGTCAAAAGAGAGCGTCTTGCCGTTTGCTGTCACGGCATATGTGTCGGTCTTACCCGCAAGGCGCGCCAATTGATGTTACGCATCAAAAATTGAATACGTAGGTTTTGCTATCAAGCAGAAATATAAATAACTGCTCGTTTTCGGCTGAAAGGACACAAATATTGCCAAACGCTTGTAGTTTAAGTAATTGAGGACAGAATAATTTACACGTACAATGACCAATTGTAATTGATTTAATAATGTTTAATATTCCTCAACATTAATAGTAATTAATGATAAATGGACATAGGATTTCGATGAATAAAATAAGAATCAATGAAACACATTTGTCATCTGTTAAGACTACAAAATCAATGATTTATGACTTTGTAATTATATTTAACAGATCACAAAGTATTGTATACTGAACATGAGACTGTCTGCTTAGCTTTCGCTTAAGGGTCGCTACGGGAGTTGGTTTGCTAAGAACACGTTACACACTTCAATGCATTACCATATGGTTGAGAGCACAATTCAGGTGGCCAGATGCAATGGTCCGTTTAGATAATGGTGGTTTCCCACGGCCCGTGGTTTTGTAGGCCGTGCCATGCAGCCGAATTGTACGGATCAGTACGGTGTCGCGAAAACTGCGCCCAGTGAAATTTGCGGCCAGTGAAATCTGTGGCCAGAATTCTCAACAATGCTGTAGCGGTATGTTTATTATAGAATAGGATCAAACTAGGGATGGCGATTCTCTCCGAAAAAGATCGATTTCTGAATCGATTCGAATCGAAGTTTGATAAATCGATTCACAAAAAAATCGAAGACTAAAAGATCGATTTTCTAAAAATCGATCTTTTTCGAATATTTTTTTTTTTCGTGTTCATACTTTTAATACAACTAGCTGACCCGGTCACGCTTTGCTGTGACTTACTAATTATAGTACGTTGGATTAATGTTATTCTAAAATTCCTCAAGAAGTCAAATTAATATTCACTAATAAAGACAAAAACATTGTAGTCGATTTGGAAATTCAAATGATCATAAAAAATTTTAATTTACATTTCATTACAAATTACTTAATTGAAATTATATAAAAATTGATATTTATAAAATAAATAAATAAATTATTTTTTATTTATTTATATAAACTGAAATTTCAGTTATATCTTCAGTCATACTGTTTTTATATTTTTCCCTCAAACTCGAAGATTGTGCTGGATAACATGTTGTCAAAATAATTGCAAACAGTTTGACGAATACTATTCGGCGTGGCTGTCAACGCTGCATCAGCAAGTGTCAGGTCCCAATAATTGTCGTCTACCAGCAGCTGCAACTCGCGACATGCATCTTGACATGTATTGAACACTCGACCATTAACTGTTCGTAAACATTCGAATGAAGCTGGTCCGAGAACATTCACCAATAAAAAACGCTGAAAGAAACATTCACGTTGTTTTGGATGCACTGTGTAAAGTCTTTGCTTTGAATGTGCCTGCGATCAAAGGATGTGGTTCTCCTTGTTTACGTGGCTACCATTTTTTACCTAATTTGTTCTATGAAAAATAGCTTGGAACATCGGTATACGTATAATAATGTTTTTGCGAATTGGCGGAACACGTAAGATTTTTGACACAATGTGAAAAATTCAGTTTGTGGTTTGTCGTTTTTGGTGGCTCAAGTATTCTTTGAAAAATATTTTCTTCGGTGAAATATACACGTTGACAGTTTTCAAGATGTATTGCAAGATGCTGGATGGAAGGGTCTCTTTCATGAGAGCGAAAACTAAAAATATGCCAGATAGCTTCGTTGCTGCTGATGTATCTACCTATTTGGTATCGTGTTATTTCGTCATTTTTATTTACATTTTGAACTTCAAATACGGCCAAATCACTGCCTTTATTAACATATTTGCAAACGTACTTAATGGATTTTACAGAACTGCAAAACTCGACGTTAATATGAGCCTTATACGTTTTTGAAAGCAATGGTGAGTATGGTACGACCCACTGATTGTCAATTTCAACTTGGTTTCTAGAATTTGACATTCGCATTGTAAATGTTTGGCCACCATTCTTAGTGTTTCTGCGGCGATACAACGGATAACCATCGATATCCGTAATAGTATCATTCGTATATTCCTTTGGAAAACGCTTCTTACATTTTCCACCTTCCATGCATGGCGATGTCATGTTAAAAGCACCGCACGGTCCGTGGATCGAGTGACTGGTAACAATATCAAACAATTCTTGATCAATTAATGGGTCCGGAATTTTGGCTGAAATTATTTGATCAATTTCTTCTGTACGGATTTTAACTTCAAGCCAAATCAAAATGTGAGAATGAGGCAAACCTCGCTTTTGCCACTCAATCAAATACAGATAGCAACGTGTGTTACCTAAAACTGAATGTTTTATGATTAAATCAATCAATGATTTTAATTTTTGTTTGAACACACGTGCCGTGACATCATGACGACGCATTGATTGATGGCCTGGCAATAGCAAAGTTTGTATTTCCTCCCAATTCGGATTACATGTAAATGTAATAAACAAATCTGGACGACCATAATGACGTACGTAAGTCATCGCATCTTGTATATATTCCTGCATGTTCCGTGAACTGCCGATGTAGCTTGAAGGTAAAATAAATGCATTACCGATATCATTGGCGTTTAAATTTTGATAAATATTGCCGATAACAGTATCTCGTAAGAGGATGTATTCCTCCGATCGTAATTCAACCTGGTTGTATCGAAAATAAATCGCAAATGCTTGTTTTCAACCTTGGCGTACATCTCCACGGCGTATTGAAGGCACAGTCGTGCGTGTTGCCTCTCTGCTACACGCATTGTCGAGGTTAGATTCTTTGGCGACATTTCACTGAAAAATATTTGAATTACAACAAAAAGTGCCTTTCTGAAAGCCTTAAAATAAGACACTATAATACAGTGGTGAAACCGGAATTTTTGGGTCCATTGAAAAATACAGAAAAATGGAAGTTAAGAACTAATGAGGAAATATAAAATAACATTGAAAAAAATAACAGAAAAAGAATAATGATATTTTTTTGATACATTTATAGCATGAATGACACCAGGCTTTCAAGAGGTTTAGAAAGATTTGAAACGAAATAATACCAGTGAACTGTATGGAAAGAAATTTTTTTCGATAGCAGACTTTGAATATGGCAGGATTCAAAGGTAGAGAGGAGTGCAATAATGAAGGAGTACTGGGGAGGAAGAAAGAAAAAATAACAGGAGAGGAATTGAAATTGACACGTGGAGTCTAGCTGACCATAACAAAAAGAAGAAGAAAAATGATAAGTTAGCGAGAAATGCTTACACGATTCGAATTTATCGTAACGTTTTCTTCAATGTTATATTCATGTGTGCAATTACTTTGTCGTTAGGTATAAAGACACACAAACGATGAACAACAATACAGTATAATTATAACACAATACACAGCACAATTAAAATTGAAGAAACTCACACATATGGCGTGGAATAGACCGTAGCATAAATAAATCGAAATACAACGCCATCTACTGAATGGTTCGATAAATTAACACACCGCCATCTGTTAGCAATAAACTGTAGCATAAATAAATTGAAACAGAACGTGATCTACTGGATGATTACCCAACCTAGCTAACCAAGTGTTGTATAGACCATCTGTTAGAAACTTATGGAACTATAATAATAATTACGTGTGGTCGCAATGACCTGGTGACATTGTTTCTACTGGCTGGGCATTCTGCCTCTGTCTTAGCCGCCTTTACCTAGCCCGCCCATCCTGCCTGGTACAGGGGACCTACATTTTAACATCGAATCCAAACCACAGTACGGTCCTGGCGTATTTCACTTCATACAACATGCTGCGCCGGGGGTTAATGCCGGGTTAAGTGTCTATAAAAATCCTCGCCGAGACAGGGACTCGAACCGAGGATCTTTCCCTCTCCTGTCAGACGCCCTAACCACTTAGCCAGCAGACCGTTTGCTTTGGTGGCTTACAAATAATTACAAACCATTGTCCTATGACAAACATTTAATGAACCTTTATTTCGCAAATAATAAATATTGGGGTCTATAATCCAGATAAAAACTATCCTATCATTTAAGTTGGACTAAATCACACACATTAAGCCAATTTTCATCTAAATCGGTTATGTAGTTTCGGAGTTCATCCCGGACGAACATCGTGACACGAGATTTTTATATATATAAAGATTAAAATCATGGAAAACAAAAAGTACACTATAATAATCGATCTTTTATCATTTTTAAACTAATTAAAAATTTGTTTTGCAACTAAATGAAAGTATCAGGTATACAAAAAGACATTTATGTCACAAATTTGTTGGTTACATAAAACAGTTTTGAAATGATATAGTTTGCAGTTCCCAGTGCTTAATATCCAAGCTTTTCAGGAACAACAGTCTGTACAGTCTAATAGGATTTTATTTGTTTTTGTTTATTTGGCCTTTGGTAAAAACCATACAGCCAGCTTGGTTACAATTTGGTTATTTATACATGTGGATTTTGAATAGTTCTGACGTCTGGTTTTCTTTGCTATACGTTCCTCTACATCATAAAACACATGCTCAATATAACATAATATAATACAATATAACTATAAATATAATATAAAGCACAATAATACAATATGATACAATAGTGTAATAAAATACAATATGAAATTCATAAGATACCGTTTTTACATGAAATATTTACCCCTTAAAATACAATATATAATATGCATCATGTAAGTACAAAATTCAACATACTAGTTTTCTAGCTTGTTCCAGTGGTTACATGTACACTTAAGCAACAGTATAAAATATACAGCCTTTGGGTACAGAAGTCAGCAGACTGGTTATCTCAAAAGAACAGTAGTTACCTTTAAATGTAATGTGGGGTTTAGAAATGTGAATGTCATATTTCTATGTTGTTTCTTATTGCAAAATTGACGATAATCATGAAGATTTCCGCCCTATCTTCGTGGAGAAGGGTCTGCATCTTGGAAGGGAATTCCACCCCGTGTTTAGTCAGCTCTTCTATTAATTCAGTTGATTCTGTCGAGCGGCGTCCACAGGCAAGATATATATGATCCACGTTCTCGACACTAATGCCATCACATTCACAAATGGGGGAGGTGACCGCATTAATCCTAAAGAGGTGGCTCGCGAAGCGTCCGTGGTTGAATTTAAGCCTAGAGACAAAGGTTGTGATCTTCCTTAAGATTTGGATGCTGTCGTGACTGTGTGAATGTTCTAATAGGATCCATGCAATTCCGCTCATCACTTGCGATGTTGCCGGCAATAATAATAATAAAAAAGGCGCTCGCAAGGTGCTGATGATTCCACTGTACAGATATACGTCTTGGCTGTTGAGTAAAAGTGACGGTAAATTGATTTTTTTTTTTGTTCTTGCCAGTAAAGTATATGATCATACTTCAGGTACACAACTGCTTGCAATAAATAATGTTTAATTTCTTTGTTTAAACGCTGACTTTCATGTGCAAGTGCATTACAAGTAGAATGTGGTTTTTTCACATTCGATTTTCACGGGTGAAATATCGATTCACTAGATCGATTCAGTACTATACATCGATTTAAAAAATCGATTTTTTTGGGTCCAAAAGATCGATTCTTCGATTAATCGATCTCAGATCGCCATCCCTAGATCAAACTGGTTGTATTGTTAAAAGCCGCCCCGCCGGCGCTCTGAGCGGATTGCTACGTTTGTAGCCAATGTTTCTAAACAGCAGGTTGACACTACAGATGTTTTATAGTTTATAACTGTTATTAAAATACAAGTTTTATTCTTGCTTAAAAGACGTAGAAAAGAATTGTAATAACGAGGCAGATACTTACAGA
The DNA here is from genome assembly GCA_031002005.1 of Vandiemenella viatica. Lineage (NCBI taxonomy): Eukaryota > Metazoa > Arthropoda > Insecta > Orthoptera > Morabidae > Vandiemenella > Vandiemenella viatica. Next base: position 351,743,835 of record CM061920.1, read on the forward strand.
ATCGTAGTAGATTTCATGCAAAATCTCCCTTTGCCTCACATTACTAGTGCAGGAGGCCTCGCATTCCGGAGGATGGTGGTTCGAATCCCTGACCGGGCATCCAGATTTGGGTTTTCCATGGTTTCCCAAATCACTCCAGGCAAATTCCGGGATGCTTCCTTCAAAAGGCCATGGCTGAATTCCTTCCCATTCCTTGCCCCCCCCCCCCCTTCCTTTCCCGTCTCTAAAGACCTCGCTGTTAGAGAGACGTTAAGCAGATAAGAAACTAGTGTAGGAAAAAATATTCTACCATCAGCAGTTGTGGGTTAACGTCATCCACATCAAATTTCCCCACAGATGACACGATAATGGAGTGACATCGCTCCATTTGGACGGATGGAGCGATCGTATATGGCCGCCTCTAGACGACCTCGGCCACTCCGATCTAGTTAGTACCGCACTGGATTTTCCGAACAGTGTTGCAGATCAGCAAAAAATTCAGCTTTCAGTAACGAGTGCGAAAAAAGTCTAAGAAAGAATACTTAACCTGTCAAACATTTGCGTGTCTATTTAAAAAAAAAAAAAAAAAAAAAAAAAAAAAAAAAAAAAAAAAATTAACTTGGCTGTTTCGGGCGTGTAATGTAAAATGATTTGTTCACGTAAAAACTGCCAGGCCCACGATTTAGTGAGACCAGGTCGGGTCGTCTAAAGGGGCGTTTAGAGTTATTAGGGCGGCGCGGCATGACACAAAGAGAAGAGGTATTGGCCGCAGATTTCGCAGATTTTAGGTTGGCCGCAAATTTCACTGGTCGCAGTTTTCACATATCCATCAGTACGCGCCACAGGCTATCCCTCGCCACCTCACATCCACTTCCCACCACATTAACTAATGTCGTTTCAGCCGCCCGAGCGTTTGATGTTTACCGACTGAGTGACGGATAGAGGAGCGTCATCCCTGCCAGTATAGGCAGGTCCCTTCCCACGGCCCCGCTGTTGATAGCTAGACCGGCGCGGCCGGCAAATGCGCGGACCGAAACCACCTTGCGGTTAAAGTTCAGTTTGTTCTATCCTTTATCCGGTGTTCCTATACCCATTTATAACGGGAAAATTTATCATTTGCCTACTTTGACATACTCGGAAAAGTAAGAACGGGAGAGGTTTTGAGGCGGAGCCAGGAGGACATGACCTTGAGCCGCCAGTTTGGAGTGAACAGGATATAGTCTTGAGGTAGTAGCCAAGTTCGCACTCCGGGTGAATATCCGGGTTCAGGTCAACTGTTCTCTCCAGCTTGGTGATGGAATTCGGAATGATCTCGTACTTGTTCAGTAACAGGACGACTGCTCGTCGATTCGCACTGGTGTTCAGTAGGGAGAATACATCGCCAATCACGATGACATGTGAGGACTGAGTTCTCCTATTCTTGGAAGAGAATAAACATTTTATTACAAACAGTTTAGAGTTGTGTCTCGTGATTAGTTTAGAGAAAATGGCGATTTGACGCTAATTCCCTACCTAAGCAACATTTATTTTTTTCATGTCGCGCTGCACATTTGAGGACCAGAGTGACACCGAATTTTTAAACGGCTCACTGTTCAGCGTTTGCAGGTAGCTAAGGAAATGACTTTAAAGTTACAAACATGGCACACATACCTAAGATACCATAGAAATCCCTAATGAAACGAAGAGCCATCCTTAGCAAGGACCAGGTTAGTTATTTTACTAACGTCACATCCCTCGATCGACTCTGATCTTTGTAACAAATACGTCTCTTAAATTTGATACTGGTTTTAGTACAATTGTTCTCGCCTCGCATTCGGGAGGACGGCGGTTCGAATCCCCGTCAAGGCATCCAGATTTGGGTTTTCCATGGTTTCCCAAATCACTCCAGGCAAATGCCGGGATGCTTCCTTCAAAAGGCCATGGCCGAAATCCTTCCCATTCCTTGCCCCCCATACTTTCCCGTCTCTAAAAACCTTGCTGTTAGAGAGACGTTAAGCAGATAAAAAAAAGATTAGTACAATTAATTAATAAACAAGTTCCGACCTGGTCGCCGCCAACATAACGTTGGATATAGTTCAGAAAACGTTAGGGTTTTCGAAATGATTGTTCAGCAGTTGCGAGGTAACAAAATTTTTATTTCCTCGAAAGTTCAGCGTGATCAACCACCTTCTACAACTTTGACCATGAATTATTTATCGGAACTTCGTATTCGAAGAAATCAGGCTCCTGCGTTGTTGATATCACTTACACTTACTTATACCCGGGAAATCACATGCACAATACTCTGCGATAAAGAGACTATATTTTTTCTGGTTTATAATGTCTGCTTTACCACTGTTCTCAACTGTTTTACGACATTGCACTATGCAGAATATCCACATCACCACATACCGCACAATATCAAACACTTTTCCCTTCAATCGGAGTGGTACCTAAACCAACTTATTCTCCGGCCACATCGGCCGCTACTTTTCGGCTCCCGACTGCCGTCTCATGCGCCGAAACTCGTCACGTGACTCCCCGGTCACAGATAAATCGCCTTCTTGCCCCTGTATACCATGGAGGAAGGAATATCTAGAGACGACGCAAGGGGCCTTCACCACGCACTGGAGTGAAACCGGGTAGAGAGAAGTGGGGTGGGTAGGTCGCCATATTGGTCGGCAGTAGAAACACGGGGAATAGGCACAAAAACCTCAAGGGAATCATACGACAACCGTGGCATCGCAATTTGATGATGGATTATTATGTAACTCGACGAGACAGACCAAAAATGAAGAATAATTTTGTTTAAATATCCCGCTTAGTTCTCGAGATATACTGTCTCAAAAGTGAGGTGTTTTAGGTTGAAAATCAGACGAAACATTTCCCCAAGGCCAAATTTGGTGTTAGATTTTTATGTAACACGACGAGGCAAATCGAAAATAAAGAATAAACATTTTCGAAATCTCGCTTAGTTCTCGAGATATACTGTCTCAAACGTGAGGTGTTTTAGGTTGAATTTCAGAAGAAAACTATCGCCAAAGTCAAATTTGATAATAGATTTATGAAATTACTAACAACTATTAATAAATTGTTTGTCCCTTCTGGTACAGACTGCATTTCAACCTACCCACATTTCCATTAATATTGTCTCTACAAAATCTAACTATGTAGACACACCTAAACACATGAAATGCATCGCGAACTAAATTTCGGGTAATAACGTTTGCTTTATCACTTTTTATAGTTCGTACAACACAAATTATCACAGTTAATGTCATTGTACACTTTAAATGTAAACTGAACTGAACTAAAGCATGCAGAATACCATATTTATTGTATCGCGATGTAAACTTGACCCGCTTAAATTTGATTTCCAACACTTGTTTACAATAAGGCTAGCCTTTTATGTACAAAGTCGTAACATATGTTGATTGTCTACATTACACCAACAAATATTTGAGAACGACATTATCCTGTTGAGAGTCCCTAATGCTGCAGTTACCTTTCAGATACTTCAAGAACAATAATTACAATGTGACTTAATTATGAAACGTTATTCCAGGTTATTTCATATCTTGTCTGTTTGTACAACCGTATGCAACACAACTTGGTAAAATAGAAAACTTTAGAATATTATGAAATGAAATATTTTCAGCAATACGCAGTGCAAACAGTCCATTGTTTTGGGGTTAATCCTATGGCCGCGGCGCATGCGCAGTACGGGACGGGTTTTTGTATGAGGTTTCACGGATTTAGCGTTATTTCGTCTCCATATATTCCTTCCTGCATGCTGTATACTTACATCTTCTTCTTCACCACTTTTTCCCCCGCCTGCCCTTGCTGAGTTTTACTGATCAAGGGCATGGTCAAATTTGGAGCTTTGCTTTTACTACCACATTCCCTTGCTGGCGCCACGTATTTTATATCTATTGTGAGGTCATATCACTTGCTAACGGAGGAAATAAAGTGTTGAAATCTGCCTGAAAAATGTTTAACTAAGTTCTGTGTGAGAAGTATTTTTTTTTTTTTAATTTATGAGGTGGAGGTTGGGTATAAATCCAGCATTCACCTTGATTGCTGCGGAAAAACGCCTGAAAACCGCACCTAGGTACGCGGACGCTTGGGCTAGTGTCGGGCACCGTTGTCCCCTATCCAGTGTGTGGTGCCTCAGCGTACTGAGCCAAACTGACCGGTATCACTCGCCGACGGTATAATTGACAAATTAGGGCTTTCAAGATGCCACTGGCGCCACCTCTGCCCTACGTCGGCACTAAACACTCACAGATTCTGTCAATAGATGTTTCCTTACAAGTTCAACTAGTAAAAATTATAATAATTTTTTTTAAATATGTAATAAAAATTTGGTCTAAAAATATAGTCCAAAACGATACAGAGATGTTGTAATTGATAATTTATGTTAGAAGTTGCTTTCAGTAATCGGAAAAAATGGTTTATGCAGAGATATAAGTATGTTTGGTTGCCACTTGCACACTTGCTAAAAATCGATCGTACCATAATCTCGACAGTTTTCTGTGCTCATCACAGGAAGAGAGAGATGATTCGAGTAGCTAAGGCTTACGATATCACAGCCACAGTATGTAAATAATTATCAGTTTATACCACTAATTCAACGTGGCAGTAGCTTAAACATTTTTATAGATGTAATCAGTTTTTCTTTTAACTGGCTTTGACGAAGTCATATGTGAGGGAATTAGAGAATAGTCTTCCTTTTGCTTTTTGAATACTGAAGATGTGATGTGTCTACTGTATGTGGAAACAGTTATTGTTAAAAACTGCAGTTATTGGTTTGTCTCACCCAGGATGAGCATAGGATGACATCGCATTCTCACTAACAAGTTCCTAAAACACAACAAGAAATCTGTCGCACTCCTGGCAGTATCTCGGCCTGTCGTTTTTATTTCCCATTTCTGAAACAGAGGCAATTTACCCCCGGGTGTAAAACTTCAGCGCTTTTTTTAGGTTGGGATTATGTCACTTCCCGTTGCAGGGAGATCCTACAGTTTTACTGATGCATGTGCAGAGGTGAGAAGTAAATTAAAGGAGACCGCCATGAATGGAGGAACGGGTTTCAGAGGTTCCCTCCTAAAAAAAAAGGCAAGGAGTGATTCAGTACACCCGCTAGTGTTTGGGGTTGGAAATTACCCCGAGGTCAAGAAATCTTCTAAAATTACGTAAAGAATATTCCGCAGATAAAACGATCCTTCAATCGGATCTCCGTGATGGGACTGTTCAGGGATGGATCATCAGAATTCATAGAAATATTCTAGGAATCTGAATGAAGAATGTTAGAAGACCAAATACGGCAAGTACATTAGAATTGAAAGAGAGTGACGCAAAGAGTTCAGTTAGATGTTTTTGTGATAAGTGAGGTTAAATGGAATGATGCGAGAGATTTTTGATCTGGGGAATATAGACTTACTAACATACAGGATACCAACAGTAGGGAAATGTGACTTATTATGAACAGTTTAATGATAGAATCATTTTTTTGAGGGCAGAAACTAAATCTACCCTGATCAAATAATTACAAGTACGTATATAGGCCTATGTCGACTTCAAAAGAAGAAACGGGGAAATCCAAAAAATTTTCCGACTGTAATAAGTTAAAAAATATTTACTAACATTGAAAAGGGCTGATCGGAAACCTCTCTTAAACTAAGAAAAAAATGGTGGTCTTGGAAATAATAGATGGGAGAAACTGTACGATGGAGCTGGGATGAACTACACTGTGTTGGAAGGTGTTGATACTGATGATGTAGCAATCCTGTTTTGAGTAAAATTTGATAGAACTCTGAAATATTTATGCTCAAATAAGAACCGTCTGAATTTCTAGGCTGAACAGTGAAAGGATTATTCAAACGTACTGAAAAGTTACGAAAGCACGAGTGATATAGTATATCATCTTCAGATTACAGAAGAAAGCACAAGATGACAAATGTGAAACTTATCGCATTATAAGTCTGACATCACGTGCTTTGATTTACCTTCTCACTCCACAATTATACGTAGTTTTGACAGAAGACTTTCATTTGGTCCAGTACTTGTTTGTAAACTAAAAAAAAAGATTATTTTGATGCATGCACAACGATTACTCCACCGATACAATTCACCGACAGTAGTGTTTCGTAAAATTTTTAATGTAAAAATCAATGAAATAATAACAAAATAATTGTCACACATAATGAATAAAACTTGTAAAATAATAACTTCTTACCAAAAAAGACAAGAAAAACACTAAAGAATCGATTTAAAGACCCAGCACAGAGCAAGAAATTTTTTTATTAATAATTCCTATCAATAAGTTATATTAACTGGACTAATTATTTATATGCAGAGTCATATTATCATTCTTATTCATCACTATCATTTTTCTTATTACTATTTCTTTATGAATAGACACAATTTGAAGTCCGAGCCAATTCTTATAATAAATATTTGAGATTTTATTCAGGATTGTTGAATACAACCTGGTGTACATCAACTCTTTCCCTATTATGTCCACCAGGTCCGGTGTGTATTGGCGCGGTTAAAAATACTATTATTAACCTCCAAGAAATTATATCAAAAGTACTGATTACTCATCTTTTACGCAGCATAAGAAACAGTTTTGAACGTTTTAGTATGTGATATTTGAAAAAAAAATTATGTTATTTTACTTTATTTGAAAGACCAGTTTCTTATTATTGGGTATCAATCATATTTTCGGAAGTTGACCGCAAATTTGCAAATTATCGAAAGACCAGAATGGTGTGAGATACATGAGACCATAATATTCCGTAAGCAACTAATGAGGTGTCATTGTTAATTCGAAGAAAAATGTTGCAAAAAAAGGAAAAATTCTTATAGCTTTGGGCAGTTCTATCATTACCGTGGCGCCAAAATCTGATGATGAATTCTTGTAGAACTCGACGAAACAAATGGAAAATAAAGAATAAATTTTTTTGATATCTCGCTTGGTTTTCGAGATATAGCACGTTAAAAATCAGCCTTAGGTATAGTTCCTTCTGCTTTTTGATGTTTTTTCTTCTGGTCCAGGCCGTATTTCAACCTAACAACAATCACTAGGAAGAAAATAAAACACCTATAATGCATTTCCACCATGTAGATATGGTGGTTTTGGTGAAATTTTTTTTTTTTGGTCCAGGCTTGATCTCACCCTAACCTTATCACTTTTGAGATACAATATCTCGAGAACTAAGTGAGATATCAAAAAATTTTATTCTTTATTTTCCATTTGTCTCATCGAGTTACGTAAGAATTCATCATCAAATTTGGCTATAGCGAAATTTTTCTTCTGGTCCAGGCCGTATTACAACCTAACTACGTCAATTTTGAGATACGATATCTCGAGAACCAAGCGAGATATCAAAAAATTTTATTCTTTATTTTCGATTTGTTTTGTCGAGTTCTATAAGAATCAATCATCATATTGTGGCGCCACGGTAATCATAGAATCCCCTAGCTTTGTGGTTATCAATGCGATTTGTTCCCTCGAGTTAAACGTACAAGAATCAACCATCGATTTGCGACGCCACAGCTATCGCAGGAACCCAATAGTTGCTTTAATGCTCACTTTTTCGAACATAGTACCACCTAAGGAACATGTTTACCAAATTTCAGACCAAAATGAAAATTACCTGGGATTGATCGCAATTATTCCTTAGCCAGAAAATCTTTACACTAGCATGTTTCCTTTCTAATATTTCAAAATTGCAATTTGCAGCCATTATTTGTCCAGTGACTTTTGAACAGATGATTGAAAATAGTTCCATTTTCTCATAAAGAAACAAATTTTATTGAAATTCCCTGTGACACAGCAGAGGCGTAAACTGAACAGAATATTAAGAGGCAATGGAAATTCCGAAAACAGATACGATGCAGTACAGCGAAGGGTTCTCCCAGCGCACGGTGCAACTGCCGTCTGTAGCACTGTCCCAGTAGCATGCGCTGTCAGAATGTAACGTCACTCCCGCAGCCTTGCGCACTATACAGCATGTCACAACGTACTTGTACGGCCTTCGCAATCGCAGTAGACCGGATAAGCACGCCTCGAAGATGTCCGTTGACCACTTGCGTAGTTTGCTGTCCTGGAAGGTACTGCTGCCGATGCTGAATTCTATAGAAGAGCGCACAATGGCACTCACGCGATCACAATCAAAACCTATCCCTTCGTCGTCGTTCGCAGAGCACGCCGAAGTAGATGCAGTAGCCCCAGCCAGATCGTCGTTCGCCATCGGTCGTCGCTAGGTCCGTACACTGACGTAGATAACTTGATGCGATACGGCTGCATTCAGTCAACTGTTATTGAAACCAGAGCTATTACAAATCTGCAGCATTGTAACTGATCATTGCTGAGGCAATGTTGAACAACTCTTCCCTACTCATCAGCACATTTTATTTTCATAGACGGAGATGAAAGAGTTTCGAAATTATCACTAATATAATAAATTTGTCTAACAAGTAACAATTAAAATCTTGTTTACTTCATCTACTTATATCGCTGTTACATCGCCACAAGGCAGTGGTGCCAACGATGTTTGTTTGGAGTTCCTTAAAAATGACGTAATTATATTCCACAAACACCTGTAGCGTTCAACATACACACATCGAAATCTGAGTAGTAACAAAATTAATAATAATGAATTCATGATAATTAATAACTGATGCAGATCAGTTGATACGAGCCGAATGATACTGTTCATTCAGTCGACTGTTTATTAAAACCAGAGATATTAAAAATCTATCCAATTATAAATGATAACTAGCTGTATATGGGAGAACAGTTCATCTGCATGCATCAGCGCATTTTGATTTCATACACGGGAACCAAAGAGTTATGAAATTAATCGTAATAGAATAAAATTTGACCTGTAAATAACTTCCAAAGTAGCGATTACTTCAACTAGTAATATCGTTGCAATATTGCCTCAATGCAATGGTGCAACTCTAGTTCATTAAATGTGAGGTAGTAATGTTTCGGGAGGTTCTGTTGCGTAGTACTTGCACATGAAATTAAATTAAATTTTTGATGAGAAATTTCACACAAAGTGGCACAGCATATTGATCATTGAAACATATCTAATCTTTAACCATGAATAGCTTTTGAATTTGGTGTGTTAACTACTTTTGTGATTAATGGTAAAACGGAAGATTTCAAATCAACTCAGATGTTCTTGTTTTTATGATAGTAGTCATTGGTTAAATTAACTGGTGCACCTAGTTTGAAAAATCAGGTAAATGATCAAAAGCCATAAATATCAACTGAATATTGCACCGCTTTTTCAATCTTTCATCCAGACTATTTTGCTCGGAATCTCAATTTGTATACTGTATTTTTTTGTTTGGCTGTTCGAAATAGAAGATACTTTAAAAAAATATGTACAGAAACAAGGATCGGACTATCACAGAGATTACTTTTTACGGGGATAATAGCAATGTATATCAAGGCTATAGTAAATAATGACATGGCAAAGCGTTTTATTTTTAAAACTGTTGAATTTATACGCAGTTCAGCGATCCAAATAACTATGGATGTAACGATGTACTGATAGAACAAACATTCTCGTTAACAAATCTGGTAGACACCGAACTGTAATTCAATCACTTGCAGTACCTCTTTTCGAGCATCAGGCATTGTTTCCACGCGTGAGTGTCATCATACTGGCTGACCTATAATTTATACAATTTAAAATATGAAAGCTTCCCATATTTTCGAGGCTTGACCAGGAAAACGAAATTCAATAAACTGTACATAATTTATTATTTTTTATAGAACATTGTATAAAATTGCATCCTCTAACAGGCCATTATTTTGTTATAGGTTTTGAAAGCTGTTGGCGGTTCAATTTAATCTGAAATGTAGAAAAAAGAAAATCGTGATGTCATTGAATTTTTGTATAGGAAATAGATGTCATCAAAAGACATTCATGAGAAGTTGTTAGGAGTTTTAACGGGATGGTACCCCTCCCAGCAGCACAGGAAACGTGAGGGAATCTGATTTTAAGACGATTCTAACGCAAGAACTCCAATGACGAGACCTTTCCTCAGGCAAATATGCATGAATCGTCAATGACAGATAAAAGATATCAAGCATGCAGGCATTAAAAAAAATACCAGATTATATTCTAAGAAATTACCTGTATGTGATAAAGGACTCCAAACGCTGGGTGCCGAATCTTTTGAAGATCAAAATGCAGCGGGAGTCTACAGAAAATATACAACTCTTCAATGCTAATTTATTAGGTTTTGGGTTTTATTGAACGATTATTGGCTGTAGATGATATATAGTTCCATTACTCTAACTCAGAATCAAAGTAGAAGCAAGCCAGTTTTTCTACCCCAAAGAAGGTCCACAAAAAAAAGTTCCTGCATTCATTTACAGTCAGATACAGACATTGCATGTGTTGTCACCTTAGTTTCAGTCACATTTCAGAAATCGTTCTTTTTGCATGGCATAAAAAAGATTGGGTGCCGTTAGAGGAAATGTATGGAGCTCAGGTAGAATTAAAAAAGAACCAGTCTTTTTAACTCATGTGACGCTCTTATCGACGTCCAACATTCCAGTATAGCTGGGAGTGACACTCAACATAACCCTCACATGTAAGAAAAACAGCATAATTCACAAAATGAAAATCCGCACCAATAATCTTACTTCGTAAACTGGTTGGATCACAGAAGGACAGTGAACCACAAACTAATCAAACGTTGCAGAATATGCCTGCCCAGTTTGATACTCATTATCTTTCGCCAAACAGGTGGATATAGCCCTCAATAACACTATTAGGCTGGTAACAGGCTGCCTAAAGTCTACCATAGTTGACAGGTTTGATCAGCTTCCAGAGATTGTCCCCAGCCACTATATGAAAAGAAGTGGCTGTTAGCAAGGAAAAGACAAAAGTAGAATGAGAAATCAATCATCCACAACACGGCCGTGCACCACCAGCCCAGAGACTCAAGCTCAGGAAAAATCTCCCCAGGAACATCGCGGGAACTCGTTGGTTCACGTGAGAAGGTAAAAGTGTAGCTGGGAAATATTAAGGTCCCCAACATCTCAGGAACACTGACAGTTGCGGAGCGCTTGCCACCTGGTCATGCAGAGTAATGTTTGTCCTAGTTGACGGGAGTGGGCAGGTCTAATGCATATCTGGCGAAGTTGGGTTGTACAGTGGAACTCCAGTTATCCGAATCAATTGGGACCGGACCTCATTCGGATAATCAAAAATTCGGATAGTTGGATTTTTTTCCGAAAAAGGGTCTATTTTAATTAATTACCGTATGCATGTTGAAAATGGGAGAAAAAAATATTTTTGAAGAAAAAGAGATTTTAATTAATTAGATGAAAATGCAACATTTTAGGTGTTAAGTGTGCTGTACATCAGTGCATGTACGTACCGTACTGTATATAAAAGTCATTGCTTGCTGAACATATCGGTCAAAATGAACTGCTTGACTGTATTCATCCGCTTGACAGTGAGAAATTGCATATGGTTACACTCGGGTTGAAATTTCATCCATTTCAACGTAGTTTTAAGGCCGACAAATAGTTTCAGTAAGTTTATCATCAATTAGAATTTCATACCCGGCGTCTGACGAATCACACATCACCTACTGTCCTATAAGTTCAGCAGTAACTTCTGAACATCCAGGAATTTTCAAAAGAATGTTTCTGAATTCCTGAAGTGCCATCCCCATCTTCTCCTGTCTCTTCCCTTTCCTTTTCTTGATTTTCATTTCCCCCTTTTTTCTCTTCTTCAGTTGGTATGCCTTTCAACTTGTTCCACGCACGTCTTAAAAAAGCGATTCGGATAGTCGGAGTTCCGATAGTTGGAGTTCTACTGTATTGAAGCTACCAGCATTAAGTGTTAATTTTGTAAGAATCAAACTTTGAAACAAATGTTCCAGTGCCATATGTGCCCATCATCCTGCAACGAAGATGATCTGTTTCGAGTAATATCGAACTCACTTAATGTTGGGAAATATTGCGCGAAATCGGTTTAAAGTACAGTGTTTAGCTGTGTATTTGTTGTCTGTGTCTCGATAATAATGGTATCAGCGTATTCTACTCTTCGAATATGTTATTGACTGACTGTATTTGGTCATTCATTTACTGTATGCGTGTTGGTGTAGTGTGTACCGAGGCGAGCCTGGCTGTGCTGGAGTTACTGGTGCAGCGAGGGGCTCGGCTGGACGTCATTGACCGACGCGGCCAGACGGCGCTCATGCAGGCTGTGCTGGCGGGGCGCCGAGACGCCGTCCAGCTGCTGCTGCGCGCCGGCGCCGACGCTTCCAAGGTCAACCACTACCACAACACAGCGCTCGATATGGCGCGAGCCAGGAACCTCAAGGTGTGCGCAACACATCTCTTTTAGTTATCAATCCGAGGATTGGTTTGTAGCAATTCTCCATGTGTGCCGCTTCTCTCCCTTGTTTTTTAATCCTACGTAGCTACTGCATTTCTTGTCGTTCATTAGTTGTCTCATATAGCTTAATCTTCCTCCTCCTCTGTGGTATGTTCCTTGTATCTTTCTTTCAAGGAGGTGGTATAACCTCAGATATGCAGAAAATTTCATTGTTAATATATTCTTCTCTGGTAACTAACCAAGTAAACACACTGTTTTTCACACAATATTTCGGTGATTAAACCCTCCGTCGCCCTATTGACTTCCGCGGTTCGTTGTTCATGTTATCTTGGTTGTCCTGGTGGAGCCACGTCAATTTTTTGAAACCTGACGTTTCAGTCATTATTCTGAAGCTTTCATCAGAGGACTACCATCCCACCGAGGCCTCGAAGGCTGGATAGTCCGGTTACAAAAAAATTGACGCGGTTCCACCCGGACAGCCAAGATAACTTAACGAGAAGTGTTCACCAGGCTGGAAGACCTGAATTTAAAAGTTTGCCAAGAATGCAGTGGCGAATCCAACAGGATTTTGGTTTGCGGGGGGCTTGGATTTTGTGGGGGCTTGACTCCGGCCTTGACTGCCACCATTATAAAAACAGAGCAAAAAAAAGTCACCAAAATCCCATTTTGTCGGGGGTGACCTTTGTAGTTTTAGGGGTGGGGGCTTCAGCCCCCCTAGCATCCCCTAACCCCCCCCCCTCCCCCCGTGGATCCACCACTTCAAGAATGTGTGTTATTGGTTGGCCAACATGGTCTTCCGGACTTGAGCAGTAGTTCACCTTATGATGGCGATGGGGGTTTGATCGTCAAAATATCGTGTGGTAAGCACCATGTTTACTAGACTTATTTTCGAGAAGAATATATATTGATATACAACGCCGAGAAAGACTTCGCGCTTATACAGGGCGTTCGCCGGGAAACGCAACCCACTGTTAGCGCTACAAGGAAGAAACTGCTCCCGGCGAGCGAGCGCTCAGTTTCCGGCATTGTTCGACCGTCGGCCGCGGACTATTTCATAATAATTACGCTTCATAAACTTCATAAACTTGTGTGCTAAGCATTTAAATGTGACGTAATTCATTAGCTTACCTTATAAAAGATGCTGGAAGTGTTGACCCTCTTGTGTAATGCACATTTCACATCTTCTGAACATATTTCGAGACACACGCTGCCCTAACTGACTTAATGATTTTTTGGGTGACTGTTCTAGTCGAAAAGCGATATCGTCAATTTTCTCCTCTGTGAGAATACGGTTGACCGACAGTCTCTTTTTGTTAAAAAATGAACCCGTTTCTCTTACTTTTTTAACCAGACGCAGAATTGTTGATTTAGCTGGCAGTAAAGCGCCAGGAAATTCGCGACGAAATTTACTGCGACACTTTTTAAACGACTTCTTCTTCACATATGTATCGTAGAGAAATATTCTTTGTTGCAAACTGTAACGTACCATAATTTTACTCACACTCAAACACGGTACAGATTAATAAGAGTATGAAGCCCCAAACCAGCCAAACCGCAAAGAAACGTTTATTCACAACACTGATTAATAAGAGACTGAAGTCACAAACTATCTACAATGCAAAGAAACCGTTCTTAACAATGTAGGGTCACTGCACTGCACTGTTGGGGCAGCGGAGGTGTTAAACAGTGCGGTGATTCACGGTGCCGGTTGGCGGAAACTGCTGGTTCGACTGACCGAGCAAGTTGCCGACGGCAACAGACTGGGAGGGTAGCGTTTTCCGGCGAACGCCCTGTATAATATCATTGTTAATACACTCAGGAAATTCTCAGCACCCGTAACGGAACTAGTGACTAATAAGAGTAGTTTCAGAAACTGTGTTGCTAATCTTTGGCAGTAACAGAGAGTAGGTATCGCACATCAGCAAAATAATGTTGAACGAGAATATTCAACCTTCAATTCACTATGCAGCCTGCGCAACCGATAAAGAGGCGACATTGCTAATTTTTGTCGGTTTTTCGCCTCGTCGACATCGAGGTCATTAGAGGCTGAAAACGATAGCGGACAAGTAATGAAAGAAATTTCGGCATGATCTTTAGAAGGAATCATTCTCCTGGAGTGATTTCAGGAAACTAGAGGAAACCGAAATTTGAATGAGTGGATGCGGATTTCAACCCACGTCCTCCCGAATTCCAGGCCCGAGCTTTATCGCTCATCCACCGGAATCGGTGTCATTTTCCAGTCTTTAAACATTGAGAATTTTTCTTTTCTTTCCTTTTTTCTGGGATGGCTTAGATGTTGAATTCCTGGATATTTTTCCTAGATCTGAGTCAAGTAGAAGAAAATTATGGTTTTCAACCACTTAAACCGGAATAAGTGTCAAAATGTACTCCAACCAATTACTTTTAGATGGTAAATTACTCCACTGAGACTTCACCAACTGTGTACAACTAGGCTACTTCACTGAAGGCGGGCGGTAATGTACGGAAGAGTTGTTGCCAACTGTGCAGGATCAGTTCGTTCACTACTGCTGTTTATCATGTTGTTCTTTTTGTGAATTTTGACCGATCTTCTGAGCGAGCAGTAAAACTAGAGTCTTTACGTTGTTAAGGACATTGGTTCAAATCTCTGAACCAGATATTGGCTTCTCTTGGTGTCCCGAAATCAATCCAGGGCGGGATGGTTCCTACAAATGGAAAAGTTTATCGTCAAATTCCTTCCCGTTCCTTCTATTCTTCCTCTCCCGAGACTAAGGACTTCGATGTCGACAAGTCGTAAAAAAACGTTTTTCGTGTATGCATCACATTTGCTTCTTTATTACTATAAAATAATATGTGCATTAAAATATTCTTCAGCTAAAACATTAATTGTGATGAAAAAACATTTTATTTCAATTTCAGTTAATTAAAGATTTATTTTTTACTGTAAGTTTTACGTTTGTAATTAGATGACCTTCTCTGTTCTATTGTAGGAAATAATTCCCCTGCTTTTGCCTGAGGAAGTCTGCATTAAAAGAAAAGATAAGGAGGTGCAAGATAAGAAGGAAAAGATTTCGGCCGTACCTACGTCCCCGTTATCCAGGAAGAAGAGCACCACCTTCAACATTCAGTGACGGATGTCGGCGAGGGTGCATATGTAATAAAATGGGTTTAAAATTCAACTCAGATTAACAGAATGCATGACACACACACTCGGTCACTGCTTCGAGTCTAGCACCGGGCAATGGTGGTTTTAATTGTGTGTTGTGACATTTGCTTTATACTTTAATTATGTCAATGGAATCACACTGATCTAATTAAATAAATGTGACGAAAAACATACGTAAAGTTTATTACTCAGTACCACTTCCCTGTGTTCAGTTAGGTCAAAGAAGAAGGCAAGCAAAGACATTTTTAAGAAATATCAAATGCAAGGTGTGGAATAGGAATGAGTCCCATAGACGTAGCCCTGTCCTAACGTACGGTACTGAAACCTAGACACCGAATAAGCGAGTTATTAGCAGAATGCAAGCTAGCGAAATTAAATTTCTAAATGGCACAATAGGTGATACAAGAATGGACAAGGTAAGAAACGATTAGAGACACAGTAAAAGAGTAACCCCTACAGAAAATGACAGAAGGCAAGACTAAGATGTTATGGACATTTTAAGAGAATGGAGGATTAGAGAATACCGAGGAAAATTCACGAAATGAATATTCTGGTAAACAACTCAAAGGAAGATCAAGGGCTATGTGAGCAGTGTGTACGAATAGAGAAGGAGACTGGACCAAGGTGTTAACAGAGAGTTGGTGGAAGGAAAGAAGAAAATGGAGAGGTTCGTGCACAAAGCAGACTAAATCAGTAGCTAGAAACTGTTGTTGTTGATAATGATTACTTCGTCCCTGTTTTATGGCTATGTGATGAGTGTTTATTAAATGTATAATTAGGTTTTATATCCGACACGGATGGTATGAATAGTTCAAGACAACAAAACCTTCATCACATTCATTCGCAAAGCAGAGAAGTATATATATACAGAAGACTAATGAAACTTCATGCCATAATCCTGACAAATTTTATATGTCTCATAGAATGAAATTAGATTAATACTAACAAGCCTAAGATAATAACACAGTCATTACCTGACAATGGAGAAGCAGCCAACGTTTTTCTGCCATAGGTAAAAGATACAGAGAATAAATTGCTGACTATTGAACTTTAAATTAAAATGATTTCGTATCATACAAAAATTAATCTACCAATTGTGCTACGTTTTATTACGTATTAAGAATAGTAAAATTTTGTACAGTAAACAGCCGCAAATTTAAGATCAATCATTTTATAACATAAGACTTCGCTAAAAATGTCCCAGCCTACAGTAGACACACCTTGGTTATTGGAAACGATTAAGCTAGTGTTGTACAGATAAAAAAATAATCGAGATTACGATACGATGCATGGTTTATGTTTTAACCATATTTGGACATAGTTTGTGAAAACAAACAATAACAAAAGAAAAGATAGAAATATATGTAAATCACTTGTCTTATCGTAATCTAGAACTGAACCCACAAAATTGCCCTGATTTTGATGACTGGCATTCATATTCTTGAATCTTACTATTACAATTCTGTGTTTCATTTCACAGGAATAACTCCACAAATCATTAGTGTGTAACCTTTAGATCTGTAGTTGTGTGATTAATGTAGGATCAATCGCTATAATTCAATCCGCTGTATAAAAAAAGGAGCTATAGACGCCATAATAATTCATCTAATGATGAAAGTCTGTTTATGGCTACATGCAGTATAGAATTTCGACGGTGCAACAAAGACTTTCACTATGATGCATACTAGAAAAAGTTCAACAAAACTTTGTTACTATAGGGAAAAAAAGTAGTTAAGCAGATCTCCATTTGGAAACTCGGGGCCACAACTTCAAATCCCAGTATGAAATTTTTGTGGGCTTCGCTTTGTTCTTATGAGTGCATCAGGATGTTACATGGTTTTGACCCCTCGTTAAACCGTATACTCCAGCCTCCACAGAGGTGGAATGATCGGCTAATCGAAACTCTTATCTCTTGATGGCCAAACTACCCTTCGGGTTCTCCCGTCCAATACAGTCGTATGCATTTACTTTTTTTTATCTTAGTAGGAAAAATGGAGGATTAAAACCAACTTACAGAGGGGAAAGTGAAATATACTATTACCCGGTCGATGTTCCTCGTTTAAATTCAAGGTACATCTTCATTCAAAGGACATTACTTCTCGAAGGTCGACGTAACACACGCCTCATAAGATTAAGTATAAATTCCATACATTTCGCAGATAGCATTGAAATAAATTTCCTATTTATTTATTTTCTTATAGCTTTGCGCCTCATCAACTTCGAGAGGCGGAAAAGGACTATGGGCAAAAGGAATCATCTCTGCATTCGCCTGAAGTGATTCCGGGTAACCAGGGCAAACCGAAATGTGGTAGGCCGGACGGGAATTCGAATACACGTCTTCCCGTTACCAATCACGTACCACGCAGGGTGAGAGGAACTTCTAAATGGAAAACAACTATCTTCTGACGCTTTGAGGACACTGTCTCCAAGTGTAAACATAATGCATTAAGGTAAGGGTATTCCGACGAAGAAATATGTGACCAGACAAGTCCAAACTAAAGAGCATTTACTCCTGCACCAAACACCCCTGCTTTCAGAACTATTTTTTATTACGTTGTCTAAACTGCTGAATATTGGGAGAAGATACTATAAATTGTGTTCACCTGGACCTAGAATAAATAAGACTCTTTATTATATTAAAAACGGAAGTACTTGATGCTTTGTGCGCCGCTCAACTGAATAAGATTAAAAATATGGTGAATTCACAGTCCTACGGGTAGAAAGATTAATAATGTTCACTCTAAAATCCCTGCGATTACCGACTGATTCAGGCTAAACATACTAAACCTCAAACTGCTTCATCATCTCTCCAATTTGTGTTCACGATTCTGGCAAAATAGCCTTAGGTTTTGTTTCGTTAGTGAATAAGTCAAAAAGTAACTGGCTATGGGAATATACAGCGGAATTATCCTTTCAAATGTGCAAACTGGGTAGTTCTATAACTACCGTGGCGCCAACATCTGATGATGAATTCTTGTAGAACTCAACGAAACAGATCGGAAATAAATAATTTTTTGATATCTCTCTTGGTTTTCGAGATATAGCATGTTAAATATCAGTTGTAGGTACAGTTCCTTGTGCTTTTGGCGACGTTTCTTCTGCTCTAGGCCGTATTTCAACCTAAAAACAATCACTAGGAAGAAAATAAAACACCTGTATTGAATTTACATCGTGTAGATATAGTGGTTTTGTTTTTGTTTTTCTGGTCCAGGCTAGATCTCATCCTAACCTCCTCACTTTTGGGATACAATATCCCGAGAACTAAGTGATATATGGAAAAATAAAAATATATTCTTTATTTTCGATTTATCTCGTCGAGTTACATACGAATTCATCATCAAATTTGGCTATGGCGAAAATTTGCTTCTGGCCCAGGCCATGGAGGAAGGAATATATGGAGACGACGCAAGGGAACTTCACTACGCATTGGAGTAGAACCGGGTAGGGTGGGGAGGTCGCCATATTGGTCGGCCGTAGAAACACGAGGAACAGGTACAAAAACCTCAGGAGAATCATACGACAACCGTGGCAACGCAATTTGATGATGGATTATTATGTAACTCGACAAGACGGACCAAAAATGAAGAATATTTTTTTTTTTTTTGACATCCTGCTTAGTCCTCGAGATATACTGTCTCAAAAGTGAGGTGTTTTAGGTTGAAATTCGGAAGAAACATATCCCTAAGGTCAAATTTGGTGTTAGATTCTTATGTAACACGACGAGACAAATCGAAAATAAAGAATAAAAATTTTCGAAATCTCTCTTAGTTCTCGAGATATACTGTCTCAAAAGTGAGGTGTTTTAGATTGAACATCAGAAGAAAACTATCCCCCAAGTCAAATTTGATAATAGAGTCTTATGTAACACGACGAGAGAAACTGAAATTAAACAATAAACATTTTTGATATCTCGTTTAGTTCTCGAGATATGCTGTCTCCACAAGGCAGAAACTTAAATGGGAGTAGTATACATTGCGATACGCGATACACGTTGTGTCACAAACATGGTGCTTATGAAATTACTTACAACTGATAATAAATTGTTCGTCCCTTCTGGTACAGGCTGCAACTCAACCTACCCACATTTCCGTTAATATTGTCGCTACAAATTCAAACTATGTAGACATACCTAAATACATGAAATGCATCGCGAATTAAATTTCGGGTAACAGCAACGTTGCTTCATCACGTTTCATAGTTCGCACAGCAAAAATTATCACAATTAATTTCACTGTACCCTTTCAGTGTAAACTGAACTGGACTAAAGCATGCAGAATACCATATTCATTGTATGGCGATGTAAACCTGACCCGCTTAAATTAGACTTCCAACACTTGTTTACAATTATGCGCAAAGTTGTAACGTATGCTGATTATCTACACTACACCAAAAAATATTTGAGGACGACATTATCTTGTTGCTAGAAATGAATAAATTTATAACGATAGGCCCTAATGTTGCAGTTACCTATCAGACACTTCAAGAACAATAACTACAATGTGACTTAATTATGAAACGTTATTCCAGGTTTATCCTATCTTGTCTGTTTGTGCAACCGTATGCAACACAACTTGGCATTATGGAAAACTTTAGAATATTAGAAAATGAAATATTCTCAGCAGCAGACACAGTGCAAACAGCCCAATGTTTTAGGGTTGTTACTATCACCCCTGCGCATGCGCAGTAGGAGACGAGTTTTTATATGAGGTTTCACAGATTTCGTCTCCATATGTTCCTTTCTCCATTGTCCAGGCCGCATTTCAACCTAACCAAGTCAATTTTGAAATACAATATCTCGGAAACCAAGCGAGATATCAATTTTTTTATTCTTTACTTTCAATTTGTCTCGTCGAGTTACATAAGAATAAATCATCAAATTGTGGCGCCACGGTTATCGTAGAATCCCCGCAAACTGCAATGGCGAAGCATCATATCTGTTCACAAAAGGGCGAAATTATGAGTGTCCGACGAAGCACTTAAATAGTTATCTCTGGAAACAAGTAAATACTCTTTGACCTAAGAAATGTAAATAACAGTTACGAAAACATCTATGGAATTTTCGTGTCATACCACTATTTTGGCTTGTAATTTTTTCATGAGTAGTGCTTGTAATTGTATAAAATGGGGGACTCAAAATCTGTGGAAATTTCCGCTGAGGAGACATCGACGTAAGTAAAGTCATATAACAGGAATGGGAAAGTGGTGTTTGGATATCGCTATTGAGTTTACTTATGAATTTGCTCAAATTTGTGTGTTGTTGTTGGTAATGATACATATAGCTATACAGTTGGCACTACTTAGATGTGGCTTAAATAATCACGTCAGCAATATGACTAATGAAAGCAAACCAATTAAAAATAAATTCAGAAATCATTGAAATTTACTTAAGGAATGTCAGCTTTCATTTTGTTGCAGGCTGTATGGTTCATGTTACACGTGGAACTACTTTCATTATCATCAAACAATGACGTTAGGGACATGTTTCTCATGAAAACAACGTAAATTAAAAATTAATACTAAATTCATCGTACCTCATGCGATAACACTAAATGTTAATTATCATTCTGTTTCAGGATACATTTCAATCTAATCACTATCTCAATATACTGTATTGCTATTTTAAAATAGGAACTCATACGGCACATGCAAGAAAACATTCTTTGATTCGCGATGGGAAGTAGAACAACATTTTTCACGATGTATCCTTAAAATTAAGTATAAACCTAATTATTCGACACGAAATATCACACTATTGATGTTGCTAGTATTGATGCGTTAGTAGGGAGGATAGAAAGACAAGAGACAGTAGTATAATTACATTTCTAATATTATAAATAAATTCATGTTAATACGTGATTAGATACCAAAATAATTTATTCGAAATAATAATTGACCATTCTAACAAGGGAGAGTTACTGTAACAATAAGCTGGTATTATAAATATTATTTATTATGGATTGAATTCGGGATGTATAGAATGGCATCGTTAACACTCATTGCTGCTAACTATTCCTGGAAGATGAATGAACAAGATGCGAAGTTTGGGGAAAAACTGATTGCATATACGGTGTTCGGTAAAAAGAGAAGGATGTAAACGCGTATGTCATTATTGAATAGGAGACTGCTGGGTCGCTGAGTAACAGACTTATGATTTGCCACACATGAGCCTGACGGAGGCTGGACCTACTGGAATCCTTACCTCGTTGTGTATCTCATATCAACAAAAGCAACGCCAGAAAAATTTCTGGCCACATAGGTATTCGAATCCTGCACCCTGAATTTTGTAAGCAAGTGTCAGAATCACAGATATGCCAATCAGACCGCTCGAAGTAATTGGTGGGAACTTCGATGTACCGGTTATCGACTGGAAAGGAAAAATTATGATTAATATAAAGGAGAAACTGCGTGAGAGAAGGAGATTCTGTAGAAGAGATGTAACAATACTCAAGCAGACAGAACTAACTGGCTGTTTTTCTAATAAAGGTTGATGGTAACAACGTAGGGACTAAGGTGACAAGTGACATAAGTGATTAAGAGGCAGCTGTGATCGACTGAAGTGGATTTGCCAATGTAGTGACCAAAAACATGTTCAAAACAGGTGTCTTTTAAAAGGTATAGATTATAGAACTTGATAGATACTTTAGAGAAGGTGTCAGTGAAATAGTTGTACTGAGAAGAATAGTGATCTGTTCGAAGAGATAATGAAAACGGCTAAGAAATGTTTACTCAAAATAAAAAAATAAAAATAAGGACAATCAAGGAGCATATACATGTGAGCTACAGCAGAGAAGTTTTGAAGCTGAGGGACTGATAAGAAGGCAATAGAATATTTGAGTAGCTTGGTAATAGGGAACACATGAAACATCGATCACTGCATAGCAGCCAAGAGGAAAGCAGCGGTATCTTCTATGAATAACACTATGGCTAGATGTTTTAGATGTCTCTATAAGAAAGCTATAAGGAAGAGAGGACAATCAGGCTATAATGGACAAGGGTGTAATAGAAACTACTGATTTGAGCTAACATAAAAAGACAAAATTATTAAGCAATTGTTTGGTGTGACTACGCAGCTGAAGAAATTTATTACGTGAATTTTATGAGGCAACAGGATAAGTTAAGAAATTATAAGAGGTTCGTCATTCAGAAAATATTACCCCAGATATGTTACATACGGCTAGAGGAGAAATTATAGCGTACCAAGGGCGTATCCAGGATCAGATCTAAAGGGGGGGGGGGGTGCAAGGTCTGAACGGGGGGTGGGGGGCAATTCATATTTTTTCGAGGATGTGAGGTTGGGGACTGAAACATGACGATTTATTACTGAAACTCAAACCTATTGAGGAAACTATTTTTATTATTGATTAACACAGTAATCCAAGAACTACTATGAAGTTAACTAACTCAATTATAGTTTTTTATAAAAACATTAACCGTCTCGGATTCTCAGAAAATGTTTCAGTAACTTTATTAGTCAATATCTCAAGGGGTACTTTCACGAAATTTCAATTCGTGCTCATCAGGCTTCATCCAGTCATTCTTTCCTCTCCCACAGTGCTCCTGAGCCAGTTCTTCACTAGTAGAAGCGTACTGAATGGCCCCTTGCTGGATACGTCCATGTAGCTTACCTAGAAATATCATTTATGTTGCGTCTGGAAACTAGATGTATATCATAGGAATGGAAATGTATCATGATTAGCTTTCGGATATTTATGACAAGTCATATTTTTCCCCGCCTTCTTTTTGAGCTGTAATGCTGAATTAAGCTCTGATCGAACGTTTCTGATTGTATTTAAATGTATTTTATATGCATGTAAATTAATTTTTAATAGTACTGGGAATTCACTAGAAATTACAGGTGAGAAGAAAATAAGATGATTATTCACAGAACAGTGCTCCTGTTATACATTGGAGGGGAAAAAACTAATTGTCTCTTAACTGACTAGAATTCCCCAGTCAATAATTAAATTTAAACAATACTGTCAGTCTCTAAAATTTAAACGTTTCGCCCGCCTTTTAATCTCGACATTGCAGCAGCAGCAAGCCTGTGTCGAGCCGCGTCAATCAATGTCTCATTATCGCCAATACTTTTGAATATAAACCAGTGTTAAATTTGCAGTGTACTTGCAGTGAGTACCGTCAAGCCGAAAACAAAATTTTCTAAAAGTGCGAAGTTACATAAAAGGAATTTTAGTACAGAGGATAGAGTTCTTTTCTGTAAATTATGTGAAATTATAGTGACTTCAACAAAGCGATTTAAAATTTAATTTCCCAATGGTGCAGTGAGAGCTCGGAAGAAAATTATGCTGTATTCGTGAAAGTGACACTACTAGACAAAACAAATGAGCATGGTTTAATGTACCGTAAATTTAGATGTTTAGTTATTTCTTTTTCTTTTTAGGTCATATTTACATGCTTTTAAGGTCATATTCGCTTGCATATTCCTCTGTTTTTTTCTTCTTTTTTTTGTCATAAAGATCTGAACCCTAATTATGATAGTACAGTTTCTTTAGTTTGACCTCAAGAGGGGACAAGACGAAACATCTCTTTGGGAAACATGTGCTTTATTAATTAGTAGCATTAATCTAGACCCATTTATTGAATTAAATTTCAGTGAGATAAATTGACAGGGTAGGCTAAGTTTATACGTGGTGTCTGACAGAGTGAACCATCGAATGGTGTTTAATATGGTTTAATGTATCAGGATGTGACTTGCTATGTGGAAGATTTCTTAACATGCAGGGAGCATAGAGTTAGATTAGGAAACTCAATATCAGCATGGGTAAAAGAATGATGAGGTTGCGACAATTTAATATATTGGGGTTATTGCTGTTAATTAGTCTAACGAATGAATCTGTTATTGGATTAGTCAGAAGTTGTATTAATAGCAAATGTTGTAGTACTGTATATTAGTACAACTAAGAGATAAGAGGTAGAGTTACGAAGGGATAAGCAGCGGCTATCTAGTTGGACAGGTTAGCATGCAATGAATATAACTATCAAGAAGAGTCAAATTAGTAAGTACAAAAGGAAGAAAGCGGAGGTTTTGGATGGTTGTAAAGTGGAAAGGTAACTGCTGGCGAAAGGTTTAAAAGTAATTAAGTAAACTATACGTTATAGTAACTAAACAGGAATTGCTAAATGCAGAAAGAGAACATGCCCACTTTTCGACGAAAATCTTCTTTTTTTTTCGGAAAAGGCATCTATGAATTTAGTCCCTTCGTTCTCCATGTAAAAATATTCTAATAATATGATTCTCATCACAAACACCACAAGATGTAATACTGAGTATCCTACCGTACGGACGTAATACAGTTTTTTGCCATCTCCCTAAAATTTTTCAAACTGGACATATTCCATTTCTGCATTTAGCAATTCAGTCATGTACCTAAACAAACACAAAAACAAACGCTTCTTTTATCTTTCCTTGGACAGATTTTATTATGATTACTGTTAAAACTTGTTACTACCAATGGTATACAAGCCATTTTTCATTAAATCTAAATAATTATTATGAGATTGTTTCACTTTTTCTAGCTGTGCAGCATTATGTGAAAAATTTATTGTCCTTTACTTTTTATTCTTTCAGCATTTATTTAGAAACATTGCCTCTTTTTCATCCCTTTGCCTATCTTTAGTCAGCTGTAAGATCACATCACCTGTCTTCAGTTGCCTCCCCATACTTCTACTTGCAGATTGTAACTTCTTTCATATTTATTTAATTAACCTTTCTTCTGGTCGGTCCTGGCAGTGTAGTGGCTAGCGCGCTGGCCTCGCATTGCAAGGGCCGCCGGTTCGAGTCCGACCTCGGGCATGGGTGGTTTTAATAAGTGTTGTGTTCGTCTTGTGTTGTCCTCACTGTAGTGTCCACAATATCGTAGTGAATTTCTGATTCAGCAGTTGCAACGTAAACAAATTGGAGCTGGCTACATGGTCGAAAAGACCGAAGGCCGTATTTTATATATAAAAAACCCTTTCTTCATTCAGCTTAAAATGAGTAAAATTGGAGTAAACATCTGGTAGGCATTGTGTCTTGGATACATCTTTTTATTTTTGCTTATGGATTTACGACTCGTCGAAGTCGAGGTCATTAGAAGTAAGAAGGGATTGGGGGGGGGGGGAGAGGGGCAAGGAACAGGAAGGAATTCGACCATGGCATTTTAAAGGAAGAATCCCGGCATTCGCCAGGGGTGATTTGGAGAAACCATGGAAACTGTACTATCATGATTAGGGTTCAGATCTTTATGACAAAAAAAGAAGAAAAAAACAGAGGAATATGCATGCGAATATGACCTTAAAAGCATGTAAATATGACTTAAAAATAAAAAGAAATAACTAAACATCTAAATTTACTATACATTAAACCATGCTCATTGAATGCGCGGACGGGGATTCAAACCCGCCTCCTCTCGAATGTGAGACCAGAGCGTTACCGCTCAACCACTACCCTCGGCAGGGCCGGCGTTAGGGGGGGTTAAGCGGGGCAAAAGTACCCGGGCCCCGGGCTACCAAAGGGGGGCCCCGCCGGCCTGGGTGTCTAAATAAATAGAAATCAAACACAAATTTTAAAATCTGCACCAATAATTTTAAACATTTTTGTATTAAAATGTTTTGAATTTATACATAAAAAAGAAAGTGTAAAGTAAAAATATTTGGGGGGGGGGATAGGGGGCCTAAGATCGCATACCCGGGGCCCGAGAATCCTAGCGCCGGCCCTGACCTCGGTTTGGAAACATCGCAGAAAAGTATGCAACTCACATTGTCAGAAGTAAAATATTGATTGCCACGTTTGGCTTGATAAAGGAGACAGGATGATTGGGTGCTAATCAGACAATAATTCCTAGCAATTTGTGTGACTGGCGCTACTTGGATCATTACTAAGAGGAAAGCAAGTACCAACATGCGCCCATAGCGGAGAAGACAACTCGCTAATGCTTGGGGAGCACTGAGCAGTCCTAGTGATACGACCGGTATTCGCTGGTCAAAGCTGCTTAGCTTCTGGAGTGCGCACATAGACTGTTCGTTTGTTCCACCGCAGGTTTTCCCCGATGAATTCTTCACTCTAAACAAAGCAATATGATTAAACAATATTCCAAAGTTTATAAATTGTATCACCTTCTACAGCCCACTCTGAACACTGTAGATTCATTCAACTAGTTTGGATTATTTGCATCATTAAATTTAGCCCACAATGAAATTATAGATTAAAATTTGATTTTCGGGGCTCTTGATGCCGGGTTCTGCTTTCGTTCGTAAAGCTCAAGGTGTGATTTTTCGTATAGACGCATACGCATTGGCGTTATTATTAGGGGTACATAATTTTCGTGTTTACAAATAAATGCGACATTTGCGAAATACATGCGATCAATGCGAAATTTTGTATTTTCAAAACTTTTCGCGGAATTTCGATGAATTACATTTCTTAAAGCGAAACAATCAAGTGACGTATCAAAATTTGTGCGCGTAGCGCCTGATTTTGACGTCAGAGCCGTTCAATGCACCAGTTAGTGATTCGACAATGTGCGTGCGGAGTATGTATGTTTGTTTCACATTACCATGTTTGTCAAGATGCGACGCCATAAGTAGGAATTATGTAACAGAGTAAAAGAATGTCATCAGGATATATTGTATTTAAGTGATATTAACATCGTTATGTGCAAACATTGCAATGTGAGTTTAGAAGAGGAGAAAGCAGATACATTATAAAATCTTAAGTTGTTTGTTACCAATTTAAAGAAAAAATCCCCAACAAGGGCCCTCTAGAATTAAACGACAGTCTAAAATAGTCAGAGGATTTGAAATTCAAAAGAGCGCCAAAATAGAAACAGAAACATACGCTGAAGACACGGTAAAAATGTGTTTGAAAGCTAATATATCCATGCATAAACTAGATCATCCAGTTTTTCGTAGTTATTTGGAAAAATATGGGCCCATTTCAGGTAACCTTCCTTCTGGAGATACTTTGAGACGTAATTACGAATCTCTATGCGGTATTTCGGACAAAGAAGAAACAAAAGGGAAACTAAAAAATCGGCCACTAGCGGTGGTGGTTGACGAAACATCCGATAAACAAGGAAAGTGTATTTTGCTGTCTTATTTAAAACTGTCAATGCAGAGCCACAGCAATCGTGTTTTCTAGCAAGTGTACATTTTTTTGACACAGTAAACGCATCCAATTACTCTCAAACAATACTTGACCCCTTGATTACTCTCAAATCAGACTCTGCACGTTACATGACTGCTTGTTTTAACTTGCTAAAAATAGTGCTTGGAGACCATGTATTGTACTATTTGTGCTGCGCGTATAAAGTAAATCTCGTAGGTGACATTATAAAAGAGTTCAAGGAACTGAAGTCCATTATAGCCAAGAAGAATTCAGCATTTTTTTTGCACTCTGGAAAATGTGAATACTTAAACTACGTGTAAGAACACCTTTACCCCAAGCCAGTCGTAGCTAGGTGAAATTCTTGGGTCAAATCTGTCATTTATTTGAGCGAATATATGTGGCATATTATTGCTTTTCTTAATTTACCTAAGAGAATGTTTTCAAAATGAAAGCCTAGCTCACAAAATACGAATCCAGTTAATATCCGTAGCTGAAATCTGTTCAAAAATCATGAAAATAATTGACAACTTGGAAGGACCAAGCCATCCGTTTGCGCACATTTTATGGAGCAAATTGGAAGACTTAAAGGCTTCTCTTGAAGGTTCTCTTGGTGTAAAAACAAAAATCATTTTGTAGAACGAGATTGATGAGCTCCATCAAGAACATGGTACTATGCTGTAGACATAATCCCAGAAGAGCTTTGCCAAGTTATCTGCGCACGTGAGATCGAACCCTAACAAATGAATCACACTGGCACATTAAAGGGGTCCCATTAATTACGTGAGGTGAAATGGGAGGAGGGGGTCCGGCGAAATCTCACCAGGGTTGACAGAAACCTTACGTCATCTTTTTAAGTCCTTGAAGAACAGTAAAAAGTTGAGAGGTACTCAGCAGAGGGGGAGGGGGGCACGGGGCTCACACCAATTTCACCACGGGGGGAGGGGTGGGGTCTGATTTCACAAAAATCACTCCACGTAATTAATGGACACACCATTATCAAATTGTTTTGTACCTCAGTAACAGCGGCCGTGACGAAATCGTCTATGAACACAAATTCAACATTGGAAAACTTTCCTAAAATACCGTACTTCAATAGCATAGCACAGGATGAACTCATTGATGGGTATGCTCATTTTCACTGGCAATTATTAAAATTGGTAACGCAAGAAGCGCCTGTTGATATCTTACAGATTTTAGTAGCAACGAAAAGTTGCTATCTTAAATTTACTAATGCAGCTAAGCAAAGCATCTGCAGCCCAGTCGATAGTGCAGAAAGATATTTGAGTATCAACAAGGTCATCGATGACGAAAGGCAAAGAATCAAAGAAGAAACCGTAGAAACAGTTACGATGTTAGCCATTAACTAGTTTTTATGTAATAGATTTTCAAATAAACTTAGTTTTTGCGAATTAATGCGAAATTTTAGATTTTGCGTTTTTATGCGAAATTTTGATTGAGAAATATAAATAATCCTAGTTATGACGTATACATTTTTTCCCTTGATCTATGACATATTTACAGAACTGACTTAGATTTGTGGTCACGTATGGTTCATCAAGTTTAGTATGAATCGATAACTTGGGATTATATAAATCTTACACTCTACTCCAGTGAGGCATTGGTAGTACCAAAATGTGGTCGGGTATCCGCTGTTGTTTTCCCACTAGAGGTGATCTCATGCTGATGTGAAATTACAAAGGTGGTCTGTCGTACATCTTCTCTGCAGTTACTCAGAACCTGGCAGCCTCATCAGCAACTTTTAAACGAAGCTGTATGTTTTTTCATTTTTTTCCCCCACAATCAGCACTTGTCCTTACCGTTGACATATTCATCCAAAATACAGCCAGTTTCACGAATTTTTTTTCCAAACCAAGTACTTTCTAAGACAGAATGTGAGATAGCAAAGTTTATGAACAGCATAATTAACAGTCGTCGACATTCTCTTCGGAGCATCATGAGTGAAGACAAAGTTCGCGCCTGGTTTCTTTTGGCACTCATATTTCGATTTTCACAGACTTTATCAAATCACACCAGATGAATACTGGAATGGTTCCATAATATGTGACATGAATTTTTTATTTTCTTATTCCATGCTGCTGGTTCTATCGATCGCGCCGTCATTGAGCTGAAAGACCCAGTGAAATAAAAAAATTCATGAATGATCTTCTAATAAATTACCCAAAAGTAAAACAGATGGTTGGGCGGTTATCAACAGTTCACGCATTTTCCATTCAGGTTAGTTTGGGGTAATAACTCTCACGAGATTCTGTCGGTACATCCTGTCATATTTGCTCATTTGTAACTCAGACAATTCTGCAAGGCAGTAGTATTCACTCGAAAGAGCATTCTCGAAAAATAATAATCATCATTTGAAGTTTTTATCTCTGCCAGCTTCCTCACAAATTCTTTTCCATTACTCCCGACCTCGCCAAGTTTCTTTCTCCAGCGTTTCTTTCACGTTACCTCTATTGGTTTCCATGCTTTCCAAATCTGATACACTGATCTTTTCCATCATCTTTAGATAAGTATCGCCCTAATTCACCTTCTCCGCTCTTTTCTCGTCATTGGACCGACATTGTGAGCCTAATCCTTATTCTACCGTGTTGGAAACGGGCAACAGCATGAAGCAGGGGATTTAGTGTGTGGCTGAATAGCAAGTGGTTCCTGTTTTGAACAAAGACCACTATGATATTCTTAAGAATTATGGCTGACGGTGTTCCAATGAAGCTACGAGAGACCTTGCATGTCGGTAGCTGTCAAGGGTAGTTAGATATTTCCGTGGTATCCTTTTTTTTTCAAAATACGCTTTGTGTGGTGGACCGGCGAATCTTTTTGCTTTCACTCTGCCACTTCCCGAGAGGTACATCACGGGAGTGGTAGCTTTTCATATGAGCAAGGTATATACACATTTACATTTATTTACACTTTTCTTTATACACAGACTTCTTGAGCCCTTCAAATAGTCAAGCCAACCACTGGCTGCTAACCCGATTACATGTTCCTAAATGGTTTCATCCCACCTGTTGGGTTTAGAGATGATGGTGTATGCTTCTAGCTGCTTCCATAACTGCTTCTGCTGATGTCGACGGCTAACTATATGCCTCGAACATGCCACGGCCGACTCCTCATCGACCTAGAACAAGAGCCTCGAGCCTCCGGTCACTGATCGACCAGCTTGGCTGCTCTCTCTTTCGTGCACCTTTGTTTTGATCTCCAGTCTCCCACCATCCTCCGGTGGTAGGGAGGCTTTTCGAACTATCGAGGCCTCCACGACTCTCCCATCCTTTGCCAAATGACGTCGTGTTTCAGCTTTCCTGGGCGTTTGCTCCTGCATCATTCCAAGTCTGAATTTGTTTCTCTTTGCTGTTGTAATTGACCTGCATTAACTAGAGCTACATGAAATCGTAGCTACTGCAAAGCTTACCAACAAATCCCTGTATGCTACCACATTTGGGTTTAGCCCAAGGTCGTCGTCGTCGGTGGCCGCTGCTGGGGACATCGACCGAAGGTGGCTATGGCTGCGGGGCGAGCAGCAGAAGCTGGCTGAAGATAAGAAGGCGCTGCTGATGGAGGTCACCACCAAGAGGAGCGTGCCCAGCGCGCGGGATCTGCGGAGAGAGAGTGCTGCAGCGCTACGCCTGGTCTCACAGCCCCCTCCTCACAGTGACGTCAGACCAGGTCATTGCACACAGCTAATAAAAACAGGTTACTCTGTTTCCTCCAACTTGCCAAATAGCACATACACAGACGGAAAAAAAAAATCCCAACACCAAGAAAAAATTATTGTAGAGTAATGAAATTTGGACAATGCATTTGTCAAGTTAACATGTTTAATTGATTAAATTTTCAAGATCACAGGTTAATTTAAGCTCAAGAAAATGCATTTCAAATGTGAAATACTGTTAAATTAATAGCCGGTGTAACCTCCAGAATTTTGAATGCAAGCCTGCAAACGTGAATGCATTGTGTCATACAGGTTTCGAATGTCACTTTGTGGTATGGAGTTCCATGCTTGTTGTACTTGTGCTGTCAATACTGGGACGGTCAGTGCTGGCTGTGGATGATGCTGGAGTTGTCGTGCAATGATATCCCATACGTGTTCAATTGGAGACAGATCTGGTGATCTCGCAGGCCAAGGTAACATGTCGACACTCTGTAGAGCACGTTGCGAGACAACAGCGGTATGAGGGCGAGCGTTATCCTGTTGAAAAACTCCCCCTTGAATGCTGTTCATGAATGGCAGCACTACAGAAATTCGAGCTGCAGTTGGTACCACAGTGACACAACGAAATGTTAGAAATCGGTTACTTCAAGGACAGCTCCGAGCCAGGCGCCCTGTAGCGTGCATTCCACTGACTACAAGCCATCGCCGTTTGCGACTCCAGTGGTGTCAAGCCAGAGCTCATTGGAGGACGGAGTGGAGATCTGTTGTGTTTTCTGATGAAAGCAGGTTCTGCCTTGGTGCCAGTGATGGCCGAGTGTTGGTCAGAAGGAGGCCAGGGGAACGCCTGCAACCAAACTGTCTGCGGCCTAGACACACTGGACCTACACCTGGAGTCATGGTCTGGGGAGCAATTTCCTATGACAGCAGGAGCACTCTTGTGGTTATACCAAACACACTGACTGCAAATTTGTACGTCAGTCTGGTAATTCAACCTGTAGTGCTGCCATTCATGAACAGCATTCAAGGGGGAGTTTTTCAACAGGATAACGCTCGCCCTCATACCGCTGTTGTCTCGCAACGTGCTCTACAGAGTGTCGACATGTTACCTTGGCCTGCGAGATCACCAGATCTGTCTCCAATTGAACACGTATGGGATATCATTGGACGACAACTCCAGCATCATCCACAGCCAGCACTGACCGTCCCAGTATTGACAGCACAAGTACAACAAGCATGGAACTCCATACCACAAAGTGACATTCGAAACCTGTATGACACAATGCATTCACGTTTGCAGGCTTGCATTCAAAATTCTGGAGGTTACACCGGCTATTAATTTAACAGTATTTCACATTTGAAATGCATTTTCTTGAGCTTAAATTAACCTGTGATCTTGAAAATTTAATCAATTAAACATGTTAACTTGACAAATGCATTGTCCAAATTTCATTACTCTACAATAATTTTTTCTTGGTGTTGGGATTTTTTTTTCCGTCTGTGTAGCTCGTCGGTATACAGCATTGCTGCGTAAGTTTGTCACAATTTTCAACAGTATTCACGGGATACAAGTTTAACAATATGATAAAATTGTCAAAACTTATATTTGCCAATATAGAATTGAATGACGTATTTCCTTGTGAACGAAGGCATTTATAAGGTTTCAATCAGAGCACGACGATCTTTCAAAAGGTAGGTGATCTTCTTAGAGACAAAAAAAAAATTTCATCTGTGATTTCCTCGTAGGAATTCTGTGTCAAACGAGAGACACTTAAAAAAATTCTAATACAGTCTAGCCATGACAAAGAGAAGAAAAAATAACAATAGAGAACAAACAACATTTTAAAAAAACCTACAATGCTACCCACTAACCTAATATTTTCTTAAATGACTCTCCTGACATCTACACTACAGACGTTTTAATTCTTTACTACATTAAGGAAGCATAAACGTGGCATTTGGTGTATCTGTTAACAATTCTGTAGTCTAATTTAACCGGTGGTAATGTAATAGATACTAATGAACGCTTTAAGTCGATAAAAATTTTATGAGAGTTTCTAGACTGCCGCTGATCTTACAAAATACAATTTGTAAGGCGAAATCAACTATATAGTTGCTGAGTTCAGTGTTACTAAAAAATATTGGCTTTGAACTCGTAAGTATAAGAATGTCTTTAATAGTCGTGAAAAAGTATTTTTTTTGTTTTTTTTTTATTTTTATTTTTTAAATCTTACTTGTAATTATATGCACACTCACCGGTAACATATAAATGGATAAATTAAGATCATGTTCCACGATAACCTAAGGATAAGTGTTCCCCATTATGTGAAATCAAGACACTAATTGGCAAAAAGGATAATATATCGCCAACGTTGACTCTAAAGACAGTGTACACTACATCTTTACTCCCATAAAGAGCTGCTAGGTGGTCATGTGGCTTTCTACAACGTTTCCTATCCAGTCACCATCCACAGCTTATCTTCTACGCTTACTAACGAGAGTAACATCGGTATATATGTTCTACCATCTCGGAAGACATTCCAGCATCTAGAACGCTGGAACCGAGGCGGTAATGTACAAATCCCTCACAGGGTATTTACTACCTCATAGTCAGCAACCGATCAGTGGTACGTGGTTAATGAAAATTTACTTTCCACTAAATAAGTCATCATTAGGCTCACTAAAGAGAAAAATTGTAATGGGTCCTAAAAATATCCTGTGAGGTATATTTTTTAATAGTCTACTAAAAAGTTTTTTTCTCACTATTTAACATAAATTAACATAATGAATGAATGAAGGCCTTCCGGTGTATAAACTGTATAAAATATTCTCGGTCCTACCACTGGAGTATCGTGTAAATTTGATGCAACGTTTTTAAATCGCTTTCCGGTTTCTTCCAACTTAGTAGTTTATAATAAATAAACTAATGAAACTAAATCAAAAACATATACAGCGATAGAATACAAAAATAAAGACATACATTGAAACTATTGATTTCTTTTGTAGATGAGAATCTTGGCTAAAGGTGATAGTGAAGGATAATCGTAGATGGATATACGTGGATTGTACTTTTTAAATATTAAAAATATTCCTTGAGAATATTTGTAATATAGCTTAATGATAAATAGCTTATGCACAAGTTAAAGCGCCACCATATTGTATATGGCGACGTACAGGAAGAGTTATTTTAAATACCGTCATCGAATCATCCGATTAATATTTTCAGGAGTTTTTTTATGATAATCTAGGCTGAGATGGTACCAACTTTATGGCTCAGCTACTCATGTTTCACAAACAGAATAACACTACAAGCCTTAGCGAACCCTCTTCCCCCATCCTCCTCCCCTGGCCTTCATCTCTTTTCTCCCACCACTACTGACCTCGATACTGACGAAACGTAAAGCCCTTTTAAAAAAAGTGCAAAACGACATAAAAGACTGCCGAGTGACACTAAACAGGAGGAAATGTCGACATTGTTCCTACCTGTTTCTCTGTGTTATCTGACCATTTCTAAATATAATGTACAGTACAAACTATAAGTTCTGTTAAATCTCCCAGAAGTCCTATACGTTTGTGCTTAAAACATATATGTATATAGTGAACCCATTATGCCTAAGGCAACACCATTGGTTTACCGACATTGGTTCGTCGTGTATGACGTCAATATAATTATTATATACGGCTATAAAATAAAAGAAAAATGACCTACTGCAATGTTTCTTTCCCAATGCTTTAGTTACTGCAATTACGAATCATAAAAATGCAGGTTATATAGCGCTCAAACTAACTCTTACCCGGACTGTTGTAAGGAAAGAATAAAAAGGATATCTCGGGTCAGCGGGTTGTCAACTTTTTGCTACACAACGTCCACTTTTGTATCTTCAATGACGGTGCTGCTGTTACTCGATTTAGGCCTAGTGTGAGGAGAAGATGTAAAAAAATATACAGTACAATTAACTTTTTTATAAATGTTTATAAATAATAATTTAAGTTTAATAAATTTCTACACCTTCATGTTGTGCCTGCTTTTCAGGATCTGTTTGAACTGAATAACAATGTTTTCTGAAATTAGGCCTATACTTAGCAGTTAATTGTTCATCGGATAATATGACACAGTGAGGACGTTTGTAGCTATTTATCATCCTCATTAGATGTTTCCGCGGGTCATCCTGCACATCCTCTTCCAAGTCTAGCAGTCTTTCCAAGGTTTTTCCTCCATCACTTTCCTCCAAGCGACACCCTTAGCCTCTACATCTTTCTTCACTTGGTCCATCCATCTTGCCCGAAGTCTTCCAACTGGTCTCCTTCCCTTCCCATTCCGCTGTTCAGCAGTGCTACTCTCCTCCTCCATCCTCATAACATGTCCCAACCACTGCAGTATTTTCCTTCTTAACATCTAATGCTTCCACTTGTAGTCTCTCCCTGTTTATACATATTATACATTTATACATAACCGATTCAAAGAAACTTGCTAGCGGTCACGAACCTACTTCCTTCTTTGAGACATGGATTCAAATTTTGTGGTACAATTTGATAATTTGTTCCAAGTTGTGTGAGTGTCTTTTCTCTGAATTAATCTAACTACTGTACTTACATACTGCCCCAGCTAGTTCGAGTAGCGAATGGCGGCTAGTGTTGTTCGATATAGTTTTTTTAGTCAAATTACCAACTTAGAGATGGAGCCATGGTCTCTTTATGCTCACTATACTTTGGCTATTGCATCCATTCGTTACTCCCTCACTCAAGATTTTTTTCTTCTGTAAAAAAATTACTTGTATTTAGAGATTCGAAATGGAGCTGAAACTGAATGAACTAAATCATGTTTTAAACATACAAAAACGGTTATCATATTATTATATTTACATAAGAAGACCAAAATTTGTAAGAAGATGTAAAAACCTATCATATAGTATTACAGTCTGAATCGATTGCTTGACCTAGTTCTAGTCGGAAGAACAAACACCTAGCTGAAATTTTAGCGAGGAATTCCGTGGTGGATGGAAAATATTGAGATAACTGACGCAAGTATTTTTTTGTTTTTAGTTTAAGTCTTAGAATTCTATGTGCAACTGTAGTGACCCTGTCAGCTGATCTACAAGAGCGGACAGGGTAAACTTCTACTGGAGTAGTGGATAAGTGTCAAGCATAGAAGCAGTGCTGCCAGCCTCTTGGCTTTGAATATCCGTAGATGGCCACTAAAATTTCCGTAGATTGGGCACAAAAATCCGGCGACTCGCTAACTAAAAGACTAAAACAATAGTTATTTAAGAGAGAGTCAAAATTAAAAATACTTTTTATTTCCAGATCTTAAAAATTCGAAACACAAAATAATATTCTACATTGAAAGTAAAAAATATCTCTGAACCGGTTTTATACATGGTCACTTTCATCGCTGCTGCTGCCGTGCCTACTCATTTTTTTATTTTTTTTTTGGGGTGGGGGGAACTATACATTATCTATTTTCTTTGTTGACATTAAATTTAGCATATCTTAGGCAACAGGAAGTATCAAATACTGCGAACACTATGACTCTCGGATATTGGTTAATCCTTATCGGAAGCCCACTGCTTTGTAAGCCGTGCCTACGAGATTGTCACCGTGCATAAAGAGTGCGCTGATAGTTCTGTATTACGGTCTTTTAAGAGCTATAAAATCTATAATTTAACAAAATGTGAGCTTTATTTCAATCGTTGGTTCACATGAGTGGTTGCAACGAAACGATTAACAATTCTGTACTGCATTAACACTATACGCTCAAAGCTTAACAATACACCAATATATGGAAAACCAACAAATAGTAAAACATATAAAAAATCCGTAGATACTTTAACAAAATCCGAAAATCCTAACTTTTTTATAAAAATCCGTAGATCTACGGATAAATCCGTAGAAATGGCAGCACTGCATAGAAGTCGATCATGGTTCGAATATGAATATTCGTCATAGGTCCGTACTGCAACACCAGACAGGTTTTATGGCTCAGTACCTTGAGATTTTGATATAGGAATGACTGAGAAGGCTAGGATAAATTATGGTGAACGACAATTACATATATAATTACATAATTACATAATTAACATTTATTTGCATGAGAAATGACTGATGGCATACATGAATATTTACAGGGTTTAATTGGCTTTGTAAAAAAATCGTCATGCGTTTAATTGAATCCTTAGAGATAGGGCTAAGGACTAGGCGAGCAGGTAACTGATGGGCGCCCGCGCAGCTCAAACTAATTGGAATGTTGATATCTCTACAAGAGTATGCCCTCGTGACTATGACCAAATCATTGACCCTCGGCCTTTCCACATCCCGCTATCACAGTAGAGCCCATCTTTCTATTAGACGGCTGGCATCATCTTCTCGTCTGCTACCGCCGCCCTGGCGGCGCCAGCGGCAACACCCTCGGCGTAGTTGTTGTGGTACGAAGAAAGATTTTTGCCGGCCTCGGTAGCGTAGGGGCTAGAGTGCTAGCTCCACGTGCCGAGGCGCCGGTTCGAATCCGGCCGCGGGCATGGATGTTTAAGTGTTGTGTGTCTGTGTGAATGTCTTGTCCGTCCTGTGGCGTCCATACATTGGAAAAAATACACATTGAGCTGGCTGTATGGCCTCCGTTAATGCCATTAAAAAAAAAAAAAAAAAAAAAAAAAAAAAGAAAGAAAGATTTTTATAGAGAGAGAGACAGACAGCTGTTGCTGCCCCCAGGTCTTAAATAGAATCTCCCCTGCCTATTACCACTGTGTGGAGAGGGCAATACTCCTTCCTAACCTGCTGTGAAGTCATTTTACCAGCTTGCAGTTTTTTCTGGCTCTTGGTAACTGGCGTGCTACTTCTCCAAGTTGTAGCATTCAACTATTGCTTAACTATTTCATGCCGCCCACCCTGAATACTAATTTGAGAAATACGAGGGTTTCAGGCAAGTTATTGACCTCGATCATTACACGTCCCCCCTTCGCAACGTCCGAATTCCACGTCGGACGTGTTTTGTAAACGCAGTTTACAAAATTGCTTACAACTAATTACAAGTTTTCCTTAAAACTAATTACAGTTTCTTTTCTTCATATTACTGAGGTGTTGGTTTGTTTTCAAATACAATTAAAATAGTTATTTTGTTTTGATTTGGACTGGATTGAAATTGTTGTGGTGGTGTCGATCTTGCCGACGCTTGTTTGGCGTCACTTAGCGGCTACAGGCGTCCCCGTGAATGTCACATGAGCTTGCTGTGTTGTAAAGACAGCTCAGCGTCCATCATGTTTTCATTCACCACTCCAGCCATATTACGGGTTACTAGAACACTCGTAAAATTTTGCATTAGGGGGCATACATAAATTACGTCAGGTGAAATAGGGGGGGGGGGGGTCAGGCGTAATCTCACCAAGGGGGGGGGGGGTCTACGGAAATCTCACGTGAGATTTTGGGAAAAAATCTTTGGTCTGTGGAGCTAAAAAGGAAAAGGTCCACAAATTGCGCGAAAGTCGATTTTAGGGTGATATTTCGTCCAAAAGTGGGGTGGGTAGTGACCGGTTTTTGAAGGGTGAGACCAGATCTCACCAGAGGGGGGGGGGGGGGAAGTGTCCTGCCAGATCTCAACAGAAAGGGGGGGGGGGTCCGGAAATCCGGAAAAACACCTCACGTAATTTATGGATGTCCCCTTAGTGAAACATCCAATTTTTTTCATAATTTCTAGAGAAGAATTTACATTATTTATTTCATTGGTATTTAGAATAACCTTATTATACTCTCTTTTAACATTAACAGAGTTTATCCTGCGCCTTTTAATTCACTATTATTAATGACCGTCTAGTGACACAACTCCATATTGATTCACATGAATGATTTTTCTTCACAATGTATTTTTATAACTATGGGTGCGTCCATTAATGACGAGAGGGTGAAAAAGGAGGGGGGGCGTCCGGCGAAATCTCGCGAAACTTCAGCAAGGGGGAGAGGGGCAACGGAAATCTCACGTGGAAAGCTGCGAGGTTGATTGGGGAGGGGGGGGGGGTACCTGTCAAAATCTCACGTCATTTTACATGGGGGAGGGGTCCGACGAAATCTCTCCAGGGGGGGAGGGGGTCCGGAATTCCCGTAAAACACCTCACGTCATTAATGGCCGCCCCCTATGTAATTCTACGTTCTTACCAATAAATTTTTTCTCTCTCGGAATCCCAGTTTACTCACTAAGTACGAGGATACTGTATGCAATAATTCCTAAGCTGTATTTACCAATGCTATGATCTCTCACCTTTAAATGCTTTGCTCTACTTATTCTTATAACAATGATCACTTTTCATATGATTTTTGACTACTCCCTTATGATTTAAACATACATTCACTCTTCAACATTACTTTTTTCCATATAGTAACTGGAGAGATTATAATCACTCAAAAATATTTTTAACTGCTATTACGTAAATGCACCGAGACTGGTTACTAATTAACTTAAGTTTCTTTTCCGTCCAACAACGTTCGACCGAGATCACATTCTCCACTAACATTTTAATACATTATATACAACAAATATACAGACAAATGTCTTAATTAACTCTGCAGGACTCACATTATTCCAATTATATTCCAGATTAACAGTTAAAGACTAACCTATTATCGTCATTTTGTGAACAGACCTTCATACGCGTAGAATGTACCTATCGTGTCTACTATACAAAATACTTCTCGTTGTGTTCTTTTACTTTAATTCATAAAAGTTACTTCTTTTCTCTCTACTATCCTCTATAAGTAAGTATTTAGGATTTTGTTGTTAATTTTTGTGAGCATTTGTAATCTAAAGATATTGTAAATAGTTCTTCAGGTTTGCGGAATGTTCTATTTAAATGATAGATAAGTAAGTCGTCTGGGAAATACTTTTCATTGTATATTTGTAACGAACAAGTAGCTACGAAATATTTACCAACTATTGTTAATTGTGTTGGTATAGATGCCCCGTGGCGCAAGAGACAGAAGCCAACTAACCTGGATCCGACGATTCTGATGGCCTATATCCAGGACAAGCAGCAGAAAGCAGACGAAAGGCGCCAGCAATACGTCGACGAGAAGGTTCTCCCCGCACATTTACCATCGTCTCATTAACATATACACAGACGGAAAAAAAATCCCAACACCAAGAAAAAATTATTGTAGAGTAATGAAATTTGGACAATGCATTTGTCAAGTTAACATGTTTAATTGATTAAATTTTCAAGATCACAGGTTAATTTAAGCTCAAGAAAATGCATTTCAAATGTGAAATACTGTTAAATTAATAGCCGGTGTAACCTCCAGAATTTTGAATGCAAGCCTGCAATCGTGAATGCATTGTGTCATACAGGTTTCGAATGTCACTTTGTGGTATGGAGTTCCATGCTTGTTGTACTTGTGCTGTCAATACTGGGACGGTCAGTGCTGGCTGTGGATGATGCTGGAGTTGTCGTCCAATGATATCCCATACGTGTTCAATTGGAGACAGATCTGGTGATCTCGCAGGCCAAGGTAACATGTCGACACTCTGTAGAGCACGTTGCGAGACAACAGCGGTATGAGGGCGAGCGTTATCCTGTTGAAAAACTCCCCCTTGAATGCTGTTCATGAATGGCAGCACTACAGGTTGAATTACCAGACTGACGTACAAAATTTGCAGTCAGTGTGTTTGGTATAACCACAAGAGTGCTCCTGCTGTCATAGGAAATTGCTCCCCAGACCATGACTCCAGGTGTAGGTCCAGTGTGTCTAGGCCGCAGACAGTTTGGTTGCAGGCGTTCCCCTGGCCTCCTTCTGACCAACACTCGGCCATCACTGGCACCAAGGCAGAACCTGCTTTCATCAGAAAACACAACAGATCTCCACTCCGTCCTCCAATGAGCTCTGGCTTGACACCACTGGAGTCGCAAACGGCGATGGCTTGTAGTCAGTGGAATGCACGCTACAGGGCGCCTGGCTCGGAGCTGTCCTTGAAGTAACCGATTTCTAACAGTTCGTTGTGTCACTGTGGTACCAACTGCAGCTCGAATTTCTGTAGTGCTGCCATTCATGAACAGCATTCAAGGGGGAGTTTTTTCAACAGGATAACGCTCGCCCTCATACCGCTGTTGTCTCGCAACGTGCTCTACAGAGTGTCGACATGTTACCTTGGCCTGCGAGATCACCAGATCTGTCTCCAATTGAACACGTATGGGATATCATTGGACGACAACTCCAGCATCATCCACAGCCAGCACTGACCGTCCCAGTATTGACAGCACAAGTACAACAAGCATGGAACTCCATACCACAAAGTGACATTCGAAACCTGTATGACACAATGCATTCACGATTGCAGGCTTGCATTCAAAATTCTGGAGGTTACACCGGCTATTAATTTAACAGTATTTCACATTTGAAATGCATTTTCTTGAGCTTAAATTAACCTGTGATCTTGAAAATTTAATCAATTAAACATGTTAACTTGACAAATGCATTGTCCAAATTTCATTACTCTACAATAATTTTTTCTTGGTGTTGGGATTTTTTTTTCCGTCTGTGTACTTACGAGGGTCATTGAATTTTAAACTATAATTACTAAAGTAACGAGTAATTGGTCCTCATTTTCAGCACCGTAGGTATTACTTGAGAATGTTTCTGAAGGGTGGAAGTTTTAGCCTAGCCTTGCAAGTGCAAAGTTACGTGCGAGTCTGGCATTAGGGAGAATGTGATTTAGATCCATGGTTCATCAAAATTACAACACGCAAATGCCACAATGATATCTTCATATAGGCCGTACCCAACTTTCTTCCCTTTCAGTGCCGGACATAGAGACTCAAGACTCCTAGGCAGTTTACATAAAACAAACTTTATATATAATTTCTATTTATTTAACGTACTTTGACTTTAGAAAATAGACGACCAGAACAGGGTATATGCATGTATTATTTTTATATTTTAAATCAATTATTAATAGTCTTATAGAATCTCAAAAATATAATATTGCTAAAAAGCTTAAAATTTAACATAAAATATTTTAAAACTGCAATCCGGTTCCTACGTTTTAAACGTCGCCACTTTGGCGCGCTGCACCGTGACGTTATTGTACACGACTATAGTGGCGTATTGTATATTGTGGAGGGTTACACACGGTGGGATTGAAAAGTAATGAGCCTTTGTTCAAAAGGACAGATTTATTGAGCAAATCGGTACA
Source organism: Vandiemenella viatica (assembly GCA_031002005.1). Taxonomy (NCBI): domain Eukaryota; kingdom Metazoa; phylum Arthropoda; class Insecta; order Orthoptera; family Morabidae; genus Vandiemenella; species Vandiemenella viatica. The sequence goes on from CM061920.1 coordinate 351,786,255, forward strand.
AGTGACTAATACTCTTCAAAATAAGCACCTCCTGCATCAATACGCTTTTATAGACGGCTTTTCCATGACTCTAAGTCGTCCACGTAGGCCTGTTCTGGGATAGCTGCAAGTTGGTTTTAAGCGCGGAAACAAGAAGAAGTCATGAGCCGACAAGTCCGGACTTTAAGGGGGCTAGGGGACCACCGGAACGTTCACCCGGGCCAGGTAGGTGCTAACGATGAAGGCAAAGTGGCTGGACGCGTTATCGTGGTGAAGCTTCCAGCTGTCCTTGATGTCCCTTCGCTTTCGTGCGACGCGTCTTTTGAGCCTTTTCAGGACTTCCAAGCAGTAAGCAGCATTCACGGTTACTCTGGGAGTACAAAACTCGTAGTGACAATGCCCTTCTCTGCGAATAAGGCGATGAGCATGGTCTTCGTCTTCGATTTGCTCATCCGCGCTTTCTTGGGACGCGATGAGTAGGAGGTATGCCACTCAGAACTTAAGCCTTTGGTCTCTGGGTCGTATTGGAAAGTTCAAGTTCCATCGCCAGTTATCACTTTTTAGATAATTCCGGGATCGTCTTTGCACATTTGTAACAGTTCTTGACATCAGAGCACTCAGCTTTTTTTTTTCTCTCCAGTCAAAACTCTCGGCACGATCTGCATGTGCAATTCCTCGGTAACAATGTGTTGCACCGTTGCTCTGATAAGTCCAGTGCCTTTGCTACTTGGTAGAGACTTAAACACAGGTACGTGTTCAAAAAATCACGCACTCACTGAACATTAACGTCAGTTCGGGCCGACGACGGGCGTCCAACCGGGTTCGTCGGTCACCTCTTCCCGGCCCTTCCTAAAAGCCTTATGCCACCTTTTTGCTTAAGAATAAGGTATACACTCAGTCCCAAACACCTTTTGAAGCATTTTGAACGCTTCGGAAGGAGACTTGCCCAACCCGAAGCAGAACTTGATCACGTACTGTTACTCTAACGAATGTTCCATTCCGTGTCAGGTACTACTGCATAGCTCCGTTGCGTCGTGAAGCTAACACCCCCCACCACCGCTTCCGGCAAGCGAAGCGCACGGCAAGTTACACTCGCTTCAGAATAAAATGAGCCTCACTACTTTTGAATCCTACCTTGTATTTCAAAATTGTATGTTTTGTAACTAATTTCGACATGGAAGAAGGTCGAAAACCATTTAATAAATACTATATTGTACATCTGTGCAAAAGCACGATAAGAAATGCACCTGATAAAGTGTATTTTTATGTCCCGCTAGATGCGAATGTAAGAAAAAGTGGTGTAAAACTATGAGAAGATGTAAAGAATTTTCGACTAGTTGTTTATATTATCGTGAATATCATTTTAATGTAGGTACATAATGTTCAATATTATTATGTTAAATTTATTATAATACATCACAATTCGTTACCTATTCAAACTCGAATCATAACTTAGTTTACGAAAGTTTAATAGGTTTTCTTTTCAAATTATTTCTTATTCAAGCTTAACCCAAAGCACCTACGAACCGTTTAAAGTCCACAAAGGAGACCATCAAACATTTTAAAAACGGATTTCAATCTCCTGAATATATGTTGAACGCTACATGTCTGCCTCAACTCATGACTTTAAGAGGGGCCACATTATTTAATGACTGAACTTGCTGATAATGATAATGATATGTCTGTGGTATCGTGTTTCTTCAAATGCGCCTACCAAAAAAAATCCAAATGTCCTTTAATTATATAAATTGGCATATATTACCTGGAATCAGCGTGGTGTAAACGGTAAGGTGTCCGCTCCCTAATTTTCCGACACAGGTTTAAATCACCGCAGTATCAGATATTTTTTTTTATCTGCAGAAATTGTTGAGCGTGACTTTTTTTATTTTATTTCAACTTTAAAACAAATCACATTACTTCAAACAGATTTCGGCCAATTTATTGACAGTGACTTCCTAATATGCCCCGCCTATAGCCGTTGAAATTGGTTAGGAGGCGAATCTGTTTTCGTCGCGTGCATTATTTTATTTTCAACTACTTACACTCCCTCACTTCTCGGAATTAAGCATATCAATTGTAGAAAAAAGAAAAATTGATATTCTCGATGTTATGTATTTTTTTAAAATACTTCTTGACGACATACAAGTTTAGAGAGGACGAAAATGAAATAAAGTAAAAAATAAAACATATTTCACTTGAAAAGGCACCAAAAACATAAAGTGAACAAATAATATATGAATGGAATCTTTCTGGTGTATGTTTCTAATGAAGTCCTTGCGGGTGTACCGCCGGATTGTGTTGTGAAAAGGCAATCCGGAGGTACAACAATGAAGACTTCATTTCTAAAAATCGATTTTCTGGAGAAAAAAAATTGCGCTGTATTGTAGGTAACGTGATTTTTTTTTTTAATTTTTTTTTAATGAATTTATTATCCGTTCAGCAAATATTGCTATACAGGACAAAAAACATAACTTACATATTGTCATGGTTGAGGTCAACCCACAGGGCCCCTCAGTGACTACAATACAGTGATACAATAAATTTTTATAACAATGTTAGCAACATGAATGTCAGTATTAAAAACAGTTATCAGAATTAGAACAGTAATCCAAACAGTTAAAATGAAATTGGTTTAAAATAATTACACTTTATATATATATACATTTTATATCGAGCGCTGACAAAAATCTGATCTATACTTAACAAACGAGATGTCAAATAGAAGGTGACAGGCCACACGGTATTTAATTTATTAGCTGGTTCACTTCTTCTTCGGAATCACTGCCTGATAGAAAAATATCTTGAGGAAGGCGTTTTTTTAGCCTAGTTTGGCCGGTTCTTTTCCCTAGTTTGTAAAATTGTGCACCAGGAACTGTACTCATTCGTTTGATGAAATGTATTGTTTGTTGTTTTATAAATTCGTAAATGTAAGCAATATTTAACTCTCTGTGTAGCTGACTATTTCTTACATACCATGGTGCGTTCACTGCTAATCTGAGTAGTTTGTTTTGAAATATTTGTATTCTATGTAATTTGCTACGGCTAGCACATCCCCATATAGAACATGCATATGTTATTAGTGGCCGTAATATCATTTTGAAAATTAGCGGGCAGCATTCTGTTTTTAATTATGATTTTTTGTTTAACACAGGATACAATTTGTGTAATCTGGCATAGGCTTGGTTTAGTTTGTTGTTATTGTGTATGTTCCATGTTAAGCGCCTGTCAAGATCGACTCCTAGATATTTAATAGATTGATCATTTGGATTCCATGCTATGTTACTTCCCATGATGTTTATCTACTAGACCTATGTTTGAATTACATGCATATTTCCCATTTTCAGCAATTTCATTGCCGATTACTCCGCCGTGTCCCCAGATTCACATTAGATGTATCTAATATGTAACTAAAGCACTAAAACCGTAAAAAAATTAATAATTCAAATATCTAACACTTAATTACCTTGCAATTTTCACTCCTCCCACGTTAGTGACTGTGAAAATCCGGGTTTGATGTAAAATACGTTGTCATCATGAAAATAAATTCTTTTGGGAGATTATTTTACAAAACCGCTTCCATTCATTATTTATTGTATTCTCGCAAGAATGCAATATTTCACCAATTACGCTGATAAATTACGATAAAATTTAAACAAAATTATAAAAATACCCAGTAACTACGCCTTCGTTTACAATATGAACGTGTACTTTGATGTCACGATTCGATTCGACCAATTGCGTAGTGTTTGCAAAGTTAAATTTCCCTTGTATTTTCAACACTTTTAATCAACTAAAATCAATAAACAGCGATTAAGTAGGGATAAAAAACGTAATTCTACAGTAATAAAATTTTCAAATAAAAATATTACCACTATAATTTTAATACTTACAATTACATTGCTTCGCTATGATTTTTTTCTTTGCAAAAGAACTGATGTGCTCATTACAGTCCACAGATTACATTGGTTCTATCTGTAATTACAGCGCATAGAGTAATCCTGTTCTGTGGTGGGTCTTAACTACTGTAATTCCTTTCTCTCTTTAGCCCTAAAAATGATGATTCTGCCTAACAGCTTGTGTCGTCAAAGTGTACCATTTCGTCCTTTGACCGGGATTCCCTCTGACGATGGGAACCTTAGCAGTTATTTAACTAACTTTCTGAACCATGTACAAATAACATAGGAAAAACATCTGAATGTATGAATTACATCTCAGAAACCGATCTTCAGCCAGTGGAATGACATATGCGTAATGCATCATATTTTTAAAATTAACATTTGTAGTGATTATTCATTTCAGACTATAAATTTTATCCACTTACAACATTGCATCAAATCATTTGAATAGAAATTGATTTCTATGTTATATAAATGTGTGAGATAATTTTTATGAACTAATACAATATTTATTTACAGATAAACAACATCAGACTGAAGTTGAACAAATTTAACTAGAGGCAAATTAATCATAAGATAACTAAACTTTCGAGAAAACAGCACTTCTACGAATCGTCGAAAATTCTGATCTGCTTATCTAATCATGACATTCATCATCGACAATATTCCAGTAATTGTACATTCATTACCCATTAATCCATTTCAACAATGTGTGTAAGAAATTGTTCGAAAGTTATGTAACTGTGCCACTGTATGTATTCAGCTTGATTTTTAACATTTACCAATATTTTTTTAAAGTTCGAAATGTAATTATACCAACAGTAATAAATGTACACATTTATTTAATGGCAACTGTATGTTTTGCTTTATCACACCCAATTCGCTGAGTACGCTGTCTTCTTACATACTATGTACAAGAAGAGCCGGCAGTCACTTGATAAGTATTGTCTGGAAATATTGAAATCGATTCCTAGAGAAGGTTAATGTGGTTAACCGTCAAATATGGATGAAGTATGCAGCAGTTGTTTCAAGTTGTTCTTTGTTCAGCTCTTATAAGAGCTGGTTCGTGGTATGGCTCCACGCTTTTAAATTAATTTACTCGGAGAGCAAACCGTATCATCAGCTTACTTGCTAGACTGGAATACTGGATTATGATTCTCAAGGGACAATTCATAAAAAGATAACCCAAGAATGAAAAATTAAAAAGGACCGAAAGATCCTAGCTGCTGAGTTTTTAAAATTTGCAGTAACTTGTCATCATGTATGCTGAGCATTTTTCTTACGGAAATAATTGGCGAAATGTAGAAAGTGTCGATTATTTTTTGTAATGGGAAGCATTTGACTTTGGGATTACGGTTTACCATAATCATTTACGTAAATTCTATGGTCATCCCCGGCTTCTGCGTAAAAAATACAAAAAATCAATCACACAAAACAAAGTGGGTTCACAAATAGATGGCAACATTCAATTATATCCCTTAGCTAAAATCGTCGCTTATGACCTCAGCCATCGACGTCCCGTCTTCCTTCACCAGAAATCAGGGAGTGGTTGAGGTATTCTTCAGGAGATCAAACGGAGCCTGGTTCGAATTCCAGTGCCTCCTGTAACTTCTAAGTGCCATTGAGCTAGTCTCCCATTTCTTGTAAACCTTTACTTGGTTCATTTGAATCATATAACCCATAGGTTCATACGAATCATAGGATCTGGGTTAGGAATACACGTAAAATTATAGGTCCTCTTTATCTAGTTGGATTACTCGTGTAATCAACGACAAATTTGTAAAGCCCAACTAATTGAAACCTCTGTCATTCGATGGCCGAACAGTCAGCGTCATCCAGCCAACGAAAACTTATGTATTTACATCAGAAGAGAGGGAGAAAAAAAAAAAAAGAAACTACTACGCCATTAATCACCAATGCTCGCAGAATAATGTTATTACTGTGTAGTGCAAAACGTAAATAAACATGCAGATTATCTTCGTCTGTATGTACATTTACACGTACATTAATCTTATTTCATTGATAAAAATGAGATGTTTTCTCCGTAAGATGTGGAATGATGTTAAAATATTTTACATCAAATCTGGTACTTAGTGACAGTTTACTATATGTACTGCATTATTTAGAGGCCTTTCACTAAAGCGCCTAAAACTAAACTCATCAATTCTGTAAAAGAATTATTTTCCTTATGGATTTACACCTCATCAACGTCGAGGACGATGGCAATGAACGGAAAGAGGGGGGTGGAGGAGGATGGAGGGGATGAATTCGGCCTGGCCTTTTTTGAAGGAGCCATTGCTGCATTCGCCTAGAGCAGGGGTGACCCTTCCGCGGCCCGCGGGCCACATGCGGCCCGCCTTGAAAGTTTTTACGGCCCGCGAGATTCATCACACTTTTAAAAAATATATATATTTATTTTATAATAGCCAAAGTAGTGAAAACCAATGTATTAAAAAAATACATTATTTATGCATCCATATATTCAAAAATTAACTGTCGATATTATGAGAAAAAATTAACTTTGTTTTTAAAATAATTGTCTTGCGAATATCTGACAGATATTTGCCTGTTTTTATTTCTGAGTTTACGGTTGAGTTCGCAGAATAATTAAATTACATTAACTCCAAAAAAAGGCCTGTAGTGGGTCTAAATCTAATATGGGGATATATGATTTTATATGCGGCCCGCGGAGTTATAATGCATTTCCAAAGTGGCCCACAAGATCATTTGGGTTGGCCACCCCTGGCCTAGAGTGATTTCGCAGAACCATTGAAAACAGAAATCTGGTTGGCCACACGGGGATTCGTATCCCGAAACCGCTCACCCACCAGGCAGAAAACAAAAATGCTTAATCTTCTGTTGAATCTTTTTCCTTTGCCAACTCCCCCTACATAGTCACATTATTCACGACCCAAAGGCTTTGTTATAGAGCACATCATGGAGCATTTCCTGCCTCCATAGCGCACACCAGCTGGTACCATATAACATCTGATATTTTTTGGGATATTATTGAGAATCTGTTGTAATGACACAGTTTAATTGGTCATGCATTAAATATTTGTGGATTAGAAATTTTTCGTTTGTAGGATCTAATTTCTGAGACGGGTACGTCTGGACAACCTGTTAACGAAGTTTATCTGGGTAATAGCAGCGGAGAGGGGAGGAAGCACAGTGACTTTGATACACAAGTTCGCAGTGAACGTGAAGCACGTTCGCTATAAGATGAAAAGCGAGTAAAAAAATACCAGCTCGTTACAGCGGCAGTACGTAACAATGGGGTAACAGAACGGGCAAAATGCCACAGACCCCCGGCAGGAGGGGGCTCCCGCATCCAGCTGGAGGGGGCCACCGGCTCGAGGCCCGAGAGGACCTGCAGGTCCATGATACAGCTTCCGCCCCTTATACGCCAGGTATCACTAACGGAGGGCCCCATCCGATGAATTTTCCACGGGCTTAAACAATATAGTTACACCACGGTACCGCGGCATCTCTGTTGGTTACTATATACGGGACCAATACTTCGTGATTTGATAAATCTTTGCTTGAAGGGAACAAGGAAAGCTGTAAGTCACAAATCCAAGATTTTCTCTGGAACAAAGAAAAGAACTGCAGACATTCTCATTTGGATTTTTTCGATCTGATATTACTAGTATTATCTTCGGATACTCCTTCTCCTATCGACTAGTGTCGGGTATGAGAAGTTAACTACTTATTACCAGGAAAGCGCATCGACGCGACCCCACAACTACAGCAACTTATCCGGTCCAGCTGGTAGCCGACAGCAACCTACACCACTCCAACAACAGATGTCTCACTCATACACACTGAAGAGCTAAAAAAACTGGTATAGGCATGTGTGTGCAAATACAGTTATGTAAACACTCAGAGTACGGCGCTGCGTTCGGCAACACCTATATAAGACAACAGGTGTCTGTCGCAGGCATTAGATCGGTTACCGCACCTACAATGGCAGGTTATCACCATTTAAGTGAGTTTGAACGTGGTGTTATAGTCGGCGCACGAGAGATGGGACACAGCATCTCCAAGGTAGCGATGAGTTGCAGATTTTCCCGTACTACCATTTCACGAATGCACCGTGAATATCGGGAATCTGGTAAAACATCAAATCTCCGACATAGCTGGGGCCGGAAAAAGATCCTGCAAGAACGGGACCAACGACGACTGAAGAGAATCGTTCAGCGTGACAGAAGTGCAACCCTTCCGCAAATTGCTGCGGATTTCACTGATGGGCCATCAATAAGTGTCAGCGTCCGAATCATTCAACGAAACATCATCGATATGGGCTTTCGGAGCCGAAGGCCCAGTGGTATACTCTTGCTGAGTGCATGACACAAAGCTTTACACGTCGCCTGGAACCGTCAACACCGACATTGGACTGTTGATGATTGGAAACATGCTGCCTGGTCTGACGAGTCTCGTTTCCAATTGTATCGAGCGGATGGACGTTTACGGGTATGGAGACAACCTTCTGAATTCATGGATCCTGCATTTCAGCAAGGGATTGTTCAAGCTGGTGGAGGCTCTGTAATGGTGTGGGTCGTGTGCATATGGAGTGACATGGGACCTCTAATACGTCTAGATAAGACTCTGACAGGTGACACATACGTACGCATCCTGGTTGATCATCTGTATCCATTCATGTCCATTTTGCATTCCGACGGACTTCGACAATTCCAGCAGGACACTGCGAAACACATCCAGAATTGCTACAGAGTGGCTCCAGGAACACTCTTCTGAGTTTAAACACCTCCGCTGGTCACCATACTCCCCAGACATGAACATTATTGAGCATATCTGGGGTGCCTTGCAACGTGCCGTTCAGAAGAGATCTCCACCCCCTCCTACTCTTGCGGATTTATGGACAGCTCTGCAGGATGCATGGTGTCAATTCCCTCCAGCACTACTTCAGACATTAGTCGAGTACATGCCACGTCGTGTTGTGCACTTATGCGTGCTCGCGGGGCCCTACACGATATTAGCCAGGTGTACAGTTTCTTTGGCTATTCCCTGTAAGTTTTTCTGACTGTGTATTAAATGTAATAAAGATTAGCATCGGAATACCTCAATTATTTTATAATCTAAACATGATTCCCTTCCTTTCCTGTTTCAGTATTTTCAGTTGTAATCATGTGATGACACCCAACGATAATCAATTTATGCTATTTAATCAACAACTGATAATTTTATGTCATTATAAATTTTGGCGTTTCCAAACGTGGTCTTCGAAAATAAGGAAAATGACATTATAATGTGTAACAGAATACTTGACTTCTTCCTGTGCCAAAGGTAACGATTTAATATCCTTAAAATTTATTCTTTATTGCTAGTTTTGCATAATGTATTTCGCTATTTGCCTCAAAATTAGACACATTAATTATTATATGTAATAGAAGCAGTTGTCAGGATGTCTAACTGCTTGCATGTACAGGGTAATCACATATGGTGCTCAGGCTTTTATGAGTGTATTACACGCGAAGTATTAAACACTAGTTTAAACGCCCGTCAAATATGACGGGTATCTCCTACAGTGGTAGTTGGTATTTGTTCTGGCTTCTAAGGGGAAAAAAAGATCTTTTTTAAATGATACTAGCTGAAGCCCACGACTTCGTTCGTGATTGTAAAGAATTTTGATTGACAGCTACCGACATATGACCACCATACTGTACGATGGGAGACTCCAGACCAATACCACAAACATCAATGACCTGTGCAGGGTATTTATGGTTGCAAAGTGAAATGTAGGGACACAAATGTCTTTGGTCGAAATATAAATTGCCATTCGTAGACCAATTTCAACCACCATATCTCCCACACCACAATAGCTTCCGACATGACATGGTGAACGGTGGGAGACTTGAGATTAATACCATACACAATCATCAGTGGACTGCGGTGGGTAGTTTTGGCTGTAGGGACACACATGTCTATTTTTATCGGGTCCACCACTTTCACCATATCTACCACAACCCTACAGCTATCGACATGCAATCGGCATAGTATACGATGGAAGACTCCAAGCTACTACAACACACAAACGCCAGTGGTCTGCGCTTTATATTTTCTGGTTGCAATGTGAAATATAGGGACACATACGTCTTTGGTAGAAACTTCGACCTCTTTGAACGACCATATCTCCCACACACCCGTAGCTACCGACATCTAATCACCATAGACACGATAGGAGACACGATACACTACCACACACAAACACCAATGGTCTATGGTATGTAGTTGTGGCAGCAAAGTGACATATAAGGAGACACATGTCTTTGGTCGAAATACATAAATATCCTTGATCTGCCACTTTCAACCACCATATCTCCTACAGTCCCACAATTACCGACATTCGGCCAACGTTGAGATCGGTGGGTGACTCTGAGCTACTACCACATACAAACACCAGTGATCTGCGCTATATAGTTTTGGCTGAAAAGTGATACACCATGACATACGTCTTTGGTAGGAATATGATAGTGCCGCAGGTCGACCAATTTCAACCACCATATCTCCCACACCTCCATAGCTACCGGCATCTAACCACCATAGTGCACGATGGGAGATTCGATGCTATTACCATACACTAACATCAATGGTCTATCCTATGTAGTTGTGGCAGGAAAGAGAAGTATAAGGTTACACAAGTCTTTGGTCGAAATATGAAAATGCCATGCATCGACCACTTTTAACCATATGTCCATATCTCCCACACTTCCAAAGTTATCGGCCAACGTTGTGCACGACAGGAAACTCCTTGCTACTTCCACACACAAACACCAGTGATCTGTGCAAGGTAGTCGTGGCTGAAAAGTGAAATATAGGTAAACATACGTCTATTTTATATATATATATATATATAAGATTATTCGTGACTTGAGTAAACTTTCTCTGATTAGATTCTCGGAGTATTTGGATGTTTTTAAGTAACTGTATTTGACTTTAAATGACGGAAATTTTATTGCTATGAAAATTTTTTTAAAGTGTAATTTCGAAAACAAATAGCCACTATTTTTTTATTAATATATTTCGCGATTATCTACGCATGTGTAAGATTTCTTCTGAGTTTGTAATAAATTTCCCTAAAAACGTCTTAGATTATGTTGTAACCTGGTTCTGATAACTGTTACAGAGAATATGGCGCAAACGTGGAATGCACTGAATTTCTGTTTCTAGTGGTCGTAAATAAACAAAATGCAACTGTAAATTTGAACGAACGTCCCACTGTAATGTTTTTATTCTCTGCCTCGCATTATAATTTTTTTTCTCTGTCTGACGTATTTTTGTACCGTTACTTCCACAAAAGACAATTTCTTTCGCGGTTAAATTCCTTTTAATAATGGACGAGCAAATAAAATCAAATTCTCTTGTTTATTAGAAACTTACAATTTCTTTAAACAGTATAATCGTAAATAAAGACGACGCAATTATTCATTTGAAATTTCCTGATTAGCTAAGCAGCGCTGTGGTGCCGGCTAGTGTAACTAATAGTTGGGGTGTCATCGGACTCGCATAGCTTTCCCAGTAATCGAGTTGACATCCAGCCTCCAGGCTCTACGAATTTTATCAAAGTGGATACGACTATGATTGTTTGACGGATAGGTGGAGATACTCTCAAAGTTTTGCAATCCAGCAGTTTCGATTTTCACCGGCATGTTTTGAAATTGGCGACTACCGGACTGCAGAATGCATTTTGCACTCTCGAATTCCATCAAGCTTTATCTTTTACCTTTATTCAATATTACTTTCGGAAAAGGTTTGGGAAGGATCTGCCCTTCGAAAATCCATTCGCAGATGGTATACATTGTTTGTGGAAACCTGGTGACTGAGTAAAGGAAAAAAGTTAGCTTCTTCTCCTGTTGAAAACGATCGTGAACCAGATCAGAGAAGCTTTGCAATGCAGCCCTTGATGTGAGGAGAAATGGACTAGTGTGTAGATCAAAGCAGCCCAACCCTAGGCCCACAGGCCACGAAGTGGCCCGCCAACGCATTTGAATTTTCCCACCAACAGCAGAGGCCTAGAATAAGCTACCCCAAAAACCTCTGCAAAGTTTTTTTTATTTTTTTGTCATTAAACTGTGTTACTTATCTAAATATCTATCTAGGAAAGTATTTTGTGGTCTGCAGGATAACTTAGAATCGAAATTGAGGCCCGCAGGCTAACGTAGAATTGAAACTGTGGTCCATCTCGAAAATTGGTTCGCCAGCCTTGGTATAGAGTGACAGGGGGCGCACAAATCTAGTACTAAAAATACTGTGTGAGTTTTTCTATCTAACAAACTAAGGTTCTTATTTCCGTCTCAGCTGTATAACCTACATCATCAAAAGACTCGCTGCATATCACAGAGATGCAAAGACTGTAAATTTAAACCATGGAGGAAGAAAAAGAGATCACATATCGCTAAAACAAGCCTCCTGTAAACTATTGCGCATACGCATGCGCGGCGGCCATGTTACTTTTCCCAAAACATTGCGCTTTTTGCATTGTGACGATTGTACAAAATTACCCGATAGGAAAGAACCCGGAATATAATTTCATAAGTAAATCGCATTGTAATTATTGTTCTTGAAGTGCTTAGTGCTTCAAGAGTAGGGCATATCATAGAATTACGATGTGTGTTAAAAAAGTTTGTTCATAGCTCTTGTAGTTGGGGGCACCTGGGGAAGAGGAATTAATGTATAGTTTATTATGTTAATAATTGACGATTAATAAAGGATATTAGGAGCGAATGAATACATGAATTTAGCAAAAATCTTGATGCTATCGGGAATACAGGAAAACGGTCACAATATGACATTATAGCTTCAATTAGCATTTACACATCTAGGCGAATTTACTGTTAATATTAATACAGGGTAGGCCAAAATAACAAAACAACGCCTAGAGGTACAATTGCAGTTTGTTCAACAAACAGACCAATGAAATTTACTTTGAAATATAGTTCAAACAATTAATACATCTGAAGAAATGATACGCGAATGCAATGTACATAACAAATTAGGACATCAGACATCTTCATGAATGATTTCGTAGCTTTGAACAATATGAATAACCTCGGACGCTATTAATGGAAAATACACAATAAAAATTCTACTAGAAGGTACCAAAATAGTCTTGAAAAGCAAACTGCTTTCCTAATCACTCGTACCAGTCTGGCAAATTATGCCTTTAGCTCAGTAGGGATTTATTAATACAGTAAGGGCAGAAACTTAATTTTTCAGGGACATTTCAAGGGTCGATATCTGTTTCAATGGAATGCTCAAACACTGGACTTGGTGATGTAAAACGTTATCATAGCAGCTGCGTCTGAAGTCGGCGGTGATCGAAGGTCGGCACACGAAATGTGAGACCTGTGCCTCACCAGTCAGCTGCAGCCAAACTCGACCAGGTAATGCTCATATTAGCATTACGGATGTAGCCTCAGCATTCGGATCAGAATGCAAGTTCAATCAGTGGAGGCATCAGACATCCACACCAGAAGTCTATACCAGAAGCTATGTAGATATCAGAGTCCATAATAAAACGCCGGGTACAGCGTTTCGCAGAAAAGTGAACCTAGTCGCTCTTCCAACGTTCAAGTCAACCTTTGCTTCACCCTTCTAGTCTCGAAGATACATGTTTTACAGAAAAATCCCAGAATTTCAGTCGTATGGTCATTTTTATAGGCTTATGAGATAGACATCCTGATGCCACGTGATATCGCTGATATTTCACATGCTCACGATCATCTCGCGGGTGGAATATGCCGTTCTGATGACGCTATGTTCGGGTGGTGCGTATTTCCCCGGTAGGCGCATGTTGACCGCCTCCCCGCTGGATCTCTCAAGGTTACCGTACGTCGACCCAGGTAAAACACCACCCCACTGTTTTGTTGGATGGCGACATTCGGTCGCCAGGGGGTAGCGGTTTCCACCGGTCGTCATCTCCTCAAGGCCCCTAGCCATGTCCGCACAATTCAATATTTGCCATACGAAATGTTTTACGTTCATTTGTAATAACATAAAATGAATGTTTATTATTGGCATCGCAGCCCTACTTGGAATCTTCCATATTCTATAAAGAAATTATCCAAAGAAAAATATAATGATCGCCCAAGTTTGTAAGAAAATTTAATCTAACACTTTGTTATAAATATAATAAAATGTGCCATGAAATATGGCGTAAATCGACACATTACCCTCTCAATAGGATGACGTTGTTCTCAAATATTTGTTGCTTTAGTGTGGACAATTAACATATCTGACTATTTTGCACATATTAAATTAGCATTATTCTAAACGATCTTTCGACTTTTGATGTATTGTAACAAAATAAATGCACTGATACTGCTGGCGAATTTATGTAGGGCCATTATCAGTACAATATCTTCAGAGCTCATATGCTGTGAGTGGTTTAATCATTTTTAAATGGGGTGTAAGGGTTTGGGAAAGGCTAGCCTTTTCCAACCAAATGTCAACCTCTCCTTAACGTGGTGCACCCTGTTTGCACGGACGAGGCTCTGGCGACTGAAAGATTCCCGGTATAAGGAGTCACCCACTGCTTGCAAACGGCCTCCGAAAGGAGGGCGGAAGAGTGGGGAGTGGTTCAGGGCACCCTCTTGCCCTTGGGGTTGGAAACGGGCCCTAAAGGCGGATGAATCAGAAATGATCAACGGCATGGGGATGCAGAAGGAAACAGGAAACCAATGCATTAAAAACCCAAAGGGTATCCTGAGGACATGTAATCCTCTCAAATTACATCTTGGGTAAAATATTCCGGAGGTAAAATAGTCCGCCAATCGGATCTCCGGGTGGGGACTGCTCAAGGAGGAGCCATCAGAATGGATAGAAACATTCTACGAGTCGGAGCGTGGAATGTTAGAAGTCTGAATAGGGCAGGTAGGTTAGAAAACTTAAAAAGGGAGATGGAACAACTTAAGTTAGATGTTGTTGCGATTAGTGAGATTAAATAGAAGGACGCACAGGATTTCTAGTCTGGGGAATACAGGATAATTAGCACACAAGCTGTCAAAGGAGTCACTGGTGTAGGATTTATAATGAACAAGAAAGTAGGGAAACGGGTGAGTTATTATGAACAGTTTAGTGACAGGATTATTTTGATGAGGTTAGAAACTAAGCCCGTCCCAACCACATTAGTACAAGTGTATATTCCAACGTCACAGGAAGATGACGAAGAAATAGAAAAAAATATACGCTGAAATTGAAGAATTAATCCAATATGTGAAGGGGGAGGAAAATCTAATAATCATGGGTGATTGGGATGCAATAGTGGACCGAGCGTGGTGGTGTAACGGATAGCGTTCTGGCCTCGCATTCGGGAGGACGGTGGTTCGAATCCCCGTCCGGGCATCCAGATTTGGGTTATGAAAGATAAGTCTTTCCCGGCGTATTATTGATACATATTCTTCGCGGGTTTGCCGCCGGATCACATTTTCTAACCACAAGCTTTCGGCGACTTTCACCTGATGATGGCGGCGGTGCAAGTCGCCGAAAGCTTGTGGTTAGAAAATGTGATCCGGCGGCAAACCCGCGAAGAATATGTATCAGATTTGGGTTTTCCATGGTTTCCCCAAATCACTCCAGGTGAATGCCGGGATGCTTCCTTCAAAAGGCCATGGCCGAATTCCTTCCCATTCCTTGCCCCCATCCTTTCCAGTCTATAAAGACCACGTTGTTAAAAAGGGACGTTAAACTGTAAAAAAAAAAAAAAAAAAAAAAAATGCAATAGTGGGAGAAGGAAAAGATGGGAATACTGTAGGAAGTTTTGGTCTAGGAGACAGAAATGAGCGAGGAAGCAGGTTGCTAGAATTTTGTGAAAGATATAAGCTAGTAGTGGCAAACACACTGAAGAAAATGGAAGCATTTGAAATGTGGTGCTACAGAAGAATGCTGAAAATTAAGTGGACAGACAAAGCAAGAAATGAACGAGTTTTGGAAATGATGGGTGAGAAAAGATGTTTGTGGAAGAAGCTTACAGAAAGAAGAGACAGGCTGGTAGGTCATATTTTGAGACATGCAGGATTGGTTAATTTGTTAGTGGAGGGAACAGTCGAAGGTAAGAACTGTAGAGGAATACAGAGATTAGAATATATGAAGAAGATAATTGAGGATGTGGGCTGTAAGGGGTATGTAGAAATGAAGAGGTTAGCACAGGATAGGAAGGGATGGAGAATTGCATCAAACCAAAAACTGTCTAGAACATGTAATTCTTTTATTGAATCCATGAGACTACTAGGGATTTATTCATTGTTTCCAAAATAACAATATGATCCATAGTTTTTTGTGACTTTAAGGAGGGGGGATGGGGAGTTATGTTCCGGCGTACACAATTCATTTCAAAATTATTTAAGTTTTTTTTCTTAAATTCTAATGTTTCTGGATAATACCAATCGAGGTATTTATGTATGTGACCACATAAACCATATAATACCTAATTATTAGGAATGAAAAAAATTAAAAACGGAAAAAAATTCTCCGTTCCACACTGTACGGTATACATTCCACGAGCTTCTTGGGAAATCAAATATGGCCATCTCCTCTTCCGCACTTCTCTCTTCCCACCTTCACCTCAATGCATAGTAATGGTCCCTCCTCTCTTTTCTTTGCTCCGTGATTTGAAAGAACGTCGCACTTTAAGTTTTTTGTTTCCTGCCTCGCATTTTAGGTGTTTTTTTTTTTATTATTATTATTTTTTTTTTTTTTTATCTCCGTGTATCATATTATTGTGCAGTTACTTCCAATTCACAGTTTTATAACATTCAACAAATAAATTAGCAATTTCATGCATTGTTCTGAATACCTTTCCAGCAATGTTTAATATACATGAATACCATAACCTAACTCGGGATAAAATCTCGACATTTTTACAAGTCACCATATTTAAGAGATTAAAATCCTGGACAACAGACTTAGTAACGTCTTGAACATCATTGAATTCCGGGTTTGTGAAAGGAAAGAGTACAACTGATCCTTTGTTTCTTGTACAGAAATCTCAATAGAAGACATAGAAGGAAATAAAAATCTGTATTATGCATTCATAGATTTGGAAAACGCATGTATTAAAATACCACATGATCTCGTGTTCTGGTGCATTTGAAGGAAAGGACTATCGGAAAAGATGGTCAGTATGATAAAGAGAATTTATGATGGCTCTTTAACATCAGTGAGTACACATTATGAAAACACTAAAGTATTTAACATCAAAGTAGGCTTACCTCAGGGTTCAGTATTAAGTCCATTTCTATTTGTAGTTATAATGGATGTCATTAGTGAGCAAATTAGTGATGATGGAAGATTAGATCTCCTGTTTTCCAGTGATTTATTAATCATAGCAGAAACTGAAGAAGATCTACAACAGAGAGAGTTCCAGTGGCAACTAAAACTATAACAAAAGGGCATTAAGATTAACAAAAAGAAGACTGAAGTATTGGTTTACAACAAACAAAAATCCAAAATTAACATTATGGACACGAAGGGAACGAGGCTGACCAAATAGATGTATATAGATATCTGGGTGGAATAATAATTGCAAAAGGTGGCTGTGAATCAAAGTTGAAAGACAAGAGTACAGATGTATTTAGATATATAGGTGGAATAATAATTGCAGAAGGTGGCTGTGAATCAAAGTTGACAGACAATAGTAAAAGATAGATGAAGCAAATGAAGAGCTAAAAGGATGCCTAAAAAACTAAAACTGTGTACGACGGCTATCCCTTATGGATCAGAAACATGGGCTTTATGTAAAACAACTTTCTGCATATAACAGACATGAGGATGTTAAGATGACTGTTAGGTATTTCTCTGAAGAGTAGACTTCGAAATGAAAATGTAAGAAAAATAGCTGGAGTACCTAGTACTGGTGAAGTCATCAGAGAGGAAACATTAAGCTGATACGGTCACGTCATGCGAAGATACGAGGAAGAGCCAAAAAAAAAAAAAGAAAAAAAAAAAAAAAGTGAAGGGGTAGGAAAAAGATTCAGAGGGAGACAAAGGATAAGTTGGAAAGATCTTGTTAAGAAGAACCTCGTGAACAAAGAGCCGAAAGAAGAGGACATTGTAGACCGGAAAAAGTGGAGGAAACTTATCAATGTGGCCAACCTCTAATATTGGGAAAAGGTGGTGTAGAAGAAGAAAGTATTGCAGAAATCAACACTGCAGTTTGATCATTCGTCAGGCATAATAATTTTATACCATAATGAATTTAATACATAACATTCAAATAGAGGTAATACTGAAATTTACTTGGACGGAAAAAAATAATCTATACTGTCAGAATTCTGTGAAATGAGTCCTCTAGAGGCGTGGTTCTCCTCCAAATTTCATAAAATATAATGTTAACGATGAGTCATTAATGGTGTAATGAATAACAAATATCCCGCCAATGAAAAAGAAGGTTAAGGAAATTGCTAATAAACTTCAAAGTCTGAAGTTCAATTCCTGGTGGAACCACAAATTTTTAGTAGCTCTGCTTGACTACATGAGCTCTGTGGTACGGATTCCCCGTTAAACTTTAGGCACAAAGTGCGTTCATATCAATATGTGGTAAGTCGTAGAAACACACGAAGTTACGTACAACGCATGGATGTGTGGTCGGAGGGGCCAGATCTCACGAAGTCTTACCTCACGTAATTTATGGATGCCCCCTTAGCATGTTGAAACTGTGCTCAAGTAAATCCGGTGTATTTTATTATTTAATAGAATCTGAGCATACTTCTAAAAAGCTGTAAGAAATAAAAACACCACAAGACTCCTAATATTTGTTAAATTTAATTGCGATGGAGCACACGCTCAGATCTAGTTTCCCTACACACCAATTTCCACCTTTCTTGTACGCGCCTGCTTTTGTTCTTTTCAAATGTTAATTTTTCAGCGTTTTTGGTAAATTTTTAATCACCTTTCTTTGTAATTTATTCCAATCCCTGACTCTCTTACTTACAAAAGAAAATTTTCACACTCCCTTATGTGTGATATCAAGTGTCAGTTTGTGGTCATGATCATCTTTTCTCTTTCGTGTATTTATCCTAATTCTTCTACCAGTGTCCTTCCAAGGCTAATCATCATCACTCTATTCACTTTCCTCCAGTTTTCCGTAGGCTAGTACTCGTTTCCCATTAATGTTTCTCACTTGCAGTTACTTATTTATTTGATAGCTCATCAGGTCGATCCTGGTGTAAAGTAATCATCGGCATGCATTGTATCTGAAGATGGTAGAAGTGGTTGGGTTTTTAGTCCTATTTCCTGTTTTCGTCGATAATTTTCAAACAGTTTGATAGCCGTGGAGGTAGTGATGCGCCATAGAGCGCGGTCTCTTGCAAGGTCATCCCAGGTGTTTTTGCCTATATTGTATGTTTTGCTCTTCATGGTCTTAATGAACTGGTCTTTGTAGCGCTTGATGGGAACACCAGGAAGTCTTTTGCCAGTGCTTGAAATTGATAATCTACCCAGCTTGTTATCATGTCCAGGTCACCCTACAGGTGTTCACAATCTTCTCTGGTTTTGATTATATTACCTATATAACATTATGTCATCTGCAAACAACCTAACTTCTGACTGGAAGGATTCAACTTACCTAGGAAATTCTAAATGACACTGGACCGGGTGAGAACAGATCATGATAGATGGTACTATTGGATCTACTAGGGCGGAATATTAGAGAATCTTTATTGCGACTGTGTAAACCAATAATAAAATATACATCACATCATCATCGAATGCTCTCTAAGAAGATACAGTGGAACGATCCATCAGATTCACAAAGCAACTGCCAGAGGAAACTGAATGGCTGCAAGCTCTCAATATCATAGTAGTGATAGTGGGAGGGGTGGGGAATAGTATTGATAGAAACGCGAGTTATAGTATAGCGAGTGACCTGAGGAAGGTGGTGAAGGAGGCACAGCGTACCAGGGTGGAGCTCATGCAGGTCGTAACACGCCATGACCGGCCACAATTGAACTACGCTGTGAGGCGTGTAAATGTGGAAACGGAAGTGCTACTTGGGAAAGGCATTAGTTCTGTGTTGGGGGTTGTGCCTGTAACACCATAGGTAGGTGGGGTTTCGCTAGGCATGGCGTACACCTAAATAGAAGGGGGAAGGGAGTACATTCTGAGTTGTTAGCTAAAGCAGTAAGGGAGCCCATTTCCAGTGATGATGGGGTCAGGACTGTGCCTTTTTTAGGTTAGGGGCTGCTGGTGAAGGGACGGAAACAGATGATCAAAGTGATACTGATTGTAGATCCACGATGAGAACATAGATGTTAAAGAAATAAATGAAGTTGCTGAAACAATAACTGGCTGGGGTAAATCTGGGACAGAGGAGATAAATGCTGAAAATATAAAGCCAGTAATAAAGGTGTTAATGGTAAACTGTAGAAGTATAATGAACAAAGTAATCGAATTTGCAAACCTAATAGAGATACATGAACCACAAGTAATAATTGGGGTAGAGAGTTGGTTAAAAGAAGACGTACTAGACACTGAGGTTTTTCCTGATGGTTACAGAGTGTATCGCAGAGATAGAGGAGCAATTGGTGGAGGAGTCTTCATACTAGTTAGCAAAAACTTCCACAGTTCAGTGGCATTCATAGATCAAGACCATGAGTTGCTTGGGGTAGATTTCTGGGGTAAAATAAAGAAAAAAATCAGGGTGTTGGCTGCTTACCGCAGTGGAAGAATGAAAGATGAAGGTGAGGCTCTTGGGGAGAAATTAAATTCATACTCAGATTTCAGAGGTGAGAATAGAAGGGTCATTATTGGTGGGGATTTAAATTTACCAGGTGTTAACTGGGAAGGAAATAAGATTAATAACACAAGGGAACAAAGATTTGCAAATAACTTAATAAGGGAAGGAGGATTTATACAAGTGGTAGAGCAAAACACTAGGGGGCAAAATATTTTGGATATATTCCTAATAAAGCCCGATGATAACCTCGTGGGGTGTCAAGTAACGGAAGGAATAAGTGATCATGACGCAGTTCTGATGGATATTAGAGGATTCAGTGAACCAGCAACCAAAACTGAAGGAGGAAATAGGTACAATTATAAAAAGGCACAGATTTCAAATTTGAAGAGATATTTCAGAGAACGTTTCAGCAAATGGAAGGAAGGCACAAGTACAGTAGAGTCAAGGTGGGAAGAGTTCAAGAAGATAATAAGAAAGGGGGAAGAAAAATTCATTCCAAAGCAGAAAATAAAGAGAAGTAGAGAACCTGTGTACTATAATAGGGAATTGAGGAGGTTATAGAGGTTGGTACGAAGAGAACATAACAGAGTTAAGAGGCCGCAGGGTAGTAGGGAATATTTGAAACAACTAAACAAGGACTTAATAACAGCAAAGAAAGTGGCTAATGATGGGTTTATGAAGAGTATTGTCAGTGCAGGAGGACCAGTGACTGATGCATCTAGAAATTTCTATGGCTATATCAGGAAACTGAGGGGAAGGGAGGGTTTAGAGATGCTCATAGATAAGGATGGAGAAGTATTTACTCAGGATCTGAAAAAAGGCAGAGATTTTCAGTAACTGGTTTAGTGAGAGCATTAGGGACAATGAATCAGAAACAGGAGAGTCTAATTCGGAGAACGAGCTTAACAACACAATTAGAAATGACGATAGTAAAAAATTTGATATTCATCCTGAGGAAATCATGACGGAAATAAGAGAGCTGAAAAAACATAAAGGGGCTGGTGAAGATAAAATTACTACAGATATCTTAAAGATAGCCGGATGTGTCATTGTACCTTATCTTGAAATATTATTTAAATTGAGTCTGGATACTTGCTGCTTACCACAAGACTGGAAAAGTGCGATAGTAGTACCGGTACATAAAGGAGGGATAAGAAATAGAGTCGAAAATTACAGGCCAATCAGTTTGACTTCAGTGGTAGGTAAATTAATTGAAAGAGTGATGCAACCACATCGCAAAAATATATGAGGAACGTAAGTGGTTTTTAAGTAGGTAACATGGGTTCAGGCAAGGATATTCATGCGAATCTCAGTTGGTGGGATATATGCAAGATTTTTCAGATGAAATGGACAAGGGAGGCCAAATTGATAGTGTAGCACTAGATCTTTCAAAGGCGTTTGACAGAGTAAGCCACAAAGTGGTAGTAAATAAGGTAAAAACTATTGGAGTGGATGAGAAAGTGATTTGCTGGGTAGAAGAATTTTTAAAAGGTAGAAAACAGAAAGTTAGGTTAGGAAATGCAGTATCAAAGGAAGTGGAAGTAAAAATGGGAGTGCCGCAGGGTAGCGTATTGGGACCATTGCTATTCATTATTCTAATGAATAATTGTGTTGATTGTTTACTATCTGAAATTAGATTGTTTGCAGATGACATAATGCTGTATAAAAGGATCAAAACGTTAGAGGACTGTAAAAAGTTGGAGGGTGATCTGGACAAGATGTCTAGTTGGGTTGGTAAACATGGGATGAAGATAAATGCAAAGAAGAGTCAGCTTATGAGATACACAAATAAAAAACAAAAGGTTAATTATGAATATAAGGTGGGGAATGAATTTCTTGCTGAAGTCTTGAAATGTAAATATCTTGGCATTACTTTTGATAACAAGTTTAACTGGGCAGGACACATTGGACAGGTGGTAGGAAAAGGTTTCAAAGTTCTGCACTGTTTGGAGAAATGATGAATAATTTAACGAAAACTTTGAAAGAATTTAAAGATAAAATTTGTAGAGGGCAAATGTAGGTGGGTGCAGGATAGGGGGAAGATGCGTGTGTAGGGAAATTGCCACCGGAGCGTGTGCTCCATTGCAATTAAATTAAATTAAAGCCATTTTTTTTAATCCATCTATATACATAATTAAGCTTGTAATTATGTGTATAATTACTACCTTTATATCCTTACGCCACATGAAATAATAATAATTTGTAAATTACACATTGTAGTATAGGCTATGTCACAAAACTATAACAGATATATACATTTTGATTCATGGAAAGCAGTACAGACCACCCAAATACGTCTCCCTCACAAATTAACCATAATGTATAGGGAACTATACAATAATTTCACCTTTTTTTCATGGAGAAATAAGAAGCTTATATTCATATCTTTTATATGATGAAGATAACCTGTTACATTATTATTACTAATTATCTTGAAGGAGCTCATGTTGAAAGTACTTAGTGCATCTGATGATAAACTCCAGAATATAATTCCATACTTTATTTGTGAATGAAAATGGGCAAAGTAGGCATTTTTCAAAGTTTGTTTACTAGTGGTTAATTTTAAGATATGTAATGCATAACAATTTGATTTAATTTAGAGTTTAAATATTGAATATGTCTGCTCCATTTAAGATCAGATTGAATCCACAAACCTAGACATTTTAGATCTAATTTGTTTGCTAAAGTCTGATTGTTCAAAATAATATGTGGGTTGGCAGGGTTCTGAAAAAGATGAAGAGGACATTATAACAAAGCAGTTAATCCAAATTTCAATAGGTTAGTACCAGATTCGGGTGGTTAGAGAAAGAGGCAGCGTCCCCGGACTCATCGTAGGACATCTTTTGTCTAATATATATAGGGCCTATGAGGTATATTCATACTTTCCGTACGGTTAGAACCATGGAGGAAGGAATATATGGAGACGAGATAACGCGAAATCCGTGAAACCTCGTGAAAAAACTATGCCTGCGCGGCGGTCATCGTAGGAGTACCAAAACATTGGGCTGTTTGCACTGTGTCAGCTGCTGAGAATATTTCATTTTCTAATATTCTAAAGTTTTCTATAATGCCAAGTTGTGATGCATATGGTTGCACAAACAGACGAGATAGGAAAAAACCTGGGATAGCGTTTCATAAGTAAGTCACATTGTAATTATCGTTCTTGGAGTATCTGACAGGCAACCGCAACATTATTGCCATTCGCTATAAATTTATTCATTGCTCTCAATAGGATCATATTATTCTCAAATTTTTGTTGGTGTAGTGTAGACAATTAGCATATGTTACTATTTTGCACCTGAAAAGCTAGCCTTATTGTAGACAAATGTTGGAAATTTAATTTAAACGGGTCATGTTTACATCGCGACACAGTGAATATAGTATTCTGCATGCATTACTCACGTTTAAGTTTACACTGAATTTGCACGATGAAATTAATCGTGATAATTTGTGCTGTGCGAACTACTAAACGTGATGAAATAAACTTTGTTGACGGAAATGTAGTTCGCGATGCATTTCTTGTGTTTAGATGTGTCTACATAGTTTGGTTTTGTAGCAGGTTTATTAATGGAAATGTTGGCAGGTTTAAATGCGGTGTATACCAGAAGAGAACAAACAATTTATTTATTATTAGCTGTTAGCTTCTGATTTTTGAATGTACTGATTTTTCTAGCAAAATTATATAGGCCACAACCAGTACAATATCTTCTAAGTAAGCTCAGAAACTATGAGGTTTTATGAAGTATTAATTTTTTTTAAAGCTCTAAACATTGAATTATGCTTTTTTTTAATTTCAGATATGACTTGTTTCTGTTTGTAAATATGTCTACAACTATATTTCTAGATTTTGAAATCTTCCTTGTCAATTACTGAAATAGAATGTGAAAATATAACCTATTTGAACATCAACTAAAATTTAAGGACTATAGAAATAAACAGTTAGTTATTCAAGTCAAAAAGAATTACCCGCTCATTAAGTTACGTCCGAATTCATTATCAAATATGGATATGGCGACAGTTTTTTTCTGGTCCAGGCCGCATTTTAACCTAACCACGTCAATTTTAAGGTACAATATCTCGAGAACTAAGCGAGATATCAAAAAATTTTATTCTTTACCTTCAGTTTCCCTCATCGAGTTACATAAGAATTCGTCATCAAATTGCGGCGCCACGGTTATCGTTGAATCCCCTCATAACCTAACAACCTCACTTTTGAGACAGTATATCTCGTGAACTAAGCGAGATATCGAAAAAATTTATTCTTTATTTTCGATTTGTATCCTCGTGTTACATAAGAATCTATCACCAAATTTAACTTTGGGGACACGTTTCTTCTGAATTTCAACCAGAAACTCCACTCTTTTGAGACAGTATATCTCGAGAACTAAGCACGATATCAAAAAATTTTATTCTTCATTTTTGATGTGTCTCGTCGAGTTACATAATAATCCATCATCAAATTGCGGTGCCACGGTTGTCTTTTTATTCCCTTGAGGTTTTTGTGCATATTTCCGTGTTTCTCTGGTCAAGCAATATGGCGGCCTCCCCTCCCCACTTGTCTCCACCCGGTTTCACTCCAGTATGTGGCGAAGGTCCCTTGCGTCGTCTCCATATATTCCTCCATGGTTAGAACCGCTATGCACGCTGACGATACTGTGGTTTTCACCTCAACATCACCTCTGACAGCAGTATCAGAGCAATTAAATTTCGCCGGTCAATCGACATTTTTTCCAATTGCTTGAGGAAGGTGCGCATCAACCAAACACGTCGAAATATGTGGCCAAAATTTTTACCCTCCAGCAACCAACAAACCCTAAGAACATTAGCGACGAAGAAATACAAGGATATCTTGCAGACAAAGCAACAAAATAGGCTTATGTAGGGCTGTATAGAGATCGTAGACTTGCGCGGCATTACCATTTAAATCATAAGCTATCTAAAGTCTGCGGTGGTATCTCTGAATTATATCCACTTTTAAACAATAACAGATCCCTCAGAGTTGAAAGCATTCTGTTAAAATCTCTAATGCGTCCAGCCATCTCGTTAGCTTCCCTCGTAAGATGTATTGCTTCCAGATTTCAAACAATACAATCCTTCCACAACAAATTCCTTCGAATGACTAAAAGTACACTGCTTTCTGCGTAACTCACAACTATACAGAGAAACTGGTCTCGCAACCATCTAAACTTAAATCATGAAATAGACATAAACCTTACATAATCGAAATGCTGTTTCAGGAACATAGTTTCACAATCTAGGGAGAAGATCAACATTACAGTCACGGCTCAAAACATATCGTCTCTCACAGGACATTGCCAGTGAAGATGAACATGACGTTAGATTATCCTCCTTGAACATTTTCAATTTATATTTAATGTGTTATACACCTAAATGCCACTATATTCAATGTCCAACTGTAATCTTACTTAGTTACAGAGGAAATCAACTGTACGGTCTTCAGATTAAGCGCTGTAAATAGTCTTAAAACTAAATAGAGAATAAACAACTGTATGCTGGTCCGTTTAAAATAAACAAAATTTTATAACGATGTTTGTTAGAACTTAGCCTTCTTATCAGAGACGTTAACTATTATTTATTTCTCTCAGACATAGATGTATTCTGTATCTGATATTTTGTGCCTAGTTGATAAACTACTATTCTACCATTGTTCTTTCAATCACTGAGGTAGTGTTACGTTATTCGATAACGTGTGAATAATTACGCTTCATACCAGGTCTATATCTATGGGTTATGGTACCGTCCAGCGTCTTTGACCCAAACATAGTGAGAACCAGATGTCAACATGTGTGGTAGGAAGTAAATTATGGCTGAATTAAGAAATTGTTTGTGTTTAGCAATAGTGTTCTCATTGGGTCTTTGAAGTTAGGATTTTTGATCTCGGATTGTTGTTTTTGGTTGTGTTTATTCAAAGAGTGACTGTGACAAGTAGATACCGTATTATAATGCCAAAAATTAGAAGTAAGGTAATGCATAATTCCTGGTTAAGACAAAGAGAACTTGGCTGTCGTTTACCTCTCGGGCATAATGATCGTCTTTCGAAAGAACTGTATTCTTCAATTGTGCCGTGCACTTTCTGGGATCATAGTGCAAATCTAAAAAATGCATTGCATGGAGGTGTATTTAACTTGGAGTTTTCTCCAGACAGGTAGAGACACAACAGATGTTCTGAAGTTTTTAAAGCCTAATTCCTTTCTTTCCATTGTTTATTTTGTCCCGACGATTTTGAATTACATTTTTGTTGCAGTTCACTTCTTGTTGCTGCCTGTGAAAAGAAGAGCATTTTAATGTTTGATCCCTTATGTAGAAAACTAATTCACGCAGTTGATAATGCTCATCGTGACTGTGTAAATTGCGTTAGGTGAGGATTAACCAAATTGCTTTCTCTCTATCTCTCTCTCTCTCTCTCTCTCTATGTGTGTGAGGAATCAACCTTGTGTGTTGTGGTTATAAGTGTAATTGGTAAAAATATTGTTTTCGGATATGTTAAAATCATTTGTCTGCATAAGTTGAAACCTTAATGCAAAACATTGTGTACTGTAACAATGGGCTGAATTTAATGTTTATTCCAAAATATAGTGATCTACTAGAGATCGCGATTCCACTACAACATTCACTGATGCCATAAAACTACTGTTATCGGTCTCAAGGCATATTATTTTCAAGCAGTAATCCTGTTGTAATACAGCCTGTACCATTATTTTCAAGCAGAAATAGGCCTACACCCTGTACCAGAATGACACCATTAACTACACTTCGGAAAGTATTTTTGGAGGTGTCTTGTGTTTGACTACTGCAGTATTAAGACACCAATTCCTTGCAGAATCACAGTCTCCAGTAATCCCAAATATAGAACTTCAAGTAAATTACAACATATTTAGTATTTTTTAAAGATTTTTTAAAATGTTGATTCATAGCTCAATTTTATTTTGAATGTTGACAGTGGTATTTGACTAAACGATGGTATGTTAATTTTGAATGTAAATGAATGAAACGGAAGATTAGACTCAATTGTTTTGCTGAATAACATCCTAGATCTGTTGAATTTATTTAATCCAATTAAAATGAAAACAAAATGAAATGTGAAAATCTTTTTAATTGTTATTGGTACTGGTCAAAGTTACTTTGATACTATTAATTAGGCACAAAGTTTCTACTTGATGGTATAGAGAATTCAGTATAGTACTGAAAACAGTAAAATATTCCATGGCCTTCTGTGTTATTGTGCTCCTTGTAGCCAATTTGACTGTATTTGGTGTGAGATTAAAACGCTACATAATTGTTGTACTTTTGATTAGATTCTGCAGGGGGCAAAGGAATGGTTAATATGAATGATGTTTCATGCAGAAAGATAGTAAAGATAAAAATTATCTATTTTTTTTGTAAAACCTATTTGTGGAAACAATTGAAAATTTTTAATTTTGAGCCCATGATCTTGTAGTGAAATTAACAAGTGTGATTTTGTGCTATTTGTGTAACCTATATAAAAAAATTTGTGTCTGCCTACGTGATAAATAATTGTATTCACTTGCTTGTGTTTTGTTTTCATTTGTTCTAATTATCATTCTGATTCTATGTTAGTAGTGTGTAAATCAGTATTCCTTTTTTTTTTTTTTTTTTTTTAAAGAAATGCTATTTTGTACCATTGTTCCTGACAGCCATTCTTTTTTCATCAAAAGTAAATGCCACTACTTAGTTTGAAATTATTGCACCAGTATAATTTGTTACACTTCTTTTTCATGTAGCCAAAGATAAATGGGGAAATTGCACACATTCACCACCTATAAAAAAGTGATATTGACCTCTTGGAAATCTGGTTTGACTGCTTTGATATAATGCCCTCTTGACCTTCCACACTCGTTTTATAGAAACATTGCCTCAAATTCAGTTAAAAGCGCTGAAATATGAGTGTGGCGCACAGCTGTCAGATGGCTTTAGAGCAGGGATGTAACAGAACTCTGCATCCGCAAGTGAACTTCAGCATGAATTCCTACCTCCGCTTCCACAATTTTTAATGTGGATGTTTTGTGCAGGTTATGTTTACATTGCAATATAGATTATTCTATTTTATTTGTTTGACCTTGGGTCTTGAATAGACCATACCTGGTGGAAAGTTAATAAGTGCTTTTAAAATTTTAAAAATAAATTACAGATGTATATAAGCATTAAATATGTATGCCAGTGTCCTTAATATAGTCCTTAATGATTACCATGCAGCTCTGTTTTATCGATAAAGGAAATCAACTGTTTCTATAGCTTACAAATTTGGCATTTCAAAGTGAATATCACTGAAAGATAATTCCGTATAACTTTCACAGAAATTTTTTAATCTGGCCCAGCACAAATTGCAATCTAACCACAATTGTCAGTTCAGTTTGGGTTGATATGATACCTGTATTAATATCTGTGGCATTTTTTTACAGTGCTGGCAGTGTTTTGCATTTTCAGCATTTTAAATTTATTTGTCAAATGTGGAATGAGGAGACATTATATCAAAGCAGTCTATCCATATTTCAAGAGGTTATTACCATTTTTTGACTGATGGCATATGTCTTAAAAGCCCCAGATAACTTCTTCTGAAATTAATATCCTAACCATTGGTGTAGCTAGGTTAACAAGGGCCCGGGTGGAAAAAAATATATATATATTTTTTCGGCCCTCGGGCCAGATGGGCGATCTTTTCTTCTTTTTTTTTTCGCTTGAGGGCCCTAGCCCTCCGATAGCTACGCCATTTATTCTGACTTCATGGTGGTTTGGAAATCATATGTTTGATATTATTTCTGGTTTATGTCTATGGTTCTTCTGTAGTAGTGTTATTTACTGATTTACATCTGTATTTTTTAGTATGTTCCAGTGCCTTAAAGTGATGATAGTCACTTGATGACTGCATTACTTTTCCAGTAGTATGTTGCTGATTGCAAAAAAGAGAGAAACTAAACATTAAATGATTCTTATGTGATTTTATAGCTTCCCCAGTACACTGTTTTTGTCTGGTCTCATCTATCTTGAACCACATTTGATTACTTAATTGTGTTATCAGGCCTTTCTATTCATACTACACACCACAATTATTTTATATTAAGCTGTATGATGGCAGGGCAGCAATGAAACTTGAAAATAGTGGAAATTTTGAGTTGCAAACTGTTTGACAGCATGTCTGCAAGATTTACGATGATTGGAAGTGGGAGTGCAATATAATGACAAAGGGTTTTCATCCTAAAATATCATTTTTTTAACTAAATAAATTTTTTATTCAGTGGTGAGTACATATTCCTTTCTCTGTCCTTGTATAATTTTGTTGTTTAATGTCTTTTGCTTCCCATTTAATCAATAAGTTTTGTAATGTTATTTTCTTAACAATTGTTACTTCTAATTATGACTGAATCATTAGAAAAGAAATCAAAACAGGATCCGTGTCTTATTTTTTAGACAGTAAGAAAAATAGAATAGTAAGAATAATAGTTTTGTGGCATTGCAGATTTTTAATTTTTTTTTTTTTTTTTATTTTTTTTACAGGAGCTGCCTTTAGAATAATCTGTTAAATTAGACATTATCCTTTAATGCTTTATTGTTTATGAGTAAGCAATTACATTTAATCCTTTCTTGTTACTGGCGGTATTAATTTTTTGTGTTTAACAGGCAGTGTGCACAATGTGACTGTTTTATGATGTGGCCTGGCTTTAAGACATTGTTTAAATAGTGCCTCAATGCTAGTACGTCGATATCTGCATATTACATTTAGTTTACTTGCTTTATTTGGTATTATAATTTGTTCATTTTCAATTAAATCCTTGTGTAATCTCTTTTCCTTGTATAGTACTTGCTCTACTGCTCTTCGCTAAAAAGTGGTGTCTGTGTACCACAGCTTTTTTATGTTCTGCTATTAATAATTTGAGTTAAAAATTTAAGATTTTGCACAGCTGATAATATTCACCTATCATGGCATAAATGATAGTATCAATTTACTTTAATCGGAAAGTAGTTAGTTACTTCAGCTGTCACTTAAGTCGGTTGGAAATCTGGGTTTTTAGTAAAGAATGGCCATTTTGTTTACTTAGCAATGTTGATGGAAATGTCATAGATTGATCTATGAATGCCTTTCGTTTGGATTTTGTGTTGTTTTCAGGAAACACCTGGTTGTACATTATTTGGACAATGCTGAATGAAAAGTTTTCGTTATGACTTAGCGTGTAAGTAGATACGTAATTAGCTAACAGCTAATGTGGTTTCGAATTCTCAACGGGGCATCCAGATTTGGGTATTCCATAGTTTCTCCAAATCACTCCAGGCAAATGCTGGGATGCTTCCTTCAAAAAGGCCATGGCTGAATTCCTTCCCATTACTTGCCCCCCAATCCTTTCCCACCTCTAATGATGTCAACAAGGTGTAAAGCCATAAGAGAAAAATTTTAAAAAAATAAGGTGCCTACTGTTATTTAATACATTTTTTATCATTGGAGTGCCTGCGTTTTTATTTGTTATTATTTATTTTATCGTTTAGCCGACTAAGGGGTGCATGGAACCATTAATTTGCATTGTTCTTCTTATCTTTCCAAAACCACCTCATCCTTTCGTTTTGGACTTGACGCTTCTATTGTGTCCATGCATTTCTGATTTTTAGATTTTTTGCTGTTGGGATCTTAAGGGCAAATTTATGTGAAGTGATTGTCTATATATACAGTAAAATCTCCTTATTCACGGGGGATACATTCCGTAAATATGCCGCTAATGTGGAATGGTAATTTGTGTGGGATTATGGGGGATAAGTTCCAAGATTTAAAAAAAATATCAAGTTATTAAGAGATTTTAAACAACATGTTGCAATTTATATTGTTAGGCGTAGGCAATGTTTTAAAGAATTTAGTAATTTTTCCTTGTTTTACCACTTTTAAAAGGTCTTTCAGTTCGGATTGATATTCAGCTGTGGCATTAACAAATTGTCTTTTAAGAACTTCTTTCCATAGATGGATCACTTTTCATGAAGAAATCACAAAGCTCTTTGCCATCTTCAGACCTTCACTCAGTTTTTAAAAAAAATTAAATGTCACCATTTCAGTGCTTGTTGAAGCCTCTTCTTCAATGGGTTGGGGATTTAGCATTTCCTCAAAGTCGATATCTGTCAAATCTTCATCTTGCAATTCAAGCAACTTGTTATATATCTATTATCTCACCTAAACCGTTCAGCAAGAGGCGAGTTACTTTTATAATCACGTTCTATGGTAAAGCACTTTTCATCTCAGGACATAACCTGGTTTTATGTCCACTATCTTGCTAAAACCATTTAGAAGGGGGTAAATCTCATATAGTTATATAGTAAAGAACTTTTATAACCATTTTCTTAACAAGAAAGCACTTTTTAAATCAATTCTGAAACATTTTTGTAAAAGACATAAGATTTAAATAAGGTTGTTTTTCAGTCATGATGAATTTTGTTGCATTCATTTCCACTAAGAAAGCAGAGAATGACAATCACTTTAAGGTATTTTTTGTGTGCTTTTAAAATTTATATAAGGAGAAATTTCAAATCAAAATAACTCAATATTTTTAGTAATAAGAGCTAGAAACATAGAAGTATGCTTAAACGAAAGAGAAAAATTCAGTTAGTAACAACCATATAACAGTTCAGAGGTAACTTGAAGTTTAAAGTAAGAAAAACGAAGTTTTAGTGTTGACATATGATAGCATATACTTGTGTGACTTTCAGAAATTAATAGCTCTTAAATGATAATAATTATGAGAAAAGTTGACATGACCAAAGAGATTCAGAATAAATTAAACTATAACATAGTAAAATTTTGGGAAAATCCGAGTATAATTAGTGTTCCACAGGAGTGGGGGCTTTTTCTAATTCACTAAAGAATAGTGCTTCCCCGCGGGAAAACGCCGGTGTTCCATGGCAATTCAGCAATAGATAAGCCTAGCCTATAAAAAGCAGACCAGTGCAGGCAGTCAGAAAGAGTTTTCAAACAGTTTTTCAAGCGGGTGGTCCAGGCGAGAACAGCTATGTGAGGGGCAGCGAACAACGAGGCTGTGGACTTCGAAGATTTTTAGCAGTGGTGAAAAGGGGAATTTAGAAAATTTCAAGTTGTTATAAACTTTATATTAACTATCAGGATGGTGGACTCTGATGTTATTCCAGGATGATCTTTAGAAATTTGGGGGAATTTTCTGAAAGATTACCGATCAGTGGGTGAGAGTGACGTCAACCTGCTCCTTCATCTGTGATTTTGAAGTTCGATTTGCCTATATGTTTTCAACAAGTGTAATCTGATACCAGCTTTAACTTCATAAAACTTTCAGAATATATTTTAATTAGTAACTACAGTGTCTATCGTTTATTTATGTATGACCTGTTAGCTATTACAGGGTAAACTAATAGCTTGGTGGCCGGTTTAAAGAACTTTAGCATCTTCAAGAAAAGGTATCAGTTATACAGGCAACACGATCAAGTTCGTATGGAAATGTTGCATAACCCCAATGCACGCTGTGTTACGACAAACTCTTGAATGTCACTTAATTCTGTCTGTTCAGAACCATCTAGTCCTATTCCATTTGCAACTGGAGCAAGCAATGTTTAAAGTTTGAATTTGCATGAATTCTCCATCATTTCCCACATTGAGATCAGGCCACAGTAAACGATCACATTTCTTTTTTCACTCTTAAGCGGCAACACAACTTTTTTCTGGATAGTTACTAATTTTTCTTTGCTTTTGCTAGTATTATCAGTTGCAAACAAATCAGAGGAGACACATGTTATTCACTCTGAATTATTGCAACGACTGTCTAATTGAAGCAATTATAGATTCATAGCCAATTGTGGTGGATTGTATTTTATCAAAGATTTAGCGGAACATCTAACGCAAAAATGGCTTTTGACAATGAACTTTAGGTTTAGTGGCACTAAGATTTGTTTTTAGTCATTTTGGTTAGATAGTGACTCTCTGCATGTGTCGGCAATACTCAAACGATGCTGACACGTTAATAAAGGATACCGGATCAACTGAATGTACCGAATGGATTCTGGAATAATAAAAATTTCAAGCGGCGATTACAGAAAGTTGTCACAATTATTTTATCCTCGAATACTGAAACGGCAAATACAGAAAGTTGTCACAATTATTTTACCCGCAAATACTGAAACTGTGAATAACGAAACAAATAAAGGACTTTGACTGTACTGCGTGTAGATGTCAGTGGGTCTAGGCCGACTTCTGGGAGGTCCTTATGAGTTTCTGTAAACCAGCATGCTTTGATAGTGCCTGTGTTTTTATTTTATTCAGCATCCATTATTATGATAACAGACAATGATAAAAAGAAGTGTTTGTTGAGCAATCCCTGTATACACATTATCAGTATGTGTGAACGAAGGATTACCAGTGAACTGTGAGTCTACATCCGAATAGTGGTTTCCGGGCCTTTGTCAGACTACTGATCTCACTTTAGTATGTGAAACCACAACAGATTTCAAGATTGTGTATAGTTGATCAAGTAACTTACCTTCATTGCTGTATTAGTGACATGAATGCCCAACGGAAATTTACAGTGATTTTGGATATTTGAAAATAATTCTGCAGAAAGCAGATATCTGATCATCAAGACTAAGATTATTGTCATGTTTAAAAGAGAGGTATACGAAAGATGCGATAAAATAATTTCCCTGATGGAAGATGAAACCAAACAATACGGTGTGAAAGAACTGTATGGGAGTGGGGATGTATGTCTTAAGAAATAAAACACTCGTTGCTGTAGCAATATACTAATTGGTGTTGAATTTGTCTGCTCATATCACAGGGCAAGAGATGTGTCCCCTCATAGGTCCTTAAATTCAACGACTGAAGGAGAGTAGAGGACATTATGAGAAGAGAAGATGTGGATCGATAGACTTGGTGTTGGGATCTTGCTGAGGCAAGATCAGCAGGTACATCACTAGCTGGGTAGCAAAAACTCCCGACCACAGAAATTTTGTAAGTGTCACATGAGCATTTTCCTATGCTCATATCTTAATTTTGCATCTATCATACCCAGACACGAGTGCGAATTTTGGTGACGACACTATGCTCTGTGGTAATTAATTTTTATTGAAATTACTCCGATTAACTTGCTTCTGTAAAGGAAATGTTAACTATCCTCACACTATATGAATAGACTCTTGTAATGTCTCGCTGAAGTTAACCAGAATAGAATTTCATACTTGAAAATGATTCTGAAAGGGACTTGATTTAAAATTATCTGAGTGTATTGCACCAATGAGAGTTTGTTTATTTATAGGTGAAAAATAAGTCTCGAAATCAAGGAAGAGGGTGACTGAAAATTCACCAATGGAACCTGGTGAGAAAGATGACATGACATTTTTTTTGTACCACACAACCTGTTTTGTAGTTTTGCCTTCCTCATTTTTCTTAAGTTTTGATTAGATAATGAAAGTGATATTGGAAATTGAAAATAAGGATGGAGAAAATAATTTGTCACCACGAATGAAAACTGGACAGTTAAACGAAAACAAAAACGCCTCCTTAACAAGGGCACAATCCTACAGACATGAATAAGGTTTCAAGCCGAAATATTGTAAAGTGTTTTATATTTGTTTGGCCTTCATATGTGGTTCATGGTGATCCTCCACCCCCAACCCCCGAATCCTTCCAAGGTTTTGATTATCCTCAAATATGTTTGTTCCATGTGATATTTGTGTATTATTGTTCTCTCTCTCTCTCTCTCTCTCTCTCTCTCTCTCTCTCTGTGTGTGTATGAGAGAGAGAGACAAACATTGTTACTTTAATTCAAAAAATCTTGTCATAACAACAAAGTCTTATTACCATTGAATGTCAATGTAATACTCTTAGGTGACAAGCTGAGTAACATTTATAGTGTCACACAGTTAGGTACCAGTTTGTTTTCGGTATTTGGCAGTTTGAAAGAGTAATGAACACAACACTTGTATCAATCTTCTTTCTTCATGTGGTCTTCTTGTTACATGTCCTGAAATATGTATGAGTAGTTAAGGTGCAGCAGGTCTATAGGAATATAGTTGCAGAAGGAAGAAAAAGGTTCTGCTGCTAGGTAGTAGCCATGGGAGAGGTGTAGATCCTCTTCTGCAGAAAATCAATTGGGCACAGGCTACCAACTCGCAAGCTTTTTCAAACTTAGTGCAACATTAGGTCAAGTAATAGAGGATATAGGTTCACTCTGTAGGAATTCACTAAGGACGATAGAGTAGTGGTAGTGGGAGGTGTGGGAAATTGGTTGAAATGTGAGTTATAGTATAGAGAGTGACCCAAGGAAGGTGGTGAAGGAGGCGCAGCACACCAGGGTGGAGCTCATGCAGGTTGTAAGTCGGCATGATCGGCCGTAATTGAACCACGCTGTGAGGTGGGTAAACGTGAAGACAGAGATATTACTTGGAAGAGATATTAGTTCTTTTTTGGGGGTTGTGCCTGTGAACACTATTGGACCATTGGTAAGTGCGTTTTTACTAGGCATGGCCTATACTTAAATAAAAGGGGAACAGAGTACTTTCTGAGTTGTTAGCTAAAGCTTTAAGGGAGCCCACTTCCAGTTATGATGGGGTCAGGATGGTGCCTTGCCTTTTTTTTTTAGGTTAGGGGCTGCTGGTGAGGTGTTATAAAAAAATACAAATGCTAAAGAAACAGATGAAGCTATTGAAATAACAATGGAATTGGGTACAACTGGAAAGACAAAGATTAATGCTGAAAATACCACAAAGCCAAAAATAATGGTGTTATTGGTGAACTGTAGAAGTATAATGGACAAAGTGATAGAATTTGCAAACTTGATAGATATACATGAACCGCAAGTGATTATAGGGGTAAAAGAAGGTGTACTAGACAATGAGGCATTCCCTGAGGGTTATAGAATGTACCGCAGAGACAGAGGAGCGATTGGAGGAGGGATATTCATACTGGTTAGCAAAGATTACTATAGCTCTTTAGTGTTCATATATCATGACCATGAGTTACTAGGGGTAGATTTTTGGGGTGATAAAAGAGAAAAAAAAATCAGGGTATTGGCTGCTTACCATAGTGGAAGAATGAATGTTGAGGATGAGATTCTTGGAGAGAAACTAGATTCATATTCACAGTTCAGAGGTGAGTGCAGGATGGTTGTTATTGTAGGGGATTTAAATTTACCAGGTGTCAACTGGGTAGCAAATAAGATAAATGCCACAATGGAACAAAGATTTGCAAATACCTTAATAAGGGAAGGTGGTTTTACATAAGTGGTAGAGCAAATTACGAAGGACCAGGTGGCAGTATATCTTTATAAGGCATTTGACAGTGTGAGCCATAAAATGGTTTTAAATTCACTGAAATCTATTGGATTGGATGAAAAAGTTACTTGTTGGGTAAAGGAATTCTTAAAAGCCAGAAAGAAAAGTGTTAAAGTAGGAAATACATTATCAAAGAGTAAATATGTGAGTGCCACAGGCTAGTGTATTGGGACTGTTGCTGTTCATTATTCTAATGAATAACTGTGTTGATGGGTTACAGTCAGAATCTAAGTATTTAGCAGATGATATAATGGTATACAATAGGATCAAAATGGGTGAAGACTGTGATTAGCTGCAGGGTGATCTGGTAGAATATCTAAATGGGTAGGTCAACATGGAATGAAGATAAATGCCAAGAAATGTCAGCTTATTAGGTACGCAGATAAAAAAACTGAAGGTTGTTTATGATTATAGGGTGGGGTGAGAATTACTCGTTCAAGGCTTGAAGTGTAAATATCTTCGTATAAAATTTGATAACAAACTCAGTTGGGCAGGTGGTAGGAAAAGGTTACAAAATCCTTCATTTACTGAAGAGGGTGATGAGAGGATGTACTAGAGAAGTTAGGAAGTTGGGTTACAAAACTTTGGCCAGACCATTGGTTAAATATGGTGGTGTAATTTGGGACCCATATTTTGGTTATCAAATACAGGAGTTGGAAAGTGTGTAAAGAAGAGCAACTAGATTTGTTTGTGC
The DNA here is from genome assembly GCA_031002005.1 of Vandiemenella viatica. NCBI lineage: Eukaryota > Metazoa > Arthropoda > Insecta > Orthoptera > Morabidae > Vandiemenella > Vandiemenella viatica. The sequence goes on from CM061920.1 coordinate 351,823,819, forward strand.
AAATTGTCACAGGACCCTGTCAGTAACTGATATGATAAAGGAGCTGGGTTGGGACTCATTGGAAGAAAGGAGGAGAATGAAGAGAGTACTGGGAATGTACAGGGCATTTGTTGGTGATGGGACTTGGAGGGATATTGGTCAAAGAATTAGGAATATTGCATGGAAGGGGAAAGGCGACGATGACCACAAGCTTGTGCTCGATTTCATGCATAAGGGAGTGGGAAAATTTTCTTTTGTTGGTTAGGGTGTCAGGGATTGGAACAAATTAGCAAGTGTAGTGATCAATAATTTACAAAAAAACGCTTAAGAAATTTAAAATTAAAATTTGTAAATCGGAAAAGTAAATGGGGGAGAAATTAAACATTCCAGTAATAAAAGAAAGTTTAAAATAAATATAGTTATAAAAAGGGGTAAATAGATTACTAGGGAAATTGGTCCATCGTAATTAAATTAATAATAATATGATATCAGAGTTAAGCTCTTTACTTGAAAGCTGCAGGAAATGTTGTTAGACAATTGTGCAGTATGTAGTTATCTCCTATTCTCTTACACAGAACTGTTGTGTTAGGTTAATGACCTGTGTAACCTAACAACGACCCTAAATTTATTTATTCTGACATAGAGTTGAAGCAGACTCAGTGATGGTTATTGGATTGATTGTTGTACAAGTGTTTTATCCTATCTAGGTCCTCTGGCGTATTCTACTGTTTGTGGTAGAGTTGCTTTCTGCATAGTTACCATATGTCATTGGGATGCATGTTTATTTCTTACTAAGAAATATGTAAAATATATGGGATGATTCATTTCTTTATGTTTTGGACCTTGGCCACGTCATATTGGACCTACTCATTATAGTTCTTTGGAAAACTTCCACAGTCATTTATGTGTATTCTCTGTTTTTGCATGAGAAAAATGGCAGCTATCCACAAAATAATATAAAAATATGCTTAGGTTGAGAAATCAGATTCTACGATGTTGCTGCTAATGAAATGGTTATTTCTCTCAAGTTTTTAACATTCTATATGTCTACTTTCCATTTGATTTATACATATTGCAATGTTTATCTATTGTTCGAAAACTGCTCGGCATAACGATAAATTTTGTGTGCCTAATACCTTTTAAAATCTGATGTAATTGTTGAGATCAGTCCTGTAATGTTTATAAATTCAATCATAGTGGGACTGAGGTAACAGAATAAAAAATAAAAAAATGGCAAATGAAAAATAAAATCTCTGATTTTAAAAGTTTCTTTTTGGTGATACAGATCTCTGTAATTTGCAGCATGGTAATTCACTTCCATTGCCACCTGATGCTATTTTAAAGTAATTGGATTGTATCCATGCACAGGAAGTTGATAAATTGCAGGAAAACTTAATGTGCACAGTAGGGTGTTCCTGTACCTAAGGTTTTTAAACTCAAATACGCATCTGGATTACTGTTGCGGAGTTTGGGATCCGTATCGCAAGGTTCTGATTAACTCAGTGGAGAGGGTGCAGAGGAGAGCCGCTCGATTCGTGACTGGTTGCTACGGCCCTTATGAAAACGTCACAGAATTGATACATAGATTGGGCTGGGATAGTTTGGAAGATAGACAACGTAGCTTGTGTTCGAATTTATTGGAGAATATGCGAAAAAATTTGAATTTAGAGTGCAAAGAAATACTTCTTCCGCCAACCTATTTAGGTCCTAATGACCGGAGGGATAAGATTAGAGAAATAAGATGCCGTACGGTTGCTTTTATGTATTCCTTCTTTCCTCGCGCTATTCGGGATTGAATGCGCGGTTTTAGGATTGGTGCTTAGCACCCTCTGCCACCCACAATGTTTGTGACTTGCAGAGTATGGATGTAGATGTAGATATACCCTTTTTTTAATTATGACAACTCATGCTGACCGATACCAAACAACAGACATGAAATTTTGTACTGATTTTGTATGGAAGAATTCTGGAATGTAATGTTTATTTGGCAAATAAAACTCCAATATTCCCAAAGTGAGTTGATTTACTGTTTAACACGTAAAAAACAGTGTTCTTTAAATTTTATTTTCAAAGTCCTCTTTTTTCAGTCGAGATAAATCTTCTGGTGTTCTTCCACACAATGTAACAAAATTTGTTTTGGTTCCTCCTCAACCATGATTAAACCATGAAAATCTTGTATCAACTTGACTGCTCTTTCAGCCATATCATACCCTCAGTGTTGAAACCTTCTTTCCATCTTCTTGGAACGAAGCATTATTTGACCACATAGTAGAACATCAGTGGAGAAAACTGTCATCAGTTTAAAAACGATTGAACAATGACTTGGTTCTGACTGAATTGAAATGAAGACATAAGTGTTTTTCTCTGAAAAAAAAGAAGAGAATTTCGGTTAACAAAACTTTGATCTAAACAAAAAGATGCAGAAAAAACTTCTATATTTACTTATTTAACTTACAATACAATGGGCCTCAAAGTTCTTCTTTTGATAAGATGTAATGTTTACCATGAGTTGATATATCTCTTTTGTTAAATTTTTAACCATTTTTAATTTAGTTTCTGATCAACATCATTATCAAACAGTGACAAAACAGGAACTTCAGCTGTCAAAACCAATAAATGCTGGCTGGGTTATTTATGTATTGCTACTTTTGTGATGGTTTTATAAACTTAAAAAATATTTGTAATGTGCTTTTACTACCAAAATATTTTGGATCCATGGCTTGACATAAGATGTTACAATGAACAGGCAAACGTCTAATCCTTGCTTATAATTTTGAGTTGACCACTAAGTAATGATATTCCTAGGGAATAAATTGCTTTCACCATCCATCAAGCTTGGTGTCAAATTTTATGTTTCCTCTGTGTATCTCTGCCTAAGAATATCACAGAAAGCTCAATCAACTCTCTTTCTTTGCTCAGTCCAGTTAGGTAAAACTCTAGCAGAATGTCAATTTCAAAAACTGTCGGGTATAATGTAAAATTTTCTTTATAGCGCTGTATTTTATTTGGATCGACACTTTTCCAGTTATCTTGTTTTGAAGAGTGGAATATCAGGATTAGTAATTGCTTGTCTGATTTTTACTTCGAGCATGTTTCTTTAACACCAGTTTATACATGTGATAGTGGCAGGCTAAACTAAGCATATATCTGTTAAGTTTTTGTTCAAGAAGCACCTGTATTTAAAGGCATAGTATCACAACAAAATTTACACTTTATCTTCAAGATTCCAGTTTACAATCGTGTTCCAAACAATGTATGCATGTTTGCTTCCGTGAAGAGATTTCCAAGTTTGGCACAGTAGTAAGTTGTTCTTTATTTCCATATGAAATAAACTATTGGAACACATACTTCTTCTGATTTATGAGCATTTAAAACAGCCAACACTTTGCCATCCCAGTGAAGAGTCACAACATCTGGTACCTCGTTTTGAAAATTAGCTCTAATGGCTTCCACAGTTTTTTTTTTTTTAATTGAACACGTATAGGAAATTTATCTGTATTATATCCAAATGCCTCAATGGTAGCTTTAAGAATAAACACTGAATATCTCTTACTTAACTGACACCTGTCTATGCTACTAATTTTAGAGTAATGAAATCTTTATGCATAGTTGTTTAACTGGTTTTGGGTTTTATGTTCTCTACCAGAGTTGGAAAATCTTGTAAATGCATGTCATTTTCATTAGAATCAGAAGATGAGTCATTTTGTAACAGATCATTAGATGCTGAAGGAGCTAGCATGGAGAAATATTTAGTACATCACTTTTCTAGTTCTGAAGTGTGCCCTTTCCTCTTTATTAGCAAGTTCTTTGTCCTCCATCTAAGTAATCAGGCTGACCTGGCTATCTCTGTTGCTGAAAGAAGATTCTATCTTCATTTGTTTTCAATAATTGAAGTGCATTGGCGTGCACAAACACTTGTCAGTGCTATTTAAATTTGTTTTAAGTTTTTCTGTGCATTTTTTTATTTCCTGCAAACTTGATATAGATTCACTGATTTCTTCATATAGTTCGGCAAAGATTTGGTAGGTAAATGTGCTTTTTCAGCACAGATAATGCCAAAAACTGTACATTAGAGGGCAGTTGTGAACCTTTTAATGTATTCCCCGTTAAAAATATACACCTTTTTTTTTTTTTTTTTTTTTTTTTTTTTTAGAGCTATGTAATTCCACTGACATGTTGACTGATTTATTAACAAAATAGCAAGAGATTCCAAACACATGTGTATAATTGGGTAAAGGGAACCTGATGAACGAAAAGGTGGGGTTGACAGAGCCTGCTGCTTGGGAACGTGTTAAAATCCAGAGTACTGAACTTTAAAGACATTGTTAAATATTAAAAGAGACAGACACCACTCCTTAAACATATCAATTCCGTAATATCGTGTAGTTGATAGATGATATTATTTGTAGGAAGTAGGTATTTGTCTTACATTTACATCACTCTGTTTGATCTTGTAATTCACTGAATTTTGTCTACTTTGGCTGTTGTGCCTAAAATATTAATAGTTCTTTGCTTTTTAAACTTTCAGATTTTTAGATTCTCGGGTGTTTGCAACATGCAGTGATGACAGTACAGTGGCATTATGGGATGCACGGAATTTAAAATCTCAGATCAGGACTTTGCATGGCCATTCAAACTGGGTTAAGAATATAGAATTTTCTCCACGAGATGGACTTCTTGTTACTTCTGGCTTTGATGGCAGTATTTATACGTGGGATATTAATAGGTAACTCTGTCTTTGAAGGCTACTTTAAGATATATTTTTAGTATCAGGCATTAAACAAAATACTGTTTTTCTTACATTTATCAAGATAAATACATTCTTACAGCTATACAGAAAATGGATTTCTTTACAAGAGAGTATTTCACACAAATGGTTTGATGAGAACGCGTCTAAACCCAGATGCTTCAAAGATGGTTATATGTACAACTGGTGGATACCTCATGGTTGTCCATGACTTAGACCTAAATACACTGGCTCAGGATTTATATGGTTTTAAGGTAAGCATGTATTGTCAGAAATCACTAGAAGTTGGTTTTATACTGTGCTGACATATTTTTTAAACCAGTTTATAATTATTATTTTTGTCTTATGAATCACGTAATTTAGTTCATCTATATTTGTTGCTAGAGCAGCCAATGTGAAAATAGACTTTTCAAGATAACTCTGCATACATATAGTATTGCAAAGCAACATTTTCAGCTTAAATTAGTAACTGGGAAAATTATGATATGAAATTGTCAGGCTTGCGTGATGCTCAGGCGGTTAGACTGAACCTTAACAATGATCAGTACCTCTGGTACCATATTATTCTTATTCCTGCGGTTGCCACACGATTGAAAAGTACCTTAAACATGAAAGGCAAAAGTAAATTAAGCGCACTACACAATTTAGAATTCCACGAAAAAGTTATAATCTTCAGTAAAGTTCTCGTACAAAAGTTTGGTACCAGAATTCTAAACTTTTGGATAAGGCTATCAGACTTACAATTCCTCTTGATGATTACAAGTTCAACACACACATGAGAGAAGACAAACTCCCACCCAGCCCCTGTACTAGGATGGATGCACTGCTTTGGAGTGTACTACTATCACCGACCATGAGGAGACTTAGCTGCACCCACCGAGCGCGGACCAGCTTTGAGTAAAATGCTAGAAAAGACTGCCTCCAAGTAAGATGGCTGACCTTCTTTTATCGAATCATTTGACCTTTTGACATCAGCTTAAAACTTTAAAAATTAATATCTTAATAAGTGCATAGTATTTTGAATTGTAATTAACACGTGTGCCTCTGGGTAACTTATTATGCCTATTTTAGCTCAGCTTATTCTCCAAAAAGGCTTCTGTTAATTTAAACACAAATTCTATCATGTTTTCCAATAATCACTGACAATGGGTTTCAAATTATCTTGTCATAGTCTTAAACTTTCTAATGAAACCAATATAAAATTTTAACCCTCTTGATTTTACTATCCTCTGAAACTAGCTTCCTGTCTCTTTCTTCTTTATTTTAAATTTTGATTTTTTTTTCTTTTAATTTAAAATCCTACTTATGCTCCCTTTGATTAATTAATTTTATGCTCAAACCATTCTAGAGGATGCTGACTGCAACTAGTGGTAACAGGTCTAATGTGGCTTCCCGCATTAATTAGTTATTACAAATTTTAGGTTTGCTTTCCACCCGACCACATGGTTTCGTGACACGAAAAACCGAAATATCTTTCAAACCAAATTTTTCTGAATGTGATAAATACACTTTATATTGAAAGGGTAGATGAAATACACCCAACACTCACCAAAGTTGAAGGTAGGGGGGCAGCAGCAATACGAAATAATACACAAACACAGAAAACACAAAATTTCGGGGTATGGCCCTTTGTCAAGTAAAAGAAGCAAGTTGCTTAGTTCGTGCAATTCTTGCGGTCAGCGCAGCCACTTCTAGTTATTTTACTGCTGGGAATAGCTGGTATAAAAGCTTTTCTGCACTTGATCTCTGGATTAAACCTATTCCTAAATGATTTCAACAAGCTTATAGATATAAGATGATCATTATTGAATTGTGAGGTGATTTGTAAGTTAATTTCTGAACCTTTATTCTCAGAAATTTGTAATTATGCCTTAATTTAGTTCTTACTCAGGGTGGCCACAGACCTGGAAAACCTGGAAAATCTGGAATTATCAGGGAATTTAAAGCAACCTTGAAATATCATGGAAATATCAGGGAATCCAAGTAATTTTAAAAATTATCAGGGAATTTTAATTTCAACAACCCAAAATTTGAAAATTTTTTGATAATTTATTTTAATATTGAACTTTTGCATTAAATAATTCAGCTTATATATTTTTGACATAAAATAGCCAACAAATGCCACATTTACACTAGCAACTTGCATCTGGTCTTGCGCTTCATTGAGATACGACGACGAGATGTTCGTACGCGAGTGCTGACATGAGCTCTCTCTGGAACTCAGCATTTGAAATTATATTTAAAAAAAAGGTGGATGACATCTAAATCAGAATTATAGTACTACATGTAAAATGAGAAGTTATGTTTTTTTTATTGAATAAAACAGCAATCGTACGGTAGTAAGTTTATAAAGGTGTTTTTATATTTCACTAAACAGTTTTACAATTTCAAGCAAAGTGTTTCAAAAAAATTGAATTTTTGGAGGGTCTTTGAAGTCCTGTAGAATGTCACAAGCTGGTTTTGAAGTTCTTTTGAGAAAAATTGAACCTTTAATATCAAAACAAAGCCTAGATTCAAGATACCAATGCCAGCAAAAATGTGAATAGCGATAATTATATGGCTTTATAACTTTTTTGTGTCAATGATATAAGGCGAATTAAAGCAGGAACAAAATAATATGTAAGATCATGCAAATACTTACCAGAGGTCTAAATATGTAGGCTTTATAAAGTTTTGTGTCACTCAGAGCTCTTTCAAATGCTGAATCGGTGCGACAGTATAAACATCGTGCTCATGCCTTTGACTCGCACCAAATAATTGAATCAATACACCGGGAAAGTCTCCATTTACATACTCATTATCTTATTTTTGTGCTACTCATTTTTAATTAAGCTTCATAAGATTATTAAATTAGTTATAAAATATTCAAATAAACATTGTTAAACATGTTTCTTTTTCTAATTTTTTTAGTTTTATACCAGAGTTAATTATTTACAATCAAAATCTAATTAAAACTTTAAATATCTTAATCATGCAAATAAACTTTCTAAATCAGGGAAAAATATGACAAATTTTTCTGGAAAACCTGGAAATATCAGGGAATTTTCAAATCATTACCTTGTGGCCACCCTGTAAATACTATCACAAATATGATTATAATATAAAATCTGGAAAAATCATTGACATGAAAATTAAATAGTTTTGTCTGGGATTTAAGATTTTTTTACGATTCCAATCCCAGAGGTAAATTGAGCCGTATTGCTTGCTGATGCTCCACTGTCTACCAATTTGTCACTTCCTTCTAGCTTGTAAACAAAATAAGTTTCAGACTTCAATATTTGTTTCATTGATCAAAAATGGAATATAAAAAAATATTTTTATGATCCGTTCTATTACTATGTAGAATATAATTTCATGAAGTTGTGTTTAAAACTTCATGAAATTATATTCTACATAGTAATAGAACGGATCAGAAAAATATTTTTTTCTGCCTCAGATTGTGGGATATTCTTGTTTAGATTTCAGAGAGTAGAGGATTAAGATGATTTTTCAATTTTTTGAATTGAAAACTTCTTTAGGCAGGCTGTTGCCTGTGGGTAAAGCTATGAATTACGATATGCGCATGGACACTTTTTGGAACACAGTTTTTATCCGATTTTGATGGAACTTTGTATAACTATAATTTAAAACAAATAGAAGAATGCATTTGTTTTGCAAAAACCTAAACCATCTCCTCCTTTCCCCCTCACCTTAATTTCTGTTAACTTTATTCATACAAACTCAGTTTTTAATCTGATTTTGATAGTACTTAGCACAATATACTACAAAACAATTCGGCCTGGTAGCTCAGTAGTTAAGGCGCTAACTTTTGATACCTTCTCTCTCTGGTCGCGGGTTCAAATCCCATGGTGAACATAAATTTTTAGGAATTGTATAATTTTGATCATATGAACTATGCCAATATCTTCCGTGGTTCCGATTGCACGTTAATCTGTGCCTCTGACACAATAGCTTGGTACATCTCCTTCGGGAAAATTCAACCGTTTTTTGGATTGTGGACTAAGTTAGATTTTTATTTTTTTGAAGTGAAATCTTCTTTAGACGCATTGGGTATTGTTTGGATGTGTAAAATCTTATGAGTTTGTGTCACTGACATGCTAATGTTAACAGTATATCTGTAAATATATGATGTGTTGCGCTGGGGTAGCGGTCTGGTGGCTCAGTTGGGAAAGGCGCATGACTGGAGAACGGAAGGCCCCTGATTCAAAACCCGGTCTTGGCTGGATTTTTTAAATTTTTTTAATGAAAACTTCTTTAGGTGCATTGGGTGATTTTTGGATTGGTAAAATCTGATGAATTCACGTCACCGACACGCTGATGTTAACAGTAACCTGTAGTTACTGGTAGTTCAGTGGTTGAGGTGTCTGACTGGGGAATGAAAGGTCCCCGGTTTGAAACCATGTTTTGGCAGGGATTTTAATAGACCCTTAATCCAACTTTCACCTATGGCACAGCTTGTGAAGTATGTCAGAACACTTCCATGGTTCAGATTCCACGTTAAGCAGGTAGTGCTACAAGGTTAGGTTAAGGCAGCTAAGTCAGGCAGAACGCGAAGCCAATAGAAACCCTGTCACCAGTTCATTATGACCACACAGAATTATTATTATTTAATATATCTATAGCGATAAGTATGATGTGTTGCACTTATGATATTCATAAAGTTTTCACTTCTGTCGGCAGTCCCCAATCACTGCCAACTTTTTTTCTTTTTCACTAGAAAATCAAGATGTGAGGCCACCAAAGTTGCCAATTTTAGATTATTTTTTTAAGCTGGTGTACCTCAAAAAATGATGTTCCTTATGAACTTTAAATTTCTCTCCACTATTGACTATATCCTATATATAAATGACAAATACTAAAAACACTTTCCTCTAACATACTTTTTAAGTTGAGTGCAACAAGCTAGCAATCAATTTCAGGCACTAAAGTATGGAAAGATTTTCTTTTATGGGTAAAAGGGCCAGCGATTATAATAAATTATCTATGGAAATGATGAATAATTTACCAAAATTGCTTAAATAATTTAAAATTAACATCCGTATAGGGCAAAAGAAGGGGATAAAAGAAAGGGAAAATATGGTTGTGCAGAGACATTGCCACTACAGTCATTGTTATTTAGAGGTTACGTTACTTGTATAAATATAATCTTATTTAAAATTCTCTAAATTCAGAGTACATTGCAGTCTAAAGCATTTATAACCAATTTCATTGGAACTGAATGATGTCATTAAAAGGACACAGGGAGAAAGTGGTGCAGTGTTTGAGAACACATGGTCTTGAAAATGTGTTTGGCATTGATTTTTGTGCTTGACGTCAGATCTGATACATCCAAGATGTCTACGCAATAGGAGGGAATGTATCCCTAAATGCTCGAAGCATGACTTGCACTAACCCATGGTTTTTCCCTCCCCTTTTCGATATCTGTGGTTTCCTAATGAAACTGTGCCTAGTCTGAAAAAAATGATTTTTTTTTCATTCCGTGATTTTTATGTGATTCTGGGTAAAAAATATAATCAACTGTTTCCTTCCCCATTATTTTGGAAAGTATTAATCCAACAGTCTTTCCTAATTTACAGTGATATTTATCCCCAAAAATTAATTGGAAACTTGTATCAGTCGTTCTGGACTTTGTTTCACACAAAAAAACTAGATTTAACAGATTTTTTTTAGATGAATAATGTGTGTGTGTGTGTGTGTGTGTGTGTTTGTGTGTGTGTGTGTGTGTGTGTGTGTGTGTGTGTGTGTGTGTGTGTGTGTGTGTCATTCAGTAACCTGCCAGATTGGGTCAGTGTGCGGAGCCACCGCAGACTGGATCAGGGATTCGGCATGAGCTCAGACTCCGCATACTGGCCATCCCGATTGTTGTTTTTTGGCAGTTTCCCACAGTTATCTAGACAAATACTGTGATGGTCCACAACTCCACCTCATAAACTACACATTTCACAAACAAATGCACTTATCATACTGAACACATCTCGCAAACATACGGTTACACAAGACTTGCCTCCAGTAGATTACCGACACCAAGCCTAATAGACCCAGTTAGACTTTGGCAAGGAACCAAGTTCCTACCCTTCTCCCTCCTTTCTAATGGTTCATTTTGGCCACTTGAGGTGGCCAGTTTTCCCATGGTTCTTATTGGTCAAATCAGAGAAAAAAATCATTTGAGTTGATTTTTTTTTATCATATGACAATTTGAGTTGATGCAAGAATCATATGAAACACTTAAGATGAAACCTGCCCCTCTTTCGAAATAGGGGCAAAATAGACAGTACTTTTAACATGAGGCAACTCTCTGCAATATTTAACATAAGATCCTACCATGACAAATAAGGTCATAGGGACAATACTACTGGCACAATGAGAGAAGCATACTACCCAGTGGTAACTACATGTTGATTATTTATGTGAGTCTACCAGAATGATAGAGAAGCAGTATGGTGGCACAGTCCTTTATTGAGATTGGAGTGACATACACAGTGGGACACAGTCATCACCATTAAGGATTTGGTCAGTGGTATGTAAATAGGCTCATGACAACATCTGTGGTGGGGGCAATATGCAGAATCAGTCTAAGCTGGATTTTCATGCCAGCTGCTGTAACTTCTGCTTATGTGGTGTTTACTTTTATCTAAAACTGCAGTGGTAGCACCTCTGATGTTGGCTGTGTGCAGCTAAGGCAATCTCTTGACTATACTTTCATGTTTGAATAAAAAATCATGCTGTATTATCCCCGATTCCAAATAAATATATTAGCTCTTTACAATTCTTCCATCTTTCCTCTTACTGCTTCCTCTATATGGTCATTCCGTCAAGTGGTTTCCTTCCCCTTTCTCTTATTTCAACCTTTAAAACTTTTGAAACGTTTCCTTTGTTCCCCTATCTGTCAGCTTCCAACACTTTATTCTTTGGATTTTGTTATGTGAATGGAGATTTTCTCAGCATATAAATGTTACATTGTCTTCACGGGTTTGCAGCCAGATATTTTCATGAAACGATTACTTCGTTTCGATAATTTCCTCTCTTGTCTTCATCAGGTAATTGTATTTTGCTGTCAAGAATCTACAAGATCACCACGAAACTGCCTGACATCAGCCATGTTTAGCTGAAGTTGTCTATTTGTGGTTGCAGAACCCTACTGGAGGTTGCAGGGCCAGCCAATCAATCGCTTCACTCGGATACTCTGTTTTGAGACATTTGATGATTGAGAGATTTCTGCTTTGATCATCCCAAATATAATGGATAAACTTGTGGCCATGCCCTTTATGCCAATTATTGCTGATGTCTAAGGAGTTCAAAGCAAAAATCCAGCATTTCTTTTTCTTTCCTATTTTGTGGCTTTACACTATATCTTTCCATCACTTCTTTGTACACTGTTCTATTTGTTAGAGTTTATATCTCCTATTATGATAAACTCTTTTATCTTGATTTCTGACTGTGGTCTTGTATGAATTACTTTTTCTTTTCTACTGTGCACCCCGCTTGAATATATCCATTATCTCTCCATTTGAGATGGCTGATAGTTTGTCTCCTTACATTTGAGTATTATTATTATTAGTTGCAATGGAGCACATGCTCTGGCAATTGCCATAATCATTTAATTACCCCGATTTTTTTATAATTATCTTATATACTTTGAGTGTTAACCCTTTGACTGCTAGAGATTGTCCGACAGTGCCCTCGCTGAGTGCTGCGCCTAAGCTGTATACCTGCGCTGGAATGCGGCTATCGGCCGATACCTGGTCTGCTGAGTCCGGCATGTGAGCCGGACGGCTATGTGCTGGATATAACCTGAAGCATTGTGTGTGACGTTTTTCGGCTGTCGCTCTGCGTTTAGAAACCCCAGATACAAAATAAATGCCGTTAATCTGACATCTAAAGTTATTATATTTAACGCTCCTAAAGGAAGCGTCCATAAACCACGCAGCTCCATTTTGGTCTCCTGTGAACCCGAGATAATTAACTGAGGGAAATAAATATTCACATGCTGTTGTGTGTTCTGTTCCTCATTTTAACTGTGAAAAATGTTAGGAATGGAAAGCTACGTGGCCTGGCTCGGAACCCCCCCCCCCCCCCTCCATGTAGTTCAGCGTAGTCTTTCAGCTAACCTCCCCCCCCCCCCCCCCCCCTGGATGTAGCCACGTAGTTTGTGCACTTTCTCTAAAAGTGAATGACTGCGTAGACAAACATATAGGTACTTAATATACTAAATATATATTACCTTTTTGTGAGTGCAATAATTTATCTGGAGAGAATTTTCAAAGTTAAGTGTTCGAACACCTTTTACAAATTCTGCACATATTTTCCATCCTTATTTTGGATCCAGGCTTTGGACCGGCACTGGCGAAGTTAAAAATATATTTTTATTTTATTTTCAGATTTTTTTTTTTCCTGGCATTTCACTAAGTTTCAGTGGCGTAAATGTAACTCAATTATTACTCTGCAGTTTTCCATGGTTAATAATTCTTTTTTGTATGATATGCCTCGAAACAGGGCACAACACACAGTGGTACATTGCATGTGAGCCGTGCTCGGCTCTTGTTGTATCTTTGCCTTCTCTTCCGCTCCCAATTGTTTCCTCTTTGGTGTTCCCCCGCTAGAGAGCGCTGGGGCTCCTGGCGATAGTGGTATATATGTGGGGACACGGAACCGAGCGGGCAGTGAGTCTGAGTGAGTTAGTCTGAGATAGTCTTGGTCAGTCTGCCAGCCAGTCAGTCTGTCGGGAAGGAGTACTTCCCTGTGTCGCCGTGACGCCGGAAGCCCGGTGGGGCGGCGGGGTCCGCGGTTGGACTGGGCGGCCAGGGAGACTGCCAGTCGGTTGGAGACAGGCAGTCGGTGTTCCACTAGTACTTCCCGGAGTGGCAGCGGGGCTGGAGAAGTGAGGAAGCAGTCAGCCAGTCAGTCAGTTGGAGGCACGCGATCGGCATTCCGCTAATGTTTCCCGGAGTGATAGCGTTGCGGGACTAAGGAGGAAGCAGTCAGTGAGGCAGTCAACAGTCGATTGGTTATGCCTGGTATTTCTTGCAGTGGCCGTGACTCAGCTTGATGGTTTGACCGGGCCGCTCGTGGATTATACTTCTGGTGAATTGGTGGGTCCCTCGCGACCGTGCTTCGACCACCTGCAGAGTGGGAATTTCTCCGATACACTCTTCGCCGAGAGTGCTGTCCCGAAACTTGGGGAACACCGTGGCTATCGACCTGGGTGGTACCTTTCGAGCTGAAACCTGCCTTCTCGCCCTGGGACGGTATTGGAGGCAGTGTCCGTCAACTGCTACCACAAGTGTCGCCTTCCGCCTCGTCATTAGCGGTGTGCCTCAGCCATAAATTGTGTTTGGTCCTACTGGCCGAGTGTTAGATGCTGGTAGACGAGAACGAGCCGGTCTTGTTATTTCTGTTATAAGTCTACGTGGAATTGTCGGCCGGTGTTATTTGACATTATATTAGTCATTTTCTCTGTCAATTACTACTACCAGTGTGTCGCTTTCTACCTCGTCGTTAGCGGTCTGGCTCAAATATAAAATTGTATTTGGCTAGTAGATTATTAAGAGCCATGCTGGTTATTTTCTATAATTTGGTATAAGTAGGATTGTTTGTAATTATAAGGGTTATTCAAGGTATAAGTTGCAAGACCAAGGTTTGGTCCATAATATTATATCATTTTGTGATAACAAGATTATTCATATCTTCGTTTGCAAGACCAGGATTGGTGGTATTTGATATTATAGTTGTAACATTTTCTGTAAGTTTCAGCATTATCATTAATAATTGTAATAAACCAATGTTTAAACAAGGCTTGAACTGCTAACCATGTTCCCACACACTTCCCACTGTATCCTTGTGGACAAGTACTGTCTGTTAGTAGTAGTAGCACCGCCTCAGCATGTTCTGCATGCATACCTGGTTTCTCGACGCAATTTCTGTTTCGAACATACTGCGCAAATAAGCATTGGCGTGCTCTTCTTTGAATTTTCAGTATTAATAATATTTGGAAAATGTCTCCCCGTAAATCCCAGAGGATTTTCGTCATCAGAGCGTCTTCCTTTGCCAGGTTTTCTCGGCTCTGTGGCATATGCTTGAACAAGTTCTCTTACCAGAGACAGATGAAACTCTGCAATTGGGATTTTTCGCCCCATTACTACTCGGTGAAGAGCATGAGCATTTAATATGCACTGATCGAGAACGTGGAAAAGAACTTTTTGTACCACTTCATAGTTTTACGCACTGATTCGACTGAACTCAGAAGCATGTCAGTACGGTCAACTGCCCCCCATACTCGAGTTATAATCAATAACACATTGAGGTTTCTTGATTCTATCACCAGTCTTTATGTCTGTCTTTTCCGTCTGAAACATCTCTGCTGTATTACAGGTGGACAGCATCCACACTTCTCTTTTATCGCACTACTTCAAGGTGAGCAGTGTATCAGTGGACATAAATTGCGTTTCGCCTCGTTTCAGTTTGTTCTCCAGTTTTGACATGGTACGTCTGTTCCTGCGAACAGTACCACATGCATTCGTACCGTGGTTATGAAGCCAAAGGAACAGGTCTGGGCTTTAATACCAGTTGTCGACATAAAGTGTGTGTCCTCATTCCAAATATGGCTTTATGAGTGTTACTACTATGTCGCCATTTTTCCCCAAATTGTGCAAGCCAATTTCTGTGGTTGCACCGGTATATACAATAAAATCTAGGACATAACCAGTCTGACAATCGCATAGGACAAATGTTTTTATTCCAAACCTACTTCTTTTGGACGGAACATACTACTTGAAAGATAATCGACCTTTAAACAGCAATATGCTTTTGTCAATGCAGAGCTTTTGATATGGATGAAATACACTCCGGAATGTTGTGCGAACATTATCCACAATGTTTCTAATTTTAAACAACCTGTCTCGTCTGTTACTGGTGGAGTTGTCACTAAAGTGAAGCATTCTCAAAATTAAAGGAAACGGTCACTGGACATAATTTCGCCTAAAACGGGTGTGTTTAAGAGTTTATCCGGGGACCAATAATCACTAATTTTCAGCTTTTTCACACGAGCCATAAGCAGACAAACAGCAATGAAGGAATAGAGTTCCTCAAATCCAGTTTCCTTCCACCTTGAAAATCTAGAGTGAACTGATTCTAGCGTATTTGCTTTGGTATATAAATAAAATCTATTGATTTCATCAGCAATAGATTTCATGAGATCTTCTGTTAAAAATATTCGAAGAAATGACAGAATGCTGGAATTTTGACCTAATACACACTTGTGTCCTGCAGCTGAATCGTCAAACGCATGAACAAAAGGACGAGAATCGCTTTTCTTCCAGTCAAACCTGTCACTAAAGCCTCCTCTTTTTCCACACACTTCGCTCTCACTATCTGAATTTTCAGATTCTGAAGAATGTTCACCTCTTGTGGAGACAGATGGTAGTTTTCCACTAGCTGATGTACATGGCGTAGGACTATTATTTCGAGATCCTGTTGAAAGTTCATCACTATCATCCATATCAGAGAGATCATTCTCACTGTCGCTTCTAGTAAGAATTTCCATGATTTCTTCCTCTGTACAAATACGACGGGGTGCCATTTTCTGAGTGAAAACTAAAATAAAAATAGCAGCACAAATACAATTGCAGCTGTAAACACTCACTGGCCGAATGTTGGAATGCAACTAACCACCAGGGGTGGAAATACAGCCACCTGACCGACCACTAAGTGGCTTGCGTGTTAACACGTCCAGAGCCCACAGGGACCCGAGCGGCTCGACGACTTAACGCGTCCAGAGCACAGACAAGGCGGAAAGGCGGCGCGTGTATACACGTCAGGAGCACCTGACGGAAAGAACAAGGGCGCGTGTAAACACGTCAGGAGCACCTGGGCGCAGTAGTAGCCAAGCGTGTTAACACGTCTAGAGCAGTCAAAGGGTTAAAATCCACCCAACATCTAGAGATATAATTTACAAATTTTAATTTTCAATTCCTTCAGAAATTTGGTAAATAATTTATCACTTGGTAATTTATTCCAATCCCTGACACCCTTACTGACAAAAGAAAATTTTCACTCTCTTATTGTGGCGAGACAGCATTAAAACCATGTATGTGTTTGTGTTAAGCGTATGAATCGGTACGAACCAATTGTCGAGAGTAAGACGCGAGGTGCGAGTCTGATTGTTTAAGTGAGTCTGCTGCTGACCGTCTATGAGATTGGTCGTGAGTGTCTGCGCGCCCGGCACTATTGTGTGGAGCAGATGGAACTTTATAAAAACGCCACTTGCAAGCAGATAAAAAAAATAGTTCTTCGTAAAGATTAGAACATTTGTAGGAGTTGAAACAAGGTGTATGAACCAAGTGATGATAGTGTAGTTCCGAACTTGCAAAAAGGAGAAGTGCCGCATAGCCTTTATACACGATCGAGTTAAAGAAGTATAATCATTGGTGGTGGTGGTCTTGTATGTGTGTATTTGGATAATAAATCGGAAGAATATTCATAGGGCGACTTTGACCCAATAGTATAAGAACCTGCAATCAAGTAATAACCAATACCCCAACAATTTCCCCACCACCAGCCAACATTATCGTTACATGAGACCTGTGCAGTGACCAGTGAAAGTGGATAATATATCTCACTTTCGAGAGAGAGAGAGAGAGAGAAAAAAAAAACTACGCTTCGAACTTGGTCGGAATCTTTGTTCAACTGCTGAAAATGTGGAGAAGAGACGACGCTGGTTACGACAATTATACACGACGCGGAGGTAAAGCTACTTTCCGAGACGTGGTTACATTGGACGCAGAACTTAACGCCGCAGGGAGAGCAGTTTGGCAGTTTTGTCACGCAGATGTATAGTCACCTAAGAGACAATCCAGTGGAGCAGAGGTTTTGCCGATACCAGTCTCGCAACTCTCGGTGCAGAACGGAAGTCTACGTAATGATCAACATACAGATAACTGCACAGCAAATTGAGAATAAGCTGTTCGTGGTTTTTTTTTTTACAAAAAGTGTGTTCGGTCCGCGAAGTGTATGTGGCAACACATAAGCCGCAGCAATAAAGCTTTCACAGTGTTGAGAATGAGTTTCCGGAAAGTTTACAATTCATTAGTGCGTGTAACGCTTTATGTAATTTCAGAAAAAGCAATTTCTGTTTTCGTTGGCTACATTATCGTTATTGCCAAGCGCGTGCTTGTTAAGTGTCTGCTAGCAGTATTCAAAACTACAATATATGTTTTCTTTCATGCTGAATTGTTATGTAAATAATTTAATCAACACAATGAATTGCTGGATAACCTTTTGAAAAAAAGATTCTTCCAATCTGCCCCAGAAAACGTTGTTATAGCAGAGTGCCTTGTACAGTCAGGGACAGAATTTGTAAGACCCCTTGCCTTTTGATTACACTTTGTTCTAGACATTCCTGCCTTATGGTACAGCATAATTGGTAGGTGGTACACTAAATTCATGACAAAATAGACCTTTCATACTTTACCCAAGACTAAAAAATTGAGCCGCATGCTAGAGACTCGCAGACACTCAGAGGCAAAGTTCTGAGTTCTAAGTCAAATTAATCACGAGTATCACCATTTTACTCATAATTATTGAAATAATGAAATTGATTGATTATTGTGGAATGATGCCACTTTTTTCATAGTTTTGTTAGTCATTGTGGAAAAAAAGTTGACGATTCGCTAGCAAATGCAATTACATGATAAATACTTAAAAGAATTGCTAAATTACGCACGGATAAGAAATTATAAAACCAATTGGAGAGTTTAAGTGGACTTTGTCACACTTTCTAATGCTGCAGCGTTATAGAATTGTGTGACAAATACACACAAAGTTTAAGCGTAAGTATAAAGTTCATTTATGAAAGTACTCAAATGGTGAACTAAGTCATGAAACATAAATTAATTATTTGTAGATACTTTGGTTCGGTAATTTTTGTTTACACCATAACTTATGTAGAAGATAAACTTAACTTGATCACAGTAGCAACAGTTTTAGTAGTAATAATAATGGTTAGTTACAGTAAATCCATCTGAAATGTAAATTAGCAGTTTCAGATTTTAAAGCTGAAAGAATGTAGGTAACCTTTCATGTCTCCCTTTGTTTCTAACACTGATACTTCTTTGAAGTTTTATATCAAGTATTACTTCTTGCCTTCCAAGCGCGATAGGTTAGAGGTAATAATCTTTCCACGCATTCGGGAGGACGCGGATTCAAACCCCGTCAGCCATCCAATTTCAGTTTTCAATGATTTCCGTAAATCTCTCCAGTTGAACACCGGAAAAGTTCCTTCAAAAAGCCTAGGCCAAAATTTTTTACTGATCCTAATTTCCAATACTCTCAGGATTCAAATCATATCGACCCTGAAGGGAGAAGAAGAAGAAGAAGAAGAAAATCAAACGTAGTGGGTGTGTGGTAACACTCAGACCTGGCTTTCCGAAGGACATGGGTTCGAATCTCCATCCAGCCATCCAGATTTGGGTTTTATACAGTTTGCCAGAATCACTCCAAATGTGCCTTCAAAAGGCCTTGCCCGATTTCCTTCCGATTACTTGCTCCCAGTCCTTTACTACCACTAATGACATAGACAAGTTGTAAAGTCAGAAGCAAAAAATGTTTTAAAAAATCTTGCCAGCATCAATGTGGATTAAAACAAAAACACTTGCCACCACGATTTCATTGCAAGAAATTTCTCAAATAAAAATAATTACATATCTGTTGTGCATTTTGTACCCTTTCTTTGTTGGATTTATGTTATTCAACTGCTGACCATGGTAGCGAAGGGACTAGAGTGCTAGTTCTACATGTGGAGAGTTGCCAGTTCAGTGTTATCTTTTCCGCTAGCATTAGAAAGTGTGACTAAGTCCATTTAAACACCCTTATTGGTTTTACATATGTTCATCCATGCGTAATTTAGTGATTCGTTTCAAAATTTGATTTGTAATTGCATTTGCTAGCGAATTGTCAACTGTTTATTAAAAAAAATACACAATTGGCATAAAAATTACATAAAAAGTGGTATCATTCCTCTATAAATAAAAAAAATTGTCATTTTGTCGCGGTTATGCAGGTGGTTCGGTTACAATACTTACCGTGAACCTTTAAAGCTTCCGCGCACTCACTAGATTCTGGTTCTTTCCCTGACGGCCGCCAACCAACGTTAAGTTGGTAAATGAAATGAAAATGCACCTTCTTATTTGAAACACATGCATTTAATAGTTAATAAGATAATCTCGCTCCAACTCCCAACCTTTATGAAAGTTCGCTATCGGTACTTTGATCTTTTAAGATTACAGGTAATGTCTCCGATAAATTTAGACTGAATAACACGCACTCTTTTCATTCATACATCAACACCCTTACTAGTTCTCAGACCATACCTATGGCTCACCACGAAACAATTCATATAAAATTCTGCAAATACTATCTTCATTACTAAAGTTCCTTCATATCACCAAAGAAATCACCTTCTACAAAATTAATTATTTATCATAATGACTGAGCGCGAACACGCGTTCTCGTCAACTCAACTGACTGTTCACTTTCACGATGGACTCACCTACTCCATAGCCAACGGTAGACTGACTGCCCAGAAGCCTAGGTGCGTCTTTCTCCCAAGTGCACCATGCTTCCGAATTTGGGGTTTACATCCCCGAGCTCACGGACCCGGCAGATGCTGACATCACTAGACAACGACCAGTTTCAACCCATGCTTTAAAACTGGATTCTTCCTCCCTAAACCCACATACATGGTGGATGCTGAAGTCACCCGACAACCATACAAACCGCCACTATTTAAAAGTTCTCAAATTATCTTCCAAAGTAATGGAGAAATGCCACTAACCCATTAACATCCCCCTGCCAGTTTACTCTTGGTATTTAAATTTCCATGCTAAATAGCAATGGGTAAAATCAATTAACACTATCCTCTTACCTTGAAACACAACATCCACTCATGCCTACAAAAACACTGAAGACACATCAGTATTTCACAAAATATCAAAACCTATTCTTAATTCAAGTTCTGTTTGTTGGTTTGGGTTGGAGCTACATAAATTTCTACAATACTTTCCAATCAAAAGATTTACCATCTAAATTACATCACATGTGTTAACTTGTATCCTAACTACAATGTCCAAATGTATGTGACATTTAACATGGGAAAACTGAAATATTTTGAACGTGTGCAACATTAAACATTAGCAAAATTACTCAGTTGGCTGACAATGTGTGAAAACATAGTAAACACTGAATGTCATTAAATACTCAATCACCTAAAGAATTAGAAAATTTACAAAATATTAGGTCCTGCCACATCGCCAATAATACATTAAACTACCATTATTGTTTGATAAAATATAGTGGTTATAGGGTGGAGTTGCAACCAAATAGTCCTTTAATACCAACAATTCACAAAATGTTAGATCCTACCATATCACCAATAATTCACTAAGCTACCATCATTGATCCATGAAATCTAGTGACGATATGATCCAAATATAACCAAATAATCAAATTGTTCGTGAAATGTAAAATATAATTTTCCTTCACCCAATACTTATTACTTCAGTTTAATAAAGCATGTCGATAAAACTGATTTTACGACTAAACACAAAATATACTAGATAAATCCTTGTCCATAAATGAAGAATGTGATGGTGAAATTTTGAAAAACAGACCCTTTAGCCACTTGGGCTTTACAACCTAAGATGTGAAAATAGTAAAAATTCAACCAAGGTAGGTTGGATAGTACAGATTACAGAAAGACACCTCGTCACAAGTAAGTAGAAACAATGGCGAGGTAAGCATGAGGTATATCGTGTTTGCCAAACACGCCACACCCAGACACTGTGTGCCTCTGAAGAACTGAAGCACTTCAAAACCTACTCACTGCACAGCACGCCTCAGTTGGTTTCTCTTTAAGTCTTCAGCACTTGCTGCTTGTCACCACACCTCTGCACCGTCTGCAACACATATACCATTTTTTTAATACCAGGGTGGTTGTCCCACAACATGAAATGTTCCAATCAACATATTTCTTCAAAAAATATATTTCCTATGTCTCTAGCTGTTTAAACAGTTTCAATGTTATAACATTATAGGTTCCTTTGATGTAATGGGTTTTCACTAACACCTTATCACCTAGCTTGTAGATTGTCAGTTTAATGCCCTTGTCATGTTTTTGTTTCCTGATATTAGCATTGTGCTATAATTTTTTCCAACACTAACTTGACTTCATCAATGTAATTTACTTGCTTCTGGGGGAACTGGATAAATTATTTAACAATTCTTGGAGGTTCTTTATTTAACATTATTTCATATGGTGACATTGATGTAGATGCGTGTTGAATGGTATTCATCACTTCTTCAAAGTTGGAGGTTTCCAGGGCCCAAGCCTTGTGATAAGTATTGCATTAGGTCCTGAAAAATTTCTCCAACTCTCTTCGTGTTGTTTGCCTTGGTGGTCTGACACACTTTACAGCTTGTAATCAATCTCCCAACTCTCTTCCTCACATTAGGGAAATTGAGATGCTCCTGTAGAATTTTGAGGTACTTGGTTACCCCATAATGGGCATGACTGAGATGATGCTGCCTAATGGAATTATCTATATGTTCTTCTGGTAGCCATGGCTTCCAGTCTTCTCTGTGCTCCAGTGGAAAAGTATGTCTCTTTCTAGATAGTAAAACCTGAACAGTTTGGGATGTGGGTTCTCCTTGTAACTGAATGTAGCCACTGTAAATTTTTTTAGGTGCCGTGATGGTCACTTTATCTTGCCTGCTGGTAACTCTTACTGTTTGCATATCCTTAACCTTCCCTTCAATTTTCTGGAACCTCTCCATGTTAGCACAATTGTTTGTTTCTATTGTGTGTTCCACTGATACTATCTGACTTCCCATATTCCCAACAGTGTTACCCATTTCCTTGTGTTTTCACCCTTTCTGCAAACTCCTTTTGTTGGCCCTCAACCTGTTGTTGTTCAACATTGGCAACCCTTTATGTAGACCTGTCTTGGCTGTGTTCAATTTTATTTAACTTCACTACACATCCAGATAACTCTTCATGCATCTCTCCACAACCTTTTAAAGAAATATCCTTGGTTACCTTTCTTTCATTAGTCATATTGTCAGTCATTTTGTTACAGCACCCTTGGTAATCTTCAACTTCATTGGAAACCCCTCGAAATCGTTCGTCTGTGTGATGCAAATGTTCTTGTAGTTGTGTCTGCATATTCTTATTAGCCTTTTCCAACTGTTTCAGTTGCAATGATTGTTTCTCAAAATTTGTTTCCATGGACAAAGATAACTGACTGATGAGACTTACCAGGAGAGCATCTTCAGTTAGGTTTTCAGATTTTTGTTTATATACTACTGGCACTGGGGTACTTGCAATTTGGGAGTTATTGGCGGGTTCCTGTACATTAGTACTAAATGTGCAATTAGAATCTGTTTGTGTTCCTGCCAAGTTACTAGACCCTACTTCTCCAATCACCGTGGCTGGTTATATAGCTGCCCCTGTAATTATAACATCTGAGTATCCTGTATTACTACCCTCATCTGAAATACGTGACTAGTTTTTATCCGGTATCATATATATATATTATTTCTATAAGGTTTTTTTTTTTTTGTCACAAGCCTGTATCTTTCTTCATACTCAACCGTAATCAATGAATGAGGTGTCATTTTAAAGCTTATGGTCGCCACTTCGGTCACATCATATTTTAAGGAATGAAGTTTTCGGAATTCGACCCTTAAAGGGCAAAAATGTCAATATTTCTAAAATGCTGTTTTCTGTGTTACGAGTCACTTATCTCCCTTGATACCTACCTGTAATCGTTTAATGAAGTATCATTTTAAAGATTAAGATCTCCGCTTTAGTGACGTCATATATTAAGACAGAAATTTTTCGAAAATTCGACCCTTAAAGGGCAAAAGTATCAATATTTTTGCAATGCGGTTTTGTGTCACGAGCGATTTATCTCCCTTAATATCTAACCGATATAGATAAATGAGGTATCATATTAAAGAATAAGGCCTCCGCTGTGGTAACATTATATTTTAAGAAAGGAACTTTTCGTAATTCGACCCTTAAAGGGCAAAAATGTCAATTTTTCAAAAAGGCGTTTTTTTTATCTCGAGCCATTTATCTCCCTGGATATCTAACCCAAATCGATAAATGAGGTAGGATTATGAGGAGCAATGTCTCAGTTTTGTGAAATCATATTTTATGAAAGAATGTTTTTGGAATTCAGCCCTTAAAGGGAAAAAGTATAAAATTTTCTATAACACATTTTTGTGTCACGAGCGATTAATCTCCCTTAATATCTAACCGATATAAATAAATGAGGTATCATATTAAAGAATAATGTCTCCGCCATGGTAACATTATATTTTAAGAAAGGAGTTTTTCGTAATTCGACCGTTAAAGGGCAAAAATGTTAGTTTTTGTAAAATGCTATTTTTATATCTCGAGCCATTTATCTCCCTGGAAATCTAACAAAAATCGATAAATGAAGTAGGATTATAAGGAGTAATGGCTCAGCATTGTGAAATCATATTTTAAGAAATAATGTTTTTGGAATTCAACCATTAAAGCGAAAAAGTATAAATTTTTTTATGACGCATTTTTGTGTCACGAGCGATTTATCTCCCTTAATATCTAACCGATATAGATAAATGAAATATCATATTAAAGACTAAGGTTTCCGCCGTGGTAACATTATATTTTAAGAAAGGAATTTTTCGTAATTCGACCCTTAAACGGTAAAAATATCAATATTTTTAAAATACGTTTTAGGGAGCGTGCACAAACCACGTGGCTCGCTCCAGGGGGGGGGGGGGCTGGAAGGCTACGCTCGGCTACGTAGGGGGAGGGGGGGTTCCAAGCCGGGCCACGTAGCTTTCTTTTATAACATTTTTCACAGTTAAAATGAGGAACAGAACACACAAAAGCATGTGAATATTTATTTCCCTCAGTTAATTATCTCCTTATATAATTTACAAACGTCTGACAAGAGAAAACAGTACAAAATGTCTTCTGGAATCAAAAGGGAAAAAAGCTACGTGCTACGTGGGGGGGGGGGGGGGGGGGGTAGAGGCAAAAGCCACGTAAGGCTACGTGGGGGGGAGGGGGGGTTCACAGTAGGCCAAAATGGAGCTACGTGGTTTATGCACGCTCCCTTATGTCTTTCGAGCCTTTTATCTCCCTGGTTTTTTAACCAAAATCGATAAATGAAGTAGGAGTATGAAGAGTAATGACTCAGCTTTGGTGACATCATATTCAACCTCACTTTTCACATCATTTTTTGTCGCGAAATTTTCACACGGGTCATCTAGTTGGTGACATATTTTCTGAAAATCCACGTAAATCATTTGCATCGGATGACCCGCTATCAAGGGATCCCCTGCTTTCAAAGACATTAGCCATTCCCATTTTAAACTTTTGAGTCAAACAAAAATGTAAGTTAAATATACCGGCACTGGTTACTTTAGGGTTTATGCAAAAGGCAAATATTGGAAACAATGCACCCAAACCGTTTAAGTCACAAGGACCTCAAAAACCCGGCAAAGTACACACACTAAAATGAAATTCGTCTAAACACACACAAACACCATATAGTTTCATACATCGAAACTTTTTTGAGGAGAACGATCACTGGAAAATATTTGCGCCTGCTGTGTGAAAAGGTGTACTTATCTTGTTTTGTTTCTGCAGCCTGCTCGCCGGTAGTGTTGATGCTGCCATGGTCCGTTTCAAACTATGTACATTCTTCCATAGATGCTCGCTTGTTTGTTTACACTTCTCGTTGTCATGTAGTCGCTGTCTTCCGCCTCTGATGTTTTGTCCACCGCCTTCTATGTGACGTGTGGAGCACTGTTGCACTTTGGTTCAGTCAAATATATCGGAAACACCCATCTTTTGTTATAACGGCATGTCACAACACGTCGCCATGTCCTGGTTATGCTGGTGGTTCGATTACAATACTTACTGTGAACCTTTAAAGCTTCCGCGCACTCACTAGATTCTGGTTCTTTCCCTGACGGCCGCCAACCAACGTTAAGTTGGTAAATGAAATGAAAATGCACCTTCTTATTTGAAACACATGCATTTAATAGTTAATAAGATAATCTCGCCCCAACTCCCAACCTTTATGAAAGTTCACTATCGGTACTTCGATCTTTTAAGATTATAGGTAATGTCTCTGATAAATTTAGACTGAATAACACGCACTCTTTTCATTCATATATCAACACCCTTACCAGTTCTCAGACCGTTAAGATAGTGGTCAAGTGCTCTAAGGCCTTGGTAATGGAGGATGTTGGTTTAGAGTTAAGTGACATCTGTGATGGCCAGGAATGAATCTGCAAGTGCAGTGTAGGAACTGTTGACAGATGCTTTATGAAGTGGAAAGTCTCTGACATATAAAAGGAAGGACATGGACGAAAGATCGTAGGTGTTAGTCCATCATTCATGCATTCACTCTGTGGGAGATCCTTTGGCGACTTTCCTTTCCATATAATATATATCTTGGCATTTCCTACTCCATTGTTGCTGAGTATATTTCAGAATTATCTATTTATTTATATTTTACATTATTAATTATTTGTCACCACTTATACAGTTCTCTTTTTATTAATTTATTTCTCATGTTTTAACATTTCAACTAATATTGTTTTTACTATTCCACCTCCTTCATCCCATTTGTAATGGTCAAAACCACCACTCATGTGGCTTTGTTGGCAACAGGTGCCTGTGTAAGCTCAGTCACATGTTTCTGTTTTTATTATTATTACTAGCAGAGCTCCCGGCGTTGTCCGGCATGATCTAGATTGATTTACACACACAGTGAATATTGAAGCTCATAAAAGAGGTAAGTTTTTTGGGGATTCTACGATAACCGTGTAGCTGCAATTTGATGATGGAATCCTATGTAACTCAATGAGTCAAATTGAAAGTAAAGAATATATTTTTTTTTTCTGATATCTCACTTAGTTCTAGAGATATCGTATTTCAAAATTGACGTGGTTAGATTGAAATGCAGCCTGGACCAGAATAAAAATTTCGCCTTAGCCAAATTTAATAATAAATTCATATGTAACTTGGTGAGACAAATCGAAAATAAAGTATAAATGTTTTTGATATCTCGCTTAGTTCTCGAGATATTGCATCATCAAACCACTATATCTACAAGGTGGAAAAGCACTATAGGTGTTTTATTTTCTTCCTAGTGGTTGTTGTTTGGTTGAAATACAGCCTGGACCAGAAGAAACGTCACCAAAAGCACAAGGAACTGTAACATGTTAAATCTTGAAAACCAAGTGAGATATCAAGAAATGTTATTCTTTATTTTAGTTTTTTTTTCGCCATGTTCTATAAGAATTTATCATCAGATTTCGGCGCCACGATAATGATAGAACTGCCAGTGTTTTGCACTTGTGAATTTCATGTCAGTCCCTCCATTCTTCTATACGTATTTAAACGGCTAACTCCTTGTGTAGCAGGAAAAAGATGGGGTTGGGGTTGATTTATTCCTGCAATATTTTTAGCCATGATATCAGGAACATGTGTACTAAGTTTTATCATAATAACCACAACAATTCATGCAGCAATAGAAACAATGTTTTTTTCCGGAAATATAGTAAAGACAGAATCGCTCATCAATAAATTACAAAAAAAAAAGTAACACTATGTCAACACTAAAGGTTTTAAACAGTTCAATTTCATGTTCAAAGCCGTGCATTACTTACTATTAACAGCGAGAATTTAATTTGCATCCAGAGACAGTAATTTCAAAAAGCAATATAAGTTTCAAACAGCTCAATTTCATGTTCAAAACCGTCAAATATGCATTACTTAACACACCCATTAAAATTTCACAACATCAGAGATTGTAGCAGTGCGGCCTCAGATAGTAACATCAAGAAACAAAGAAGATATCGAAAGATTTTTTCATTGTATTATTAAAATTAATTTAAATATTTTCCACTTTACGTAGTTTCCTCTTCGCATTCGATATAACTATGCATGGGGTTTAAAGGCTAAAAACCAAAATTTAATAGAGTAAACGGACATGCGATAACATGGCTATTATTTTTTTTACGATGTATGACTTAAGTATCGTATTTCTTTTATTTTTTGCCTCAGGCTGTATGTTAAGATTTTCATTTACCACACCTGTGTTATGTTACGTTGGAGCATAAGACATTCCAAACACTTCAATTGAGATTCTAAGCTTCAAAACAGTGAAAACCCCATCGAAATCTGCTCTGTAGTTTTCAAGTTTATATTTCAAATATATCCGGTTTTCGTTTTATAGATATAGATTATTATTATTATTATTTAATTGCAATGGAGCACAGGCTCCGGTGGCAATTTCCCTACACACCCATCTTCCCCCTATCCTGCACCCACCTACATTTGCCCTCTACAAATTTTATCTTTAAATTCTTTCAAAGTTTTCGGTAAATTATTCATCATTTCTCTTGGTAACTCATTCCAATCCATGACACCCTTACCTAAAAAAGAGAATCTTCCCACACCCTTGTGCCTGAAATCGAGTGCCAGCTTGTGGTCATGGTCATCTTTTCCCTTCCATGCACTACTTTTCATACCTAATGCAATATCTTTCCATGCCTCATCGCAAGTATATGCCCTGTACACTCCCATGACCCTCCTCATCCTCCTCCTGTCTTGCAATGAATCCCATTCCAGCTCCTTTATCATATCCGTCGTGATTGCATTCTGTGATAATTTCCAGAAACAAATCTAGCAGCCCTTTTTTGCACCCTCTCCAACTCCTGTATTTGATACGTAAAATGAGGGTTCCATACTACACTACCATATACCATATTTGAGCAATGGTCGGACAAAAGTTTTGTAACCCAATTCTTTACTTCTCTCATACATCCCCTCATCACTCTCTCCAATAAGTGCAGAACTTTGAAACCTTTTCCTACCACCTGTCCAATGTGTCCTGCCCAGTTAAGCTTGTTATCAAAAGTAATGCCAAGATATTTACATTTCAAGACTTCAGCAAGCAATTCTTTCCCCACCTTATATTCATAATTAACCTTTTGTTTTTTATTTGTGTATCTCATAAGCTGACTATTCTTTGCATTTATCTTCATCCCATGTTTACCAACCCAACTAGATATCCTGTACAGATCAACCTGCAACTGTTTACAATCCTCTATCATTTTGATTCTTTTATACAGCATTATGTCATCTGCAAACAATCTAATTTCAGATAGTAAACAATCAACACAATTATTCATTAGAATAATGAATAGCAATGGCCCCAATACACTACCCTGTGGCACGCCCATTTTTACTTCCACTTCTTTTGATACTACATTTCCTACCCTAACTTACTATTTCTACCTTTTAAAAATTCTTCTACCCAGCAAATCACATTCTCATCCACTCCAATGGTTTTTACCTTATTTACTACCATTTTATGGCTTACTCTGTCAAACGCGTTTGACAGATCTAGTGCTACACTATCAATTTGGCCTCCCTTGTCAATTTCATCTGAAATATCTTGCATATATCCCACCAACTGAGATTCGCATGAATATCCTTGCCTGAACCCATGTTGCCTGCTTGAAAACCACTTACGTTCCTCACATATATTTCTGATGTGGTTGCATACCAATCTTTCCATTAATTTACCTACCACTGATGTCAAACTGATTGGACTGTAATTCTCAACTCTATTTCTCACCCCTCCTTTATGTACCGATACTATTATTGCGTTTTTCCAGTCCTGTGGTAAGCAGCAAATATCCAGAGTCAATTTAAATAATATTTCAAGAAAAGGTACAATGTCACATCCGGCTATCTTTAAGATATCTGTAGTAATATTATCTTCACCAGCCCCTTTATGTGTTTTCAGCTCTCTTATTTCCTTCATGATTTCCTCAGGATGAATATCAAATTTTTTACTATCGTCATTTCTAATTGTGTTGTTAAGCTCATTCTCCGAATTAGACTCTCCTGTTTCTGATTCATTGTCCCTAATGCTTTCACTGAACCAGTTACTTAAAATCTCTGCCTTTTTCAAATCGTCAGTAACTTCTTCTCCATCCTTATCTATAAATGTCTCTACACCCTCCCTTCCCCTCAGTTTCCTGATATAGCCATAGAAATTTCTAGATGCATCAGTCAATGGTCCTCCGGCACTGACAATACTTTTCATAAACCCATCTTTAGCCATTTTATTTGCTGTTATTAAATCCTTGTTTAGTTGTTTTAATTATTCGCTACTACCCTGCTGTCTCTTAACTTTGTAATGTTCTTTTCTTACCAACCTCTTTAACCTCCTCAATTCCCTATTATAGTACATAGGTTCTCTACTTCTCTTTATTTTCTGCCTTGGAATAAATTTTTCTTCCCCCTTTCTTATTATCTCCTTGAACTCTTCCCACCTTGTCTCTACTGAACTTGAACCTTCCTTCCATTTGCTGAATTGTTCTCTGAAATATCTCTTCAAATTTGAAACCTGTGCCTTTTTATAATTGTACCTACTTCCCCCTTTCAATTTTGGCTGCTGGTTTACTGAATCCTCTAATATCTATCAGAACTACTTCATGATCACTTATTCCTTCAGTTACTTGATACCTCAAAAGGTTTTCATCGGGCTTAATTAGAAATATATCCAAAATATTTTGTCCCCTAGTGTTTTGCTCAACCACTTGTGTAAATCCTCCTTCCCTTATTAAGATATTTGCAAATATTTGTTCCCTTGTGTTATTTATTTTATTTCCTTTCCAGTTTACACCTGGTAAATTTAAATCCACACAGATTTTGATCATTCTATTCTCACTTCTGAATTATGAGTATGAATTTAATTTCTCCCCAATAGCCTCATCCTCTTCTGTCATTCTTCCAC
>CM061920.1:351855415-352059373 GCA_031002005.1 Vandiemenella viatica
GGGAGAAAAAAAACCCAGATCTTATAAGAAAAGGCTAAAAATGTATCTAGTAAAAAATGCTTATTACTCTGTAGAAGACTATTCAAAGTAGTCAAATTATGTAAAACACCTGTGTCTATTAAATTAGTAGTTACAGATAAATTGTACAAATCTTATGATATTTCTATATGCCTTACATTTATAGTTGAATATCCAATTGTTACATTATGTAAAAAAATTTAAAATGACGAAACCAATATACATGAAAATGTATTATGGTGAACAAATGAAATGAAAATGAAATATAAGATGAAATATTCACAGTAGCAGACAGTGCAAACAGCCCAATGTTTTGGGGTTATTCCTATGGCCACCGCGCATGCGCAGTAGGAGATAAGTTTTTATATGAGGTTTCACAGTTTTCGCGTTATTCGTCTCCATATATTCTTCCTCCATGGTTCATGCATGTGCTTTATTGCTGTAAACAAAAAATTAAAACATTGTAGTCGTTGATTACATTTCATCCAAAGATATCGTATAAACGTAGTACAATTTGTTTTATCTTCATGGATGCTTTGGTTTCATGTAAATTGTGCGGAAATGGTTGAATCGTATAGAAGAATTAATTGACAGTAGAAAGCAGATGTAACATTTTTATTAATCACCGGTGTGACATAAAACATTTACCAAAATGATGTCGAGGTCTGTAAGAGCTGAAACGAGAAGCAGAGCGAAGACGATATAAAACGGGTTATGCAAGTAGTGACAAAGTTCGACATTGGTGAGTTGTTTGTGTAGTGACAGAAGAAACGCATGGTCACAACTGTTGGTATCATCCCCATTGTGAACGGTTACTCATGTCATTCGACTTGGTATATAGAACTGCAATAACTTTTATATTAACACTGGCCATACCAAGTATAATCATGCTCGCAGTTTGTACTAAGCCTGGTGGATGAGTGGCAGCCCTCTGGTATTGCATTTGGAGGATGCATGTTTGAATATATCGGTCTGGTCCTACAGATTTCGGTTTTCCATGCTTTATTGAAATCACTCCAGGAGAATGTCGGGATGGTTCTTTCCAAATGTAGTGGCCTATTTTCCATTTACTGTCAAATCTGACTTTTGCAAACCTGCATGTCTTTCATCCTGAATAAATCTTCATTCAGGTCCATGCTGTATATCAGTCTAACCACCCTCTTCACTAGTACAGCTCCTTGAAAATTAACATTGTACTGCATGCGGAAGAGCATATTCACTGTAATGATTGTTGCTTATCCGCTATTTCTGCATGTAACCAGGTGATTTGCATTGTATTACGTCTGTCCTACCTACTTTGTCGACTTGGCATACACTTTTCTTAACTAGTAATACCTATGGAGTGTGTTAATCACATTTTCATCCCAAAATAACAGTTTTTTCTTATGACTGTACATTGGTCAACAGCCATATCTTAATCTGCAGTTACACCTTGTTACTTTTGTCTGTTATGAATTTCCTAGTCTTTATTTTTATTTTCACTTCTGCTAGCAATTTAACTCCCACCGAATGATTTAAATGCATTTTACCTTTCATAACTTTTTTTTCATTTATTTCTAGAATTTGATTGGTAGCACAATTTTCAAAATACAAAGTTTTCATTTATTTCAATATACCCAATGCTCATTATTTTCCTTACTACAGACAGTAGTTTTCCAAAGTTGTTACGGTTCAATCCTAGCCTGCGATACCGCCACTGCCTGGCGTTGACGTGACGTTGTTGTGACGTATTCGCTGTCGCTCTAGGTGTACCAACGTAACCCAGGCAGTGGCGGTATCGCAGGCTAGGATTGAACCGTTGTTACTTGTATGCCAGATTTAAATACTTTAGGTAAGTCTGTTTGATGAAGATTCTTTGGTTTTTTGGAGTTCATGGTGCTGTTGATACTATTTTTTTTATGTGTACAGGCTGACTTAATAAATATGAAAAATATGCCGTTAGTGTAAAATTTGTCCTCCAAATTGAGTAATTTTTTTTATGCATGGCACAGTAATATTGATACTGTTGCAGGTTTTGGTACAAAGAACAATATGTGTAAAGTGTCTTTTGATCAACTGTGTTATATAGAATTATTAGGGGATTGTATGATAATTGTGGCAGCGCATTTTGATGATGGATTCTAAAGTAATTTGATGAGAAAAATATAAAGTGAAGTACAGTATATATATTTTTTCTTTGTTATCTTTCATAGTTCTTGACATATTGTATCTCAAAATTGAGGTGGTTAGGTTGAAATGCAACCAGTACTACAAAAACATTGCCAAACTGTTACTATAAGTATCTAGATGATTTTGCTGTAGATAATTTAAACATTATACACAACACACCACAAGGAGGTATCATCTATTTCATTCTGCTCACATGAAAATTTTAGATATTTGATATAATCGTGAACTAAGCAAGATATTTTTTTTTTTTTTTTAAATGTTCACTTTCGATTTGCAGTTACATTAGAATAAATCATCAAAATGTGGTGCCACAGCTATCTTAGACTTGTCATTTATTACATTATTTTTGCTCTGATCCATAAGTGCAGAAGGAAGTAGTGCCTGCAGTATTGTTTAGTTCAGTATCGCTGCCCCTTTCTGCTAGAGCTTATTTGTTTTAAAATCATCTTTCGTCCCACTGTTTAGACTAAATCTCTTCATAATTTAGTAATTGTTCTATTAGATGCTGTAACATTACAGAATATTATGAAGATATTATGATTTAATCAAAGCAACAATGTTTTTTTGTTCTGTAACAGTAAGGCTGAACAGTCAAGGAACGTCTGAATGGTCTGAAATTTAGTATACGCATGCCATATGTGATACTATTCGTGAAAATATTTTCATTAAAGCCACTAATATATACTAATGAAGTAAAATCGTCTGAAATGTAAGTGGACACATACAGTGTGTTGATGTTGATTGCAAATATATCTAGGGGGTCATTCCATGTGAATTCAATCAAAAAAAAAAATTAAATTAAATTTTGACAGCCACCGACACGGATTTTGATGAAACTTGGTGAGTTTAGTCCTCTTACATAGAAAAGTATCTACCTCATTTTTTTGTTATCAATTTGGCTTAGTTTTCATTTTATAGCCAATCGAAATTTTGAATGTTTGGTGTTTTCTCCAAATTTTGACGATTCTGCTCTTTGACTGAAAATAATTTATATTTATTATTTATTTTTTAGTCAATTATTATGAAAATTTACAGTAATATTAATGAAAGCATGAGGATTCAAGAAAAACTTATGAAAAAATTCCAAGTATCATTTTAAACATATATAAAAAATAATTTTCATGAATTTTTTCCTAAAAATCTGTAATACATTAAAGTTAATATCAACCAAAGGGAATATAATGACCCAATGATCTTAGAAGTGTGTTCTGTCATTAAAAAGAAATTAATGGCTTTTTCATTTCTTTATATATACTTTAAAAAATTATATATATTTTTTAAAAATTTTCATTATCCAATTTGTTTGCATAGATATATATATTATTTATTTGCTTGAAAAAGAGTTGCAAACACCATTTTTAATGTGTTGTTTTACTAAACATTGAGTATCTACCAGATCAGCTTGTTAATTCTATTATTTACAAAAGATTTTTGATTTACTTTTTTTATGTGAAATATTCATTCAGCTTTAATTTTCTCTATTTCTTTATGTAATACGATGATTAATATTTTATTAACCTTTATGTGGATTTGACAAATATAAAATGCTTATATATACAATACATAATATTTAAGAAAGATTTAACTAAAAATACCATAACATATATTTTTAGCTATTAATTTCCATTGGATGTTTCCCTAGATATAATACTATTTAAGTTGTTTAATCTGACTCATTCTTTGTTGGATCATTATCATCATACAGTCTGTAGGTTTGATATACTCTTTCAGTTGATGTTGCTGGAGGGTCTATAACAGCAAACACCTGGAACTGACACAGGGCAGATATCTTCTCGCTTTGACCAATAAAATGATGGTGAGGGTTCTTGGGGATGCAAAAATTTAATTGTAGCATCCCCTTCTTCATGGATGTTTGTAACAATCCCAAAATACCAAAAATTATCGGGTCTATTGGAGATCGCGATTCCGTAACAACATTAAATAATATCGTTGTAATATTGCTGCACTCAGTAGCAAAACGTATGATTTGCAAGCAATAATTCCGTTGTAATACAGTCAGGACAATTATTTTCAACCAGAAATTAGGTTGTAATGCAGCCTGGACCAGCATGAAACAGTTAAATTTACTTCGGAAAGAATTTCTATTGGAGTCTTGCGTTTGACCACTGCAGTATTATGATGCCAACAGCAGGCGGAATCGCGATCTCCACTAATCCCAAAGTATCATACATGCAAGCAACATAGCATGTGATGTATAGCTCATTTACTGTAACATATGTTGTCCATGTGTCTTTCAATTTGTAAGTTAAACTGCTTGTGTTGTCACTGCTGATTCTTCTAGCTTCCACAGTTCCTGTACCATCTAGTGGCTTAAAGTTGTGGAAACTTCTAACATCCAGCGAAAAGAATTTTGCATCCCCAAGGACCTTCGCCATCATTTTATTGGTCAAAGCGAGAAGATATCTGTCCTGTGCCAGTTCCACATCTGCTTGCTGCTATAGACCTTCCAATAATATCAACTGGAAGAGTCTATCTACAGACTGAATGATGATGATCCAACAAAGAATGAGTCAAATTAAAGAACTTAAATAATACTATATCTAGGGAAGCATCCAATGGAAATTAATAGCTAAAAATTTATGTCTTGGTAATTTTTAGTTAAATTTTTCTTAAATATTATGTATTGTATATATAAGCAATTTTCTTGTCAAATCCAAATAAAGGTAATAAAATATTGATCACTATATTACATAAAGAAATGGAAGACATTAAAGTTGAATCAATATTTCACAGAAAAAAGTAAATAAAAAAATCTTTTGTTGTAAATAACAGAAATAACAAGCTGATCTGATTAGATGGTCAATATTTAGTAAAATAACACATTAAAAATTGTGTTTGCAACTCTTTTTTCTTTTCAAGCAAATAATATATATCTATATAAACAAATTAGATGATAAAAATTTTTCAAAAATTATATTTAATTTTAAAAGTACATATAAAGAAATGAAAAAGCCATTAATTTTATTTCTTTAATGACAGACCACACTTCTAAGATCATTAGGAAAAAAGAATTTTTTGGGTTATTATATTCCCTATGGTTGATATTAACTTTAACATATTACAGATTTATAGAAAATTATTTTTTTATATATATATATTTAAAATGTTACTTAGATTTTTTCATATTTTTTTCTTGAATCCTCATGCTTTCATTAATATTAATGTAAATTTTCATAAAAATTGACTGAAAAATAAATGAAATATAAATTATTTTCAGTAAAAGAGCAGAATCGTCAGAATTAGGAATGCATCAAACTTTCAAAATTTCGATTGGCTGTAAAATGAAAACTAAACAAGATTAAGAAGAAAAAATTGAGGTGCTTACTTATCTGTATAGAAAGACTAATCTTACCAAGTTTCATCAAAATCTGAGTCTGTGGGTGTCATGGCTTGGTTGAATTTACATGGATGACCATCTAGTAATCTCGACGTCGACGAAGTGTAAAGTCAGCAAATCTATGTCTTCATTCTTGTACAAAAATAGTTCTTTCCATTTCCGTATGGCAAATAGGGAAGATGTAAGAGAATACTGAAAGTGTTGTAATTTGTAGGAATTCCTGAGATAATTTCATCCTTCTTTGATAAAAAGTTGTAGATACAGGGCATTTTTTGGTAGTGATTCCAAATGCCCACATCCTGATTTGGTTACATCATAATGTAGTTTCGATCGGAATTAAAACTAACACACTCCATTACAACATAAGGCACGGGGAAATTAGTTTTCATTATTAGCTTATGGACATTTTATTTATTGATGGTGATTCACTAGAAGAGATTGTAGATTTAATTTAATTGCAATGGAGTGCACACTCCATGACAATTTCCCTACACAACCATTTCCCCCCTTTCCTGTACCCACCTACTTTTGTCCTCTACAAATTTCAGTTTTAAATTTTTTTCAACGTTTTTGCGAATTATTCATCAATTCCAATGTTACATGTGACCCATGTTACATATGAAAGAAAATCTTCCCACAGCCATATGCCTGAAATTGAGTGCCAGCTTGTGGTCGAGGTTATCTTTTCCCTTTCAAGAATTACTTTTAATTCTTACACCATTATCTTTACACGCCCTGTTACCAATATACACGTTTTACACTCCCATGATACACTTCACCCTCCTCCTATCTTTCAGTGATTCCCAAAAATCTAGCAGCTCTTCTTTGTACCACCTACAACTCCAGTATTTGATACCCAAAATGTGTGTTCCATACTACACCACCATATTCACCTTTTCCTACTACTTGTCCAATGTGTCCTGCCCAGTTGTTATGCCAGATATTTACTTTTAATGTCTTCAACAAACAATTCTTCTCCCACCTTATAGTCATAATCAACTTTGTTTTTTATCTTTGTATCTAATAAGCTGACTCTTTTTTGCATTTATCTTCATTCCATGCTTACCAACCCAGCTATGAGGGTGGCCCAGAAACTAATGCACCACATTTTTTTCCTCAGCCCCCAACAATGGTACTCATGCGAAACTTTAGATATGAATTCTTTGAAGTTTTCAGTGTGTGCCCGCAAATTTTCCGTTTCTTCGGACTGATAGTGTACTTGCAGCAATGGTTCAACAAGGCGTCTGATGTACGTTAAAAGCAGTGTGTCATCATTGAATTTCTCACTGCAGAGCAAGAAACGGTTGGAAACATTCACAAACGTTTATGTGCAGTTTACGGAGCATCAGCAGTTGACAGAAGTACGGTTAGTTGCTGGGCACAGAGGGTGAGGCCATTTGAAAGTGGTTCTGTAGAGCTCCAAGATTTGCAGCGGTCGGGAAGGCCACCTACGGCTGTAACAGCTTGCAAGATGCGGCGTGTCATACTCGTTGATGTAATGCCGAGAGGCACCAACCACCATTTATTCCGAGGCATATGAGAACACATTAACCAAACTCAAGACCTCTTCCAGTGCCATAACAACTGAGGTGATTGATAAAAACTTCTCGGGTTTCAAGCCGCGTCAGAATTGAGCCGTCTGGCGACGTTTCGGAAGCTTGCACTGCTTCCATTGTCAAGCCCCCGCTTAACATTACTGAAGTCTGCCGCACGGTAGTCTATTATATAGCGCCAGCAGCCGGGAACGGAGGGGAAAGCGCGTGGAGGGGCGATCTAGTTAGGCCCTGCTCGCTTGGTGACGTCACGATCGGGTCACTCGTATGCCCTAATATGGCTCGATTCCGTCTCGTTTGTAATAATCCAAATGCTGGCTTCCAAGCTTGGCTTAAATTGAGGCCTTGATCACGATTAATAACAT
The DNA here is from genome assembly GCA_031002005.1 of Vandiemenella viatica. NCBI lineage: Eukaryota > Metazoa > Arthropoda > Insecta > Orthoptera > Morabidae > Vandiemenella > Vandiemenella viatica. The sequence continues at coordinate 351,862,879 of CM061920.1, forward strand.
TGTTGCTAAGCCTAATCTCAATAGCCTCCTTCACAACACTGTCCCAAAAGTTATTTGCGTAACAAAGGCGTGTCGTTTTGTCGAAGCACGGCTCGTGTCCGTTGTCAATGGCGTGTTCGGCTAAGGCAGATTTTTCTTTTGTCCAAGTTTAAAATATCTGATGTGTTCTTTTCGTCTTTCATTAATTGTCCTTAAGGTTTGCCCTATGTAAGAAGTGCCGCATTCACATGGAATTTTGTACACTTCAGGAGCCCGAAGATTGAGACAATCCTTCGGAGTTCGCAACAGCTGTCCAATTTTTGGTGGAGGTTGAAAAATCAAACGGATGCCCTGTTTCTTGAGTAACCTTGCTATTTTAGATGTTACTGCTCCACAGAAAGGTAGAAAGGCACGCGACTTGTCTTGATCTCTGTGATCTGTCTTGGTTCTGTTGTTTCTTCCGATGGTTGCACGTCTGATTTCTTTAGTGCTATAACCATTGGCACGAAATATAAATTCCAGGTGTTGCAGTTCCTCCTTTAAGGGTTCATTGTCGGACACCACCTTTGCCCTATGGACAAGAGTATTGAGAACTCCTAGTTTCTGAGAAGGATGGTGAAAACTTTGAGCATTAAGATAGCGATCGGTGTGTGTAGGTTTTCTGTAAACGTTGTGCCCTAACCTTCCATTAGGCTTCCGACGCACTACAACATCTAAAAACGGAAGTGATTAATTCCTTTTGAATTCTATCGTGAATTTGATATTAGGATGAATCCCATTAAGATGGTTCACGAATTCATATAATGCCGGAATTCCATGAGACCACACGAGAAACGTATCGTCAACAAACCTGTAGAAACATTTATGCTTTAAACGAGCCGTGTCAAGAGCTATATGCTCAAAATGTTCCATGTAGAAGGCAGCTACTGCGGGAGACAACGGGGACCCCATAGCCATTCCGTCTGTTTGTTCATAGTATTCGCCCTGGTACACAAAGTACGTAGACGTGAGGGTATGTCTGAATAACTCCACAAGTTTCGGATCAAAATGTTCAGTAAGTTGTTCAACAGTTTCCCCTAAAGGCACACGCGTAAACAACGATGTAACATCCAGGCTGACCATAATATCGCCACGTTCTAACCTCATTTCTTTAACCAACTCAACAAAGGCAGCAGAATTTTTAACATGATGTGCACACTGACCAACCAACGGATCTAACAAACGCGTTAGATATTTAGCCAACTTGTATGTTGGTGAACCTATAGCACTCCCTATTGGACACATTGGAACAAGCTCTTTATGTATTTTTGAAGGCCATATAACCTTGGTGGTCTTGGGGCTCGGACACTTAGATTCTCACCGTTTCTTCCGCCAATCTGGATTCTCTCATGAGTATGTTTGTCTTCCTGGTTATCCGTGCCGTGGGATCGCGGGGAATCAGACGTTATGCGTCGTCATCTAAGACTTCACGTATCTTTTGGTGGTAGTCAGCGTCGGTTAAGATCACAGTCGAATTTCCTATGTCAGCTGGTAGTACAAGAACTGGTAGTGCCAGTAGCCCCCACTCTGTGTAAGCTCTATAATGCATGCCTGCATCAGGGAAGAGTACCAAACATCTGGAAGCAGAGTGAGATATTAATCATCAAGAAGGGAGATGACAAGGATCCAAAATTACCTAAATCATATCGACCCATCTGCTTGCTAAACGTGCTGGGAAAAATACAAGAAAAGGTGCTGTGCAAGAGGTTACAAGAACATTGGGAGAAGGAAGGGATGAATCCAAACCAATTTGGATTCAGAGCGGGGAGATCTACAGAAGATGCAATCAACCGGACAATGAATCTGATACAGAACTCAAATCAGAATTACGTGATAGGGGTCCTTGTCGATATATCTGGGGCATTTGATAATCTATGGTGGCCTGCACTTTTTGCACGGCTTAAGGAACTAATTGTCCAAAGAACTTGTATAACACCTTTAAAGATTACTGTAAGAACAGATATGTTAAACTTAGGTGTCCTGGAGTATCCATTGATAAAAAACTAACAAAGGGTTGCCCACAGGGATCCATTTTTGGTCCGATATTTTGGAACATTGGGCTTGAACCGGGAATGGCAAGGCTGCAAAGAATGCCGGAACTCCTGGGACTTGTTGCATTTGCAGATGACCTATTCTTAATTATAGAGGGTAAAACCAGAGCCGAAATTGAGGCTAAAAGCGCAAAGGTTCTGCGTGAACTCAGTCGATGGTGCAGACAAGTCAAACTAAGATTAGCACCTCAAAAAACCTGTTATATGTTACTGAAAGGCAGATTACAGAGCAATCCAACCATTAAAATAGACGGAGTTACAATAAGAAGAAGTCCCTTCAGTCGATACCTTGGTGTGAAATTAGACGAAAGTCTAAATTTTATGGCCCATATGGAGGAAGCATGTGGGAGAGCCACCTCAGTCATGAATAAATTAATCAGTATGGGACAAAGGCGTTTCCAACTTTCACCGCTTGTTATTCGAACATACCACAATACAATATTAACTTCAATTGTAGGGTATGCAGCCAGCGTCTGGGCGAAACACCTCAGAAAAGTAAAACCCAGCAAACTTTTGAGGAGGACACAGCGAAGTATACTAATCAGGCTGAGTGCTGCTTACAAAACAACAGCAACTGATGCCCTTACCGTGGCACTGGGGGTGTGGCCTCTGGACTTGGAAGTTCGCAAGCGGGGAGCATTATACTGGCTCAGGAAAGGGAATCCGGAACAGGTAGAGAAAATCATGGGAGCACCAGCAACAACAGCTGCAGAAGTAAACAAATTGTTATAAGAAGAATGGCAGCAAAGGTGGAATGATAGCACAACAGGAAGAAGGACATATGATATGTTTCCAAGTGTCTGTGAAAGGCTCAAAATGTCGCATCTACTCCCATCGCCTGGGCTGGTACATTACATAACAGGTCATGGCCCTTACAACAGTGAACTGCAAAGAAGAGGAGTAGTAGACAATGGTAGCTGTGACTGCGGAAGCGAGGGCACTCCGGAACATGTTGTATGGGAGTGTATTTCAACAGCGGAACAAAGAACCCCATATCAGCAAATATTACAGGGCAGGCGAATTTTCGACATATTGCGTGACCAGGAATTGTGGTACTATCTTGATGAAGCTTGCAATCTGGCCTCACAAGCAGCCAAAGAAAGGTTCTTGGCACTTAGAAACCGTTTCAACCGACAGCGACCAGCGACCGAGCAGTGATAATTCCAGAATAAAGAAACTCCCGATGGGTCGAAGGAGGACGCCTCTACTTCCAGAAGTCATCTCCTGAGGGAGGTAAGTTACTCCGAAGTGGCTGTGCCGGGAGTAAATGTGTAATCTGTCGTAAATATACAAAGTGAGAAACAGTGGGACAACAGTTAAATAAGTGATTTGTGTATGTGAAAGTTTCTTTGTTTAATTATATATAGTAGTATTGTGTGGGAATGTATGTTATTCAAATTACTAATTTACAGTATATATGTATATATCAAAAAACACTAACACATATCATATACATTCTTACACATTGTTAATTTAATTATGTAACAAATTTTTGTGAAATTTGATAAGTTTATGCGTTACTAACTTGTTTTACATCCTGAACAATATTTAGCTATTAGCTGCAAACTATAATTTTATCTTTTGTACCTCTTGTAATATATTGGAAATATGGGCCCAGAGTAGAAACTAGGTGCTGGGCTATTATGTACCAGGATATAAAAATAAAAAAATAAAAATAAAAAAATATGTCGGCTGGTAAAACCATTAATTCGAAGTCTTCATGTAAAATACGTAAGCCATCTCATTCAGCTCTAGTCATATTGAGCTTAGGTGGTTTGGCCCTCGTCAGGATGCGCGTCGTTTCCCTGCGAACCTCTTCTGCTGTGTCCGTTGTAATATTCCGCACTGCTTGTTCCACTCCGCTGATGATACCCTTGATAGGTACGGAATTTGGAGCCGGTGCAAAGTTTAATCCTTTCTTCAGGGCTGAGATAGCACCTTCGTCAATTTCCTTCCCCGACAGGTTACTTACGGTTCATCTGTCTTCCGTTGGCTGAGTGTCGTGTGAATCCCGTAACAGGCGGTTGAATTTGCAGCGCTGCTTGCGTGTAGCCGTCCTCTATGTTGAGTTTTGCTGTCATCTGGGGAAGTTGTCGACCCCTTCCCAATCCATCGGTGAGAGGGCAGCAGCAAGTTGCAAATGGAAACCCATCAATTCTGTAGCATTTTTAGCAAGATCACGCCGAGATTGATGAATCCTCTCCCTCACACTTGCAAGACTGGTGTGGCGTAGAATCTTCTTAATGGCAGTAGTGTTTACCGGATGATTTACCACGGCAAAGTGCGGCACTGTTTCGGTATCTCTGCTCCGTAACAGGAAGACCAATGAACTTAGAAGTTTGGCCTTCTTGTAGCGCAGCTTCTCCAGATGTTTAACGCTGCGCGACATATCCTCCCCATAGAGGTACGTTAGATAACTATGTACGTTCTCGCGGCGGCAGTGCTTTATAAAAACTTCTTGGGTTACAAGCCACGTCAAAATTGAGCCGTCTGGCGATGTTTCGGAAGCTTGCACTGCTTCCATTGTCAAGCCCCCGCTTAACATTACTGAAGTCTGCTGCACGGTAGTCTTTTATATAGCGCCAGCAGCCGGGAGCGGAGGGGAAAACGCGTGGAAGGGCGGTCTAGTTGGACCCTGCTCGCTTGGTGATGTCACGATTGGGTCAATCCTATGCCCTAATATGGCTCAATTCCGTCTCGTTTATAATAATCCAATTACTGGCTTCCAAGTTTGGCTTAAATTGAAGCCTTGTTCACGATTAATAACATTATTGCTAAGCCTAATCTCAAAACCATTAATTCGAAGTCTTCACGTAAAACACGTAAGCCAACTCGTTAAGCTCTAGTCATATTGGGCTTAGGTGGTTTGGCCCTCGTCAGGATGCGCATCGTTTCCCTGCGAACCTCTTCTGCTGCGTCCGTTGGAATATTCCGCACTGCTTGTTCCACTCCGTTGATGATACCCATGATAGGTACGGAACATGGAGCCGGTGCGAAGTTTAATCCTTTCTTCAGGGCTGAGATGGCACCTTCGTCAATTTCCTTCCCCGGCAGGTTAATTACAAACAGACAGCGTGGCTAGGGGGTCCCCTTGTCTCCCGCAGTAGCTGACTTCTACATGGAACATTTTGAGCATATAGCTCTTGACATGGCTCCTTTAAAGCATAAATGTTTTTACAGGTTTGTTGATGATTCGTTTCTCGTGTGGTCTCATGGAATTCCGGCATTATATGAATTCGTGAACCATCTTAATGGGATTCATCCCAATATCAAATTCACGATAGAAATCAAAAGGAATGGATCACTTCTGTTTTTAGATGCTCTAGTGCGTCGGAAGCCTAATGGAAGGTTAGGGCACAATGTTTACAGAAAACCTACACATACCGATCGCTATCTTAATGCTCAAAGTTTTCACCATCCTTCTCAGAAACTAGGAGTTCTTAATATTCTTGTCCATAGGGCAAAGGTGGTGTCCGACAATGAACATTTAATGGAGGAACTGCAACACCTGGAATGCGTATTTCGTGCCAATGGTTATAGCACTAAAGAAATCCGACGTGCAACCATCGGAAGAAACAACAGAACCAAGACAGATCACAGAGATCAAGACAAACCGCGTGCCTTTCTACCTTTCTGTGGAGCAGTAACATCTAAAATAGCAAGGTTACTCAACAAACAGGGCATCCGTTCGATTTTTCAACCTCCACCAAAAATTGGACAGCTGTTGCAAACTCCGAAGGATTGTCTCAATCTTCGGGCTCCTGAAGTGTACAAAATTCCATGTGAATGCGGCACTTCTTACATAGGGCAAACCTTAAGGACGATTAATGAAAGATGCAAAGAACATATCAGACATTTTAAACTTGGACAAAAAGAAAAATCTGCCTTAGCCGAACACGCCATTGACAACGGACACAAGCCATGCTTCGACAAAACGACACGGCTTTGTTACGCAAATAACTTTTGGGACAGTGTTGTGAAGCAGGCTATTGAGATTAGGCTTAGCAATAATGTTATTAATCGTGATCAAGGCCTCAATTTAAGCCAAGCTTGGAAGCCAGTAATTGGATTATTACAAACGAGACGGAATTGAGCCATATTAGGGCATAGTATTGACCCAATCGTGACGTCACCAAGCGAGCAGGGTCCATCTAGACCGCCCTTCTACGCGCTTTCCCCTCTGCTCTCGGCTGCTGGCGCTATATAAAAGACTACTGTGCAGCAGACTTCAGTAAGTTTAAGCGGGGGCTTGACAATGGAAGCAGTGCAAGCTTCCGAAACGTTGCCAGACGGCTCAATTTTTACCCGGCTTGTAACCCGAGAAGTTTTTATAAAGCATTGCCGCCGCGAGAACGTACATAGTTATCTAACGAATACCTATCTTGTTAACATCACTGCTTTTCATATGTTACTGCGGCTTAATCTCTGCCACTAATCTGCGCAGATTGATATGTTAAACCGAATGTGATTTTCAAATGGAATTGCCAATAGGGCTGAAGACGCTGGCCACCCGACTTGTGACAGACATTCATCCTCAGCTCTTTTGTGTATTGACAAGTACACAGGTCCTTCGTCTCCTATTGTTGGGGCAGATAATTGCCACTGTGTCCGGGAACAGCATCCCTCACTGAGCAATGACCTAGCGTCATTCCATTGCATGTCCAGGCGAACATCTCTGATTTTTACACACACCACAAGCCCCCTGCTAATTAAGATGTATTCACTTGTCTTATTGTACAACCAATATTAATTTACTATTAAACAGTTGTATGATAGATTTATCATTAGAAGTCAAATGCTTTAGTTTAGTCCAAGACTCCCACTTGCTATGAATGGTTCTGCAGTTGTATGTATTCTTTCAGCTGCAATTCACTTATGTATTATAATTTGTACTGAGAAAACTTTTGTCTATACAATTTTAATATTATCTTTAGCCTTTTGAGAAACATTAAGTGTGCTTCTGGATATCATTAGTAGGTTCAGTTAAGTTCTGATAATGTTTCTTGAGTATTGGCCATTGAGTCCCAGAATTTTTCCTGCTACTGTTCGAGTCCTGAACATTTTCTTCATGGGAACTTCTGTACTCTGTATTTTTCTCTCCAGTGACTTTTTTTTTCTCCAAGAAGGCATCACCTTAGTTACCATAGAATCCCAGTTGCCTTTGAAATATTTCCAACATTTGATCTTATGCTATTAGGTGATTTTTTTTTTTGATAACTACTTAGCACAGAATTTTCTTTTCTTCCCATAAAATCTAATTTCCTCCACTTCTAGATGAGCAGTAATAAATGGTTAGTCAATCTGATGCAGTGGTACTCTTTTTCATTTCAGTTGCCGACTTCATTGTGCAGCCATTTCTTTAAATGTGCTCCTAATCTCTCATAAGTATTCATTTTCCATTGTCTGTGAATGTAGCTGTCCCTGAAATTTCTTGGCCAGTTGTTTATATGATGAGGTAATATCTGACTGAACTGGTAAGGACAGTGACTGGTTTGGGATGAAATTATTCTGTTAATGTGCTGTACACCATAATCAGGATTTTACAGTGATTGCCATTACTGTCATGATGAATGCCGAATTCTCATATTATCCCAAGGAATACAGTTGTCATGTCCAGAATTACTTTGAAATTCTTGTACAAACTTGCATGATATGCAAGTAGTTCAACAAACATTGTATGTAATCAACAGTAATTTATTTTCTGATTTGCAGCCCAATATGTACAGACTAATGCAACTGAGTCAGACCACCATACCAGTTGCCACAAATTTTACTCACCTTTTTTCTAAAAAGAGAAAGGTTAACAGGGTTGAAATTGTGGCAGACTTTCCCAAAGGTGATGAAGCTGAAGTTGTGTCTTCGCTACAAATTCACCCTCAAGGGTGGTGTGCTCTCAGCCGCAATATTAGCAATGATGAAACCTCTGAGGTATGATAATCAATGAGTTTCTTCAGCTATAAAGTTTCTGTTATATGTTTTAATTGATTTTAATTTGCTGACAATTTACAACATTCATTTATTTTCAGTGGACATGTGTCCATGATATTCAGGATATTAGCGATGCTGAAATTGAGGAAGAAGAACAAGAGAATGAAGATGAAGGAAGGCAGAAGCGCTCACAGGACAGTGACAGTGATAGTGAACCTGAATCTGAGCAGAGGAATGATGGGGATACGGTGTCTCTATCTTTACTAAATCCAGTTGGTATTACAGCTCAAGTAAGGCGGCGGCGCACAGAGGGGTCTGCAAGTGACTCCCGTGAACCTCCAGGACTTGTAAGGCGTGAAACAGAGCGTTTGCTTTCTCGAGCTGTAAGTTTGAACACCGGTCCCGGTCTGTCAGCTACAAGTGTGGAACTGCATGTGTCATCACCTGATGTATGGGAAGCACTGGTTGCTGTTCGAGAAGCAAGGGTACGGCAGGAGAGGGAGCGTGAACATAATGAAAGAGAGGTGCACGAAGCTACAGGAAATACTCTTACAAGAATAAGTGTGAGGGATGCATTTGTTAGACGGCGTGAGTTGCGACATGTAGCCGAGCAAGTGAATCGAGAAGTGGAAAATGGAGGATCTGGGCATCCTCCTGGAGAGCAGACTGCGGCACCGAGAGCTGCAAGATTTAGGATATTGGTACACAGAGGAGAGCAGGAGCTTGAAGGCAACAGCACAGCTTATGCAATTTTCAACAGACCACATGGTGGTGATATAGCACAGGTACCATTCAATATTTCAAGTGGCAACAGACCACCTGGATCTGGGAACACTTTGAGTAATCCTGCACGATTGATAAGGCCAAATGAGAATAACAATTCCAGTGCAGTACTTGTTGTAAATCATCGTCCTAGATCATCTTCTTCTTCCCCAGGAGGCTCTTCAAATGTGAACAGACAGATTGGTTCTACAATTTACAGAGTCAGGACAGGATCTTTGAAACCTGATGGCAGCACAAAACGTAACCGTCTTATCCATCAGAATTTGCAGAGGCTTACACATTTTATAGAAGAGCCAAATTTAGGAAAAGGCTTTATAAAAGAATTGTGTTTTTCTGCTGATGGGAGACTCATTTGCTCGCCATATGGTTATGGTGTTCGTCTTCTTGCATTTTCTCCAGATTGTGCTGAATTATCATCTTGTGTTCCTGCTGAACCACCTGTTCAATTACATGAATTGGGAACAAATGTTTGTCACACAGATATTGTTGTTAGCACAAAATTTTCACCACAGCACTGTTTGCTAGTGTCAGGCTGCCTAACTGGAAAAATTGTTTGGCATCAGCCAGTAGTGTGAACTACATTTTCTTTTCTTTTTCAAGGATATTTTAATAAAGTCTATCAGTTGTTCACAGTGTAATAAGTATGTACAGTGCAAGAATAACTTTGATGAATTAATTAACGTAATATTGACAGAAATTGTGATGAATCTGTGTGGTAATACTGTTTTGTGTGCATAAAAATTATGGGGGCATTTATAATGAATGTGCTATTAATATTTTTGTACACTTTTCGATCTGTTATTTAAAAACATCATTTTTGTGATATTAAGTATCTTTGTCATAACATTGTTATCTTTATTTTTTAAATTCATTTTGCTACTTAAATTTTTGCATTTATGTTTCACAGTACAGGATACGTGATAAAGTTCTGTCGAAGAGTTATTATTTTTTCTGTTGCTCACTGAGTTTATTCTCTATATTATTTTACTAACAGTTTCATATGTTAGGCTAACGATTTCATCTTATCATCCATTCAGTTTAATTTATTTGATACTGTGTTAAAATCTGTAAGATGTAGTTCTTCAGTCATATGAATTGTGTAAATTTTTTAAATTATTAGTTATGAAGTATTTTCTTTGCTTAGTTACTAATTTCTGTGCAAAGATTTACAAAATGTGACTATTCCCATCAGATTTTTAATTCATTATCGATTGTGTTTTCCGTAGATATTTTTAGAAAGGGATCTGGACATAATGCTTAAACTTGCTAGGATATCACACAAAGTGTGTAAGTTTATCATGACCTGAGTATAAGTGGATGTTAGTTTGTAGCAAATTTTGTTCATAATATTTGGTGTCATTAAATCTGAAAGATGTGTGATCCAAAATAAATTTGGCGTGCTTTGAAGCGACAGTGTATTTCTAATCATGATTATTTCTATTCTTGATTATGCAAATTTTTTCTGTATGTGAAAGTCTACTAACAAATTATCTATACCAGTGAAAGAAAATCAATGACTTCTTGCTTAGAGAGCAGTGGCAGTTTTTTTTTACATTTGTGGGTAAACATAAAATATTCTGAGGTTATTCGATTTTTACAGCTGAAAACAAAATATAATTTTAGATTTTTTATGACCGTGCATTATTGTTTTTTAAATGTTTTGGATACGGTGTAGTATTTATCTGTTCACTAAAGTTTCAAGTTGTAGTTTGTTAAACAATTAATGTTCATCAGCTTGCCTAATTACAAGGAAATTTGGGTTTATGTGCAAATATATTTTAGTTTTCACTTTTTACATATGATATACTGTATAGCTATTGTCTGTGGTGTGTTACTGAATTTTTAATGTCAACAAACTTCTAATTTTTCTACTGGCTACTAAATATCACTTACCTCACTTTTATCCTTCATCCTTTTTTAGCAACTGATTTTGTAGCATGTAACAGATTTGGTTGTACTGAGAATATGTTGAAAATAAGATAGGACATGGAAAATAAACAGTTACCCGTCACTAACCACAGATGAAGGCAGGAGGGCGAAACACGTAAAAACACAAAAACAAACGAATTGCACAATATTTCGACTTTAGTCTTAGTCATGTGGGAGACGAGACATATGGCAGGGGGAAGATGTGGTCACATCCGAGCCCACCACATGAATCAATGAGAATATGTTGAAGCTGATAAAGCCAGCCATCTAGGTATGATGTTATGAATCAGTCAACTGACCTTCATAGGTCATATACCCATAAAGTTTAAGCAATTAGTTGAACCGTAACTCACAAGGAGACCACCAGATGTTTGGGAGATTGATTTATCACTGAATTTAGTGGTGTTTAGCAGATGACATGCATGATACTATGGAACAGCTGGAGAAACATTATCAAGAAAATTGACCTCAAAGTTCTTCAATTTTTTTTCTCATTTTTATATAATGGTGACATAACAGTAGTATTCAATGGGTACCATGGTCTGTGGTTGGAGGAAACTGAGTCTGATGTGTTAAAGTTAATGCTTGGGCCTGGTCTTCAAGAGACAATGCAGGTTCAAATCCAGATTTTCATTTCCTCAAAAGGGCATGGCAAAATTTCTCATTCCAAAGTCCAAACAAAAAAAGGGGGAGGTGGTTAGAGTGATGGTTTGGTACAGGGGTGTCTGGAGCTCAAATCTCCATACAAATTTTTATTTCATGGTACATTTTATGTCACTGTATTCTCATCAATTATCATATTATTTTGATTACTAATACATTTTCTCATTATATTTTTGCATTGGTATAATTTTTCTTTTAAAAAACATAATAATTTTTTTTTTTGAAAGACTACTATTCCAAACATGTTGTTCCAAGTTTTCTGTCTTTTTTTTTTTTTGTTCTAATACTTTGTTATATGAGGGCCGCCTAAGTTTTTACGAACAACCACTAGATGGCACTATTGAGAGTTGATAATTTATATTGTTGTGAAATTTGTTCTTTGTAATTGTTAAAACAGTGGTAGCTAGGAAACTGGCCAAGTAGTTTGTTTACAGTGAGCATTAAAGAACTTCATTCAGCTTTTGGTAGTCAACCACCATCAGAAAAGACTGTTTTAAACTGGTTTGCATAATTTCTTCATTACTGTGTTTCCATCAGCGGTGAATTTCGTGAAGGTCAACCAAAATCGTTTTTTTTTTTTTTTTTTTTTTTTTTTAAAAAAAACATTGATGTAGTGCTCTACATGATTGCAGAGGACAGGCATGTGACTAACTGTTTGATAGAGGCATTATTAGGAATATCGATGACTGCAGTAAATTCTATTTTGCATGAACATTTAGTTGAGAAAAAGATCTACCATATTCCTGATGGATTCCGCATAATTTGACTGGAGCTCAAAAACAAGCTTGTGTTAATTGGTGGAAGAAAATGCTTAAAAATTTCATCTGAGGAAATGCAAAAGCTGTTTCCAACATTGTTACAGGAAACAAAACTTAGATATATTCATACAAGCCAGAAACTAAACAACCATGAACAGTGTGGGTGTTCCAAGATGAACCGAATCCAACAAAAGTGGTTTGTTCGTGAAGCACTTGCAAGAATATGGTGGTCACTTGTTTTTGTGGTTATACTGAAAAAGCTGGGACCATTGCTTTAGAGGATCAAAGAACCTTTAATGCTAAATAGTACACAACAATTGTTTGTCAGAAGTCATCGATGCAACCAGGAAAAACAACTCAAACGTCGCATCATTCTTCTTCATGACAAGGCACGTCAAATAGTTGATTATTTGAGGGAGAAAAACATCGCATTAATGCCTCATTGCTTGTATTCACCTGATTTATTGCCTAATGACTTCTTTTTGTTCCTGAATGTCAAACAAAAAATCCATGGACAGCGATTTTCATCACCTCAAGAAGCTGTTGAATCCTTCCAAAACCATGTTACCAAAATCAGATTGGTAAATGGTTCAAGTATTGGTTTGAACTCGTCCAAAAGTGTATAAATCTTAAAGGTGAATCTTTTGAGAAACAATAAAATGATTTGTACCAATTTTTTTTTCTTTTTCATTCTTTTTGCAAAAACTTAAATGGTGACCTTCATATGAAATGAAATTCAAAAAATTACAGTGGGGTTGAATTTTTCATCAATGAATCATTTGTCATGAGTAAAAATAATAAAGAAATGACAAATACATTTTGAAAATGTCTTTAGATTGAATTTCTTCACTTATTTAACAAATGATTGATAGCCCTTATCATACAGGCACTAAAAACACTTCAGCAAACGAAGAAAGTATTGTCACATGTTAACAATTTATTTCAGATTCTCTAAATAAAAATAAACCTCATTTCCATTATAAAATTATTTCTATAATCTGAAAGGTCGGAAGCAAACAAGTATTTTTTGACAGTTCTGAAAATAGGGGAAGACATAAAAAAAAAATTCTTGCCTAGTCTCTTGGTGAAAATTAGAACTTATTTTCTATCAGATTTGTTCTCAATTTTGTATTAAATTTTTCACTTGCCACATATTTGGATGAAAACTGAAATACTTCGAGAGGATTTTGAGCAAATAAACAGTCTCCTTCAATTTTCTGTGTAAATTGAATACTATTGGTATGTAACCATTATATTAAAAAGGGGGCAACATTAAGGTCGATTTTCTTGAGAACATGAGAGGTGCACCTCATCACACCTCCACAGTATTATACCTAAGTTCCACTACACAATCCTAAAATGTGAGAAATCCATGACCCCTTGTCAGACATTTTAGCCTTGTGATCAAAATATTGCAGGATGTACTATATATTTTTTTTTTTTTTTTTTTTTTTTTTTTTTTGTTGAATATGAGCAGGCTGGTGATCTAACTTTGAGGATTATTGGATTTAAAATTTCTGTACCAAACATTTAGAAAATGAAATGACTTCATTATAATTGATTGTATAATCAACCCCCATTTTTGATACCTATAAAACAACACTATTCCACAAAACTAGAGCATCGGATAGCTCTCCTATCTGTTTTTATTTCTTTTCCCCTCACTGAACTAGTGGATCCTCAGATAAACTTCTCCAATAGATATCCTAGCACTTCCTCAATGTGTCCTGTCCAGTTAAATTTATTATTAGATAATACACCAAGATATTTATGCGTTCAACAAACAATTACTCCTAGCATATACAATCATTTATCATCATTCCATGTTGATCTTCCCAACTATATATCCTAACTAAATCCTTCTTTAGTTCACAGTTGTTTCTCACTTTAATCTTATTATTAACATTGTCATCCACATACACTACAATTTCTGACTGTAAACCACAAATGGAATAATTCATTAGTGTTATGAACACTATCTTCTGGCACAACTGTTATCACATGCACACACTTTTTGGATTATGAACCCAAAGATAAACAGAACATCATTGTTGTTGCTTGACTATCTGTTGCAAGTCTGTAGCTTGCAAACACAAAAAGTTGCAGACTTAAAATTTGTATGTGTTTGTTGGCCAAAAACTAAGCATTCTATTGTAAAATCATATTCTGTTGTAGCTCCATAATAGTTGACCATTTTTTTCTGTCACAGCATTTGAGATATTGATGCTCTCTGAGCAGAATATTATAACATTTATTTTCACTTAAGACACGAGCAGCTGTCAAAGTTGTCAATTTTAGACCATTTTTATTACCAGTTCTATATCAGAAAATGTTACCTATCAACTTTACATTTGTCTTGAATATCAAGTAGAACGTACATTTAAAGAACAAGTGCTTACATTTTGGGAAAAGCAAGCAAGATTTTATTTTTCAGCTACTTTGTTTAAAATTATTATTTATCACAAGAATTGTAGAATAATGTATGTTATTACATACATAAATAACGAAAAAAATTGTGTTTTCAGAACACTATCCGGCAGTACACCCGTGAAGATTTTATTTCAAGCATATGCCGGGAAAGTCTCCATTCTTACATTTCTGATTGTATTTAAATGTTTTCTATATAGCATATTCAGGCCATTTTCCTAATTTCAGTCATATTACAATACTTAAAAACTTAGTCCACAACCCGAAGGTTGGTTGGATCCTCCCGAAGGAGGCATACTAAACCATTGTGTCAGAGGTAGGACGGCCAGTTCCTTTCCTCTGGGACCTACAGTTTAACGTGGAATCCGAACCACGGAATTACAATACTATTTATAGTCATATTTGGAGGAAAAATCTGTAAATTTTTCAATAGAAGTTATAGATGAGAAGAAATTTAGATAATTATTCACAGAAATGTACTCCTGTTACACTTAGGAGAAAGAAAAAATATATTGTCACTGAATTGGTCAGAATTCACCAGTCAAGAATTAAAGTTATAAGTTGTTGTCACTCTCTAAACGTTAATGTTTCACCTGCCTTTTAATTTCGACAATTCAGCACCAATGTGCCTGTGTCGAGCCAATAACTCACATGCAGCGGCAACACAGGAGTTGAGTCCATTGCAGAGACCCACCGATGAGTTGAGAGTTACCAATTGCCTTCCTGTGGTCTTCAATATGGACAAACTGCTGCTTAGCGGGAAGCCCTTCCCTACCAAGGTCAGGCATTCCCCGAGTAGAATGGTCATTATTGGTATTGATTTAAATTTTCCAGGTGTCAGCTGAGTAGGAAATAAGATGAATAACACAAGGAAACAGAAAATGGCAAATATATAGTAATGGAAGGAGGCTTTACAAATGTGGTAGAGCAGAACACAAGGGGGCCAAACATATCTTCCTAATAAAGTCTGATGACAAACTTGTGGGGTGTCAAATAACTGAAGGAATATGTGATCATGAAGCTGTTCTGATGGATATTAGACGATTCAGCAAACCAGTGGCAATTGAAGGAGGAAAAAGGGACAACTATAAAAAGTAACAAATTTTGAAATTGAGAGATTTCAGGGAAAGTTTCAGCAAATGGAGGAAGACACAAGTACAGTGGAGTTGAAGTGAGAACAGTTCAAGTAGATGATAAAAAAGGATGACCAGATGTTTATTTAAAAACAGAAAAAAGTACAGAACCTATGTACTATAATAGGGAGTACTATAATAAAGAGTTTGGCAAGAAGAGAACAGATTTTAGAGACAGCAAGGCATTAGGCAATATTTGAAACAAATAAAGCATCAATAATGGTGAAGAAGATTGCTAAAGATGGGGTTATGAAGAATATTGCTGGAGCAGGTGGAGCACTGATGGATTCATGCAGAAATTTCTATAGCCGTATTAGAAAACGGAGGAAAAGGTGAGGGGTGTGTTGAGACAACTATAGATAAGGATGGAGAAGAAGTAACTAAGGACTTCAAAATGGCAGAAATTTGAGTAACTAGTTTAGTGAGACCATTAGGGATGACGATTCAAAATGGGGAATGTAAATCTACATAACTAGAAATTAGCAGACTAAGAAATTCATCCTGAGCTATATATATATAAAGTGCCTGGTGTAGATGAAATTACTATGAATGTCTAAAAGTTAGCAGTATGTGACTTTGTACCTTATTTTGAAATGTTTTTTAAATCAAGTGTGGATACTTGCTGCTTACCAGTGTACTGGAAAAGTGTGACGATAGCACCGGTTCAGAAAGGAGGGGTAATAAATAGGGTAAAAAATTAGTCAAATCAGTTTGACATCAGTCATAGTTAAATTAATGGAATGATTGATATGCTATCACATCAGACATCTGAGAAGAACATAAGTGGTTTCAAATTGGACAACATGGCTTTAGACAAGGATATTTAAATGAATCTCAGTTTAAAAGCTATATGCAACATATTTCAAATGAAATAGACATGGGAGGTTAAAATGATTGTGTAGTACTGGATCTTCAAAGGCTTTTGACAGAGTGAGGTATAAGAGCTAAATAAGGTATAGGAGTGAATGAAAAAGTGATGTGCTGGTTGGAAGAATTATTAAATGCAGAAATAAAAAAAAGTTGGGGTTGAAAATGCAGTATCAAAGGAAGTGGAAGTGAAAATGGGAGTGCTACAGGGTAGCATATTGAGAAAATTGCTATTCATCATTTTAATTAATGATTGTGTTGGATTACTGTCGGAAGTTAGGTTGTTTGCAGATGACTTACCACTAGATAACAGGTTCAAAATGGTAGATTGTGAACAGCTGCAGGGTGATCAGGACAGGATATCTAGGTGGGTAGGTTAACATTAGATTAAGATAAATTCAAAGAAGAATCAGCTTGTTAGGTATACAGATAAAAACTTTGGGGTTGGTTATGATATAAGGTGGGCAAAGAATTGATGGTTGAAGAATTGAAATGTAAATATCTTGGCATAACGTTTGATAACAAACTCAAACCTAGCATGGTGGGTGTGTGCTAACACACTGGCCTCGCATTTGGGGGGGGGGGGGGTTCGAATCCCAATCTGGGCATCCAGATTTGGGTTTTCCATGGAGTTAGAGGGTGTGCAAAGAATGGCTGCTAGTTTTGTCTCTGGAAATTACTGCAGAACACAATCTGTAAGTGATATGATAAAGGAGCTGGGATGGGTTTCGTTGGAAGACAGTAGGAGGGTGAACAGAATTTGTGTGCAAAACATATATTGGTGATGTGGCATGGGAAGATATTGGTGGGAGAATTAGGAGAGGTGCATGGAAGGGAAAAGATTATGATGACCACAAACTGGCACTCAGTTTCAGGCATAAGGGTGTTGAAAAATTTTCTTTCGCAGATGAGGGGTTCAGGGATTGGAAAAAATTACCAAGTGAAATAATGAACAATTTACGAAAAGTGGTACAAGAATTTAAAGTTGAAATTAGTGGAGGGAAAAAGTAGTAGGAAAAGGAAATGAAAAATGGGTGTGTAGGGAAATTGCCTCTAGAGCAGGTGCACCATCACATTTAAATTAAATTGTTTCACACTGGACTAGCATATTCAGCTGCTCAAGTGAAGACAGAAGTCTTTGCAGTTCCTGGATATGTCCCCAAACGTGTAGATAGCTTTTGGATAAAATTGTTTATTATAGCCACTTGCTTGGTGTTAAGCCGTGCTTCATATAGGTAAGAGTAAGATCTAAATTCATTGCTAGCTACAATGCAGTCTTGTTTGATGCCAGTTGGTGTCATAAAAGATAACATTTTGATGATGTTCTGTGTTGTCTTCAACAAGTATCTGCTATTTAAGAAATCCGTATATACACTATCAGTCAGCAGGGCTTATGGGCTTGATTAATGTCCTCGCTGTCAGTGCCAGGAGGTTGCGTATGTAGTTAGCTGCTAGCCAGTTAGTGGCAAAGCTGTATAGAATGCTGGAGAAGACATTCAGTGGCTCATGCTCCCTTCGTTACCACTGCTGACCTTAAACTTGATGCGCTCCTGTCTAAGGACTGAAAGTGCCAGCTTCCTAGCTTCGTTTAGATAAAGTTTTGTGTCTCTATTAATCATGTTGTCAATAAGTCTTATTTCAACAACTTCTTTTATGATAGATTCCCAAAAATAAGGGGTCTGGGCCAGCAACCTTCATATTTTCGAAGTAAATTTTATCACCACTGTCAGTGACATGTTCTCTGACCATTTCATTTATGTTCAGCACAGAGGATCTCAGTGGTATGGATGCGCACCTGATGTACAATTTTTCACATTTATATTGTACGTTAAAAACCACTGGTATTCTTAAATTTTTGCCATCTTTCATGGGATGAAGCCAATCCTGAATTTTTGCAGGCAGCTGATAGATACTCTTGATTCCTGCTGGGCCAAAATCCTACCTAACTTAACAAAATAATCTCCTGCAAATGGGACCAAAGCCTTTGTCAGAACTCCTTGCTTTATTGTTAGTTTAATTGCCTTCTTCTGAAGTATCCTCCCTGTTTGATGTTCAGAGTAGCAGTTCTGACTGAATGTTAGAATTCTGCCTGCAGGCTTTCTGTATTACAAATTTCTCTTTTGCTGTGTTCCAAAGTAGATAACATGGTACTCCTCTGAGCAGGATGGTGGTAGCTGCTGGCATCCAGCTAGCAGTCAGTATGTGTTGGCTTGTGGTACACACTATGTGCTAAAGTTCCATCCATCCTTCGTGTGATAAGGATATTGAGGAAAGGAAGACATCCTTCCTTTCCTCCATAATCTTATAGATGCTCACAGCACTGTAGTATGGCATTTTTGAAACTATTTTTGATATGCTGAGTTAGTTTCAGATCTTGTGGTGTATTGTTTTTTTCCTATTCTGAAATCAGTGTGCTGTGGATTTAGAAGTAGTTTGATCTTATCTATCAATCATTGAAGATAAATCTTCTCAACATCTTAAAAATGTGACATAAGAGGGATATGAAATTTTAAAATCATTTCACTCTTTTCTGTGGTTTGAGGATAGCTATGACACTAGGCTTTCTCCAGTTTTCATTAATTCAAGCAGCCACCACCTTGTAGCAGGAACAGAGTTCTTGATTTGCAGGTCCCACCTTCTGAGTTCAGAGGAGCTGCTGCTGTTAGGGAGGACTCTGATAGCCCAGACTGTGAAACAAGAGTTGAAATTTTTCGAGTCATGGGTGATGGCATGGGGAGCAACTGGGAGCTTTGGGTTCCATGTGAACACTGTCTGTCGGTGGCCATTTATTCTTATGGAAAGTGGATTTGTGGTCAAACCTATATATGAAGCCAGTCAGGTGGGAACTTGCCTACTAGTACAAAATGGGCACAAGGCAACCACCCGGTCTCGACTTTAGATAATACTCAGTCATTATTATTATGATTATTACTTATGTTTACCCCTTTTTAATCCTCTTTTCCTCCATCCCCACTACCTATATTCAACCACTTCTAACCTAAGGTGATGTTTACTTCACAGAGTCTTTGTTTTTAAAAGAAATTAAATTATTTTTTATATATTTTTTAATTTTTCATATTTAGATTTAATTATATTTTGCTCTTCTCACCGCCATCTGTTGTTGAAAATTGTAACTAATTTAGAAACTTTGTCTGCCTGAAAATTTACTGTTGTCCCAAGCATATTGCAACAAATGGTGTATTTCTATGGCTGCCTGTTTAGTTTTTATTGATTTTTCTAATATACCGGTCATTTTTGAAACACCCGGTAAGTTCTGATAGTAAACCATAATCATTTATCAGAATAACGAATAGCAATGGTCCCATTTTCACTTCCACTTCTTTAGATACTGCATTTCATACCCTAAATTTTTATTTTCTACCTTCTAAGAATTTTTCTACTCAGAACATTACTTTTTCATTCACTCCTATGCCTTATTTAGCACCTATATCTCATTTAACTTTACCGACTTCAGGTAAGCACAAGTATCCAGACTCAATTTAACTTACGTTTCATATTAAGATACAATGTTACATCCTGCTATCTTTAAGACGTGCAGTAATATTACCTACACCAGTCGCTTTATGCTTTTTTAGGTTTCTTACTTCCTTCATGAATATCCAGTTGCAGTTGGACGGTCACTCAGTATAGTAGTGTGATTTAGCTTGACTTTTTATCTTTAGTGGTGTGTGGATTTAGTTAGTTTTATCTCTGAGTATTTTCTTTTGTAGAAAGTAGAGGTTAGTTGCAGTTGGAAGGTCACTCAGTAAAGTAGCATGAATTAGCTTGACATTTTATCTTTAGTGGTGTGTGGATTTAGTTAGTTTTATCTCTGAGTATTTACTTTTGTAGAAAGTAGAGATTAGTTGCAGTTGGACGGTCACTCAGTATAGTAGTGTGATTTAGCTCGACATTTTATCTTCAGTGGTGTGTGGATTTAGTTAGTTTTATCTCTGAGTGTTTACTTTTGTAGAAAGTAGAGGTTAGTTGCAGTTGGACGGTCACTCAGTAAAGTAGTGTGATTTAGCTTGACATTTTATCTTTAGTGGTGTGTGGATTTAGTTAGTTTTATCTCTGAGTTACCTCTGAGTTAGAGATGGATCCGATAGAAATTGATAGTGTAGGAATTGTAAAGCAATTAAAACTCTTGAAGTGGGGTAAAGCGCCGGGTCCCGATGGTATACCAGTAAGAGTATTTTCTGAATACGCGGAGGATATTGAACCATTTCTGTCAGATATATTCCGTAAATCACTAGAAGAGAGAAAAGTACCTTCTAGCTGGAAAATAGCCCATGTAATTCCCGTTTTTAAGAAAGGAGATCGGAGTGATCCTAGGAATTATCGACCCATATCTCTAACGTCGGTCTGCAGCAGAATTCTGGAACATGTCATATGCTCGAACATTATGAAGTTTCTAGATGAGAACGAGTTACTTACACCATGTCAACACAGATTTCGGAAGAAGAGATCGTGTGAAACACAATTGGCCCTATTTTCCCACGACATAATGAAAGTTATCGATGCAGGTTCGCAACTTGATGCAGGTTTTTTGGATTTTCAGATAGCTTTTGATTCTGTGCCACACAACCGACTTTTGGCGAAGATTCGAGCTTACGGTATTTTGGCTCAGATTTGCGAGTGGATACGTGATTTTCTAACTGGTCGATCACAGTATGTCGTTGTTGACGGGGAAGCCTCTTCTAAGATAAATGTTACCTCGGGCGTTCCTCAAGGAAGTGTAATAGGTCCACTTCTTTTCTTAATATTTATAAACGATCTAGGTGACAACGTCAATTGCGGGTAGCGATTATTTGCTGACGATGCGGTTATCTATAGGGAAATAAGGTGCTCCGACGATTGCTTAGAAATTCAGTGTGATTTGGATGCTATTTTCGATTGGTGCCGTAAATGGCAGCTTACACTTAATTGCAAAAAGTGCAAGGCAATGCGGATAAGTAACAAGAAGAATCAGTTTGTTCACGAGTACAAAATAAACAATTCAGCTGTTGACACGGTTGATTCCATGAAGTATCTGGGGGTGATAGTACAAAGCAACATGAAATGGGACATGCACATAACTTCCGTCATAGGCAAGGCTAATTCTAAATTATGATTCATAGGTCGTATTTTGAGGAATTGTAATGCTCAAACAAAGGAGATAGCATATAAAACACTAGTGCGTCCGCATCTGGATTACTGTTGTGGGGTTTGGGATCCGTATCGCAAGGTTCTGATTGACTCAGTTGAGAGGGTGCAGAGGAGAGCCACTAGATTCGTGACTTGTTGTTACAGCCCTTATGAAAGCGTCACAGAATTGATACATAGATTGGGCTGGGATAGTTTGGAAGACAGACAACGTAGCTTGCGTTCGAATTTATTGGAGAATATGCGAAAAAATTTAAATTTCGAGTGCAATGAAATACTTCTTCCGCCAACCTATTTAGGTCGCAATGACCGGAGGGATAAGATTAGAGAAATAAGATGCCGTACTGATACTTATATGTATTCCTTCTTTCCTCGCACTATTCGGGATTGGAATGGGCGGGTTTAGGATTGGTGCTTAGCACCCTCTGCCACCCACAATCTTTGTGATTTGCAGAGTATGAATGTAGATGTAGTTGCAGTTGGACGGTCACTCGGTAAAGTAGCATGATTTTGCTTGAAATTTTATCTTTAGTGGTGTGTGGATTTGCTTAATCTCTGATTGATTACTTTTTGTAAGAAGTACAGGTTATTAGCAGTTTACCGTCTTTTCCCCAGTAGCTTATCTTTGTGTTACATTTTATCTCTAGTGGAGTGTAGATTTGATTAGTGTTCTCACTGAGTTTTTGCAGTTTATCCAACGTACAGATTAGTTTGAGTCTCTGTTCATTTTTCTTTTTATTTCGATTTTAAAAAGCAGTATGTCTAGGGACTGTGATTGCTGTGTGCAGACGCGAGCTGAGGTGGCTGATCTGCGCGCTCAGCTTTCTGCTGTGTTAGCAAAAGTTACACAGCTGGAAGCTGCCGTAGAAGGTTGCAGCATATGCGATATTGGGGAACTCGATGTAGCCACGCTGCTCACTGATTCACCTATGTTGAGCATTGTACCTGCAACCCAGGCTGAAAAGCTGGAGGCTGTGCCTAGGTCACCTGATGGTGACTGGCATATGGCTACCAGACTTTGAAGCTGCACAGGGGGGCAGTCGAACAGGCTTAAAGGCCAAGACGGTGAACTTGTTCGACTGTCCAACCGGTATGACGTATTATCGGAGGCTGATTCAGTCTCGCAATTGTCAATCTGCGAGCTGACGGTCCAGCCCGCTAGGTCTGGGAGATCGCAGAAGGGTATTCTGGTAGTTGGGTGCTCTAATGTTAGGTGGTTTATAGAGCCCCTTAGGGAAATGGCGGATTACTCGGGGAAGAAATCCAACGTCCATTCTGTGTGTATTCTGGGTGGTCTGATCCGAGATGTGGAGCAGGCCATCCCGGATGCCAAAGAACGGACGGGGTGTAGCCAACTGCAGATTGTGGCTCACGTCGGCACCAATGATGCTTGTCGCCTTGGGTCGGAGGTTATCCTCTCTTCCTTCCGGCGGCTGGCTGAAAGGGTGAACTCTGTGGCCAGTGGCCGCAAGATTTTGGCGAAGCTAACCATCTGTAGCATCTTAGACAGAGTTGATTGTGGATCTCTGGTTCAGAGCCATATTGAGGGGCTGAACCAGAGACTACGACGTTTCTGTGATGATATTGGCTGCAGATTTCTCGATCTCCGCCACAGGGTTGAGTCATGTAGGGTTCCCTTGAATAGGTCAGGTGTGCATTACACATGTGAATCAGCCACACTGGTGGCAGGGGCTGTGTGGAATGCACTGGGTGGTTTTTTAGGCTGAGGGAGGAAGACCCGAAACATGAAATACAGTTACGGGCAACCCAATCAGATACAACACCGGAATATAGGAGGAACGTAAAAGAGTCACAACAGTTAAAAGTACTCGTAATTAACTGTAGAAGCGTTTGTAACAAACAACCAGAACTTGAAAGCGTTATTTGTAGCACAGAAGTGGATATCATTATCGGTACAGAAAGTTGGCTAAAACCGGAAAAAAGTTCCGCTGAAACTTTTAAAGACAGCATGAACGTTTTTCGTAAAGACAGATTACATTCTCAAGGAGGTGGGGTATTTATAGCTGTGAGTAAATTCCTCCCATGTAATGAAATAGACGTCGATACTATCTGTGAAATCATATGGATTAAACTCAATGTTGCTGGGTCAAAACTCGCCATAGGCGCCTTCTACCATCAACCCGATTCTGCCATAGCTATCGCCGAGGAATTAAGAAGTAATGTTAACAGTATAGCTAGCCGTTTTCAGGATCATGCTATGATTCTGGGAGGCGACTTCAATCTGCCTTATATCGACTGGCGAAATTATGTTCACATTACTGGCAGCTTCTGAAGTAATTCTCGATTTATTCTCCGATAATCATCTCGAGCAGCTAGTTAATGAATCTACGCGGTGTCATAATGGTAGCGAAAACATTTTAGATTTGCTAGTTACTAACAGGCCAGAATTATTCACCGACATTTCAACGACCACTGGAATAAGCGATCACAAAGCGGTAATTGCGACTATCAAATTAATGACCAAGCGAAAAAGGGGAAATGGACGGATTGTATACAGATTCAGTAAGGCCTCAAAGGAGTGTTTTAGAACCTACCTGAGGAATAATTTCCATAACTTTAAGTTAACAAAGGACACCGTTGAAGAGATGTGGCATCGATTTATGCATATAGTCAGGGAAGGTATGGAAGTACATATACCGAAGCGGAAAATAAATGGGGAGAATGATCCACCGTGGTACACATGCGAAGTCAAAATATTACTCAAAAAACAAAGAAGGATACACGCACGCTACAGAAGGAAGAGGTCTCGCAGCGATTTAGAAACCTTGGCTGAGTTAAGAGGACATGTGAAGAATGTGATGCGTGAGACCTTCAACGATTTTCATTCAAACACTCCCTCTAAGAGTCTCGCAGAAAACAAAAAGAAATTTTGGTCGTATGTTCGAAAAGTCAGTTGTACCAACAGCAATATTCCAGCACTAGTTCGCGAAGGGTCCGAGGTTATTGAAAGCCACGATAAAGCTAATGTACTAAATACTGTATTCAAAAATTCATTTACTGACGAAAATAAGGATAGCATTCCCGTTTTCCCACGTCGTGTCGAGTTGGAGATGGAATCATTACGAATAGATACTGCAGGTATCATAAAGCAAAGTGGGGAAAAGCACCTGGCCCGGATGGCATTCCAGTAAGAGTATTTTCAGAGTATGCGGTGGAAATCGGGCCATTTCTGTCTGATATATTCAGTAAATCCCTAGAAGAGCGAAAAGTACCTTCAGACTGGAAAATAGCGCAAGTAACTCCGATTTTCAAGAAAGGTGATCGAAGCGATCCTGGAAACTGCCCTCCCATATCTATAACATCTATTTGTAGTAGAGTTATGGAGCATATTATATGCTCGTACATTATGAATTTCCTAGATGAAAATAATTTGCTTACAACAAATCGACATGGATTTCGGAAGAAAAGATCATGTGAAACACAGCTGGCCCTATTTACACACGATGTAATGAAAGTTATTGATGCAGGTTCACAAGTAGATGCAATTTTTTTAGATTTTCAGAAAGCCTTTGACTCTGTGCCACACAACCGCCTTTTAGCGAAACTACGAGCGTACGGTATATTGGATCAGCTTTGCGAATGGACAAAGGATTTTCTAACTGGTCGATCGCAATATGTCGTTGTTGAAGGAGAAAATTCTTCTAATCTAGATGTTACATCGGGTGTACCTCAAGGAAGTGTAATAGGACCACTTCTTTTCTTAATTTTTATAAACGATTTCGGAGACAAAGTGAAAAGCCTTTTTAGATTGTTTGCTGATGATGCGGTTATTTATAGGGAAGTAAGGAATTTGGCCGATTGTTTAGCAATTCAGCATGATCTGGATTTTATTTTGGCATGGTGCGCTGAGTGGCAACTCACATTAAATTGTAAAAAGTGTAAGACAATTAGCATAACTAACAAAAAGAATCCGATTGTTCAGAAATACGAGGTAAACAGTTCAGTTATTGATATGGTCGATTCTATGAAATATTTGGGAGTAACAGTACAAAGGAATATGAAATGGGACTTACATATTAATACGTTGGTAGGTAGAGCTAATTCTAGGCTGCGGTTCCTAGGTCGAATTTTGAAAAATTTTAATGAACAAACAAAGGAGATAGCGTACAAATCTCTTGTGCATCCACGTTTGGACTATAATTGTGCCATTTGGGATCCGTTTCGTAAGGGGCTGATTGAGAGTACAGAAAAAGTACAGAGAAGAGCCGCTCGATTCGTGATCGCTTGCTACAGTCCTTAGGAAAGCGTTACTGAACTGATTAGTAAACTAGGCTGGGAGTCTCTGGTAGATAGACGACACACGTTTCGTATCAACTTATTGGTAAACATGCATACTCCCACTTTCACTTTCGAGTGTAGTGAAATACTTCGTCCACCAACCTATTTGGGTCGCAACGACAGGAAAGATAAAATTAGAGAAATAAGGTGCCACACTGATTCTTATATGAATTCTTTTTTTCCTTGTTATATTAGGGATTGGAATGCACAACAAAGAGATTAGGTTTGGTGCTGAGCACCCTCTGCCACCCACAGTTTTGTGATTTGCAGAGTATATGTGTAGATGTAGATCCTCAAGATGAATTTAACATTTTTTAGTCTGCTTATTTCTAATTATGCGGATAAGCTTGTTCTCCGATTTACACCCTCCCATTCCTCAATTGTAGTCCTTAATAGTCTCAATAAACCAGTTACTTAATATCTCTGTGTTTTTCAAACCCTTGGTAACTTCTCCATCCTTATTTATAAAAATCTTAATATCCTCCCATATCTTCAGTTTTCTAACATAACCATAGAAATTTCTAGATGCATCAATCATTGGTCTCCCTATACCAATAATATTCTTAATAAACCTTTCTTTGTAACCTTCTTTGTTATTATTAATTCCTTACTTACTTGTTTCAAGTATTCCCTACTGCTTTGCTGCCTATTACTCTGTTATGTTCTCTTCCCACTAACCTCTTTAACCTCCTCACTCTCCTATTACACTGTGTAGGTTTTTTAGTTTCTGTTTTGGAATAAACATTTCTTCATCTTTTTTTTATTATCTTCTTGAACTCTTCCCACTTCAACTCCCTTGTACTTGTGCCATCCTTTTATTTTCTAAAAATTTACCTGAAATATTTCTTCAGTTCTGAACCTATTTCCTCCTTATTTTCGCCACTGGTTTACTGAATTCTCTAATATCCATCAGTACTGCTTCATGATCACTTATTCTTTCAGTTATTTGACATCCGACAAGATTATTGTAAGACATTACTAGGAATATGTCCAACATGTTTGGTCCCCTTGTGTTCCGCTCTACCGCTTTTAGAAGCCTCCTTCCCTTGTATCTGCAAATCTCTAATCATGACTCTGCCACAATTGTTATTTGTGGGTGCTTCTGCTAAGTTACTAAATGAAAAAGCTCCCTTTCAGTCATTTCTGTAACTTCACTTACTTCTTCAGTATTAATGATTTCTCTGATCTTGAAACAGTAACCAGTAGTTGTCTGTTTGTATCTCTTCACCAGAGTTCTAAAGAAAGTACTGTTTCAGCCTCATTACAACTGGACATGGACTTTAATATAGTTTTTCATATAATATAATAAGTTAACATTTTCTTTGAGAACTGAGTTTCTCTCACCATAATGGTTCTCATAGTTGTTAAGCCAGATAATATCGTAAACATTTTATGTTTCAATTTACTCCTCTCTTTTTGACAAATGAGGTATTATATTAAAGTAGGCTGTATGGTATACTTCTGAATTCACTTAACCCTTTCCTACCGGCTATTGGAAAAAAATGGAAATTTATAATTTCAGTTATATATTTGTATAAAGGTACTTGAAATTAAACACACATATTTTTTTCAATTTTTTTTTTTTTTTTTTTTTTTTTTTGAACTTTAAGTGCTAATTACCAAGCCGGTACTTATAAGTACTGTCAGGGACTTTGTGTATCACAGGATGTACAGAAATAGCAATTGAAATCAATTATATGAAATGTTTGCCTCATGATATTAAAAAAAAAAAAAATTCTTTTTGCTCATTCAGTCACAAAAGACATTGTAGTGCAAAATTTGGAATGATGTTTTGACTGTATTTTCTGCATTCTACATACTTCACATCTTCATCTGATTTTTACAATTTAGGGACAGTGTATACCTCTGTTTCCCAATCTTATCTGTCTCATTCTGGAATAGTATGACTTGTGTTGTTTGAATGGATGAGAGCTTGGTGAAATACATATAGATGACCTTTTCTTCTTACCGATATCCTTCATAGTCATCATACCGTGTGCAAAGGATCTTCTAAAATTTTTTACAAACTTTTTTTCAAATATCAGACCATTTATGTTATAGGCATTGACAAATACGACATCCAGAATTCCCAAAAACAATCTTTACCATGATTTCGGTAATCTTCTGTCAGCATTGCACAAAGTTATCAGCAGTATCAACCCCACACATGAAAGTATTGTAGTCCTTGACGACTCCTGAGCATGAAATTGTCGACTACAATCCATCTTTTTCTTTGCATATAACTAGTGGTGTAACAACAGGGTGGCAGGATGGGCAAAATGCTACGGGACCTACTGCCGGAGATGGCCCCCGATGACCGGACAGAGAGGCCCCTCTGGTCCAAGATCCACCAGGTCACCAATCCAACCCGAGAGAGGGCCCATCTGTTGAAGTTGCCATTGACCCCAACCAGTGTAGTGGAGTTTCACCGCTGCCATGAAAATTTGATACTAAATGTATGACCTTTCTATCCTTCCATTTCCAGTAGCAAATACCTAGGTTTGTAAATTCATTGCCACAATCTCCTCTTTTTAGTTTTCCATCAGCAGATTGTTAGAAAGTCCCTTGCAGTAGGGTCTGATTCTCCCACAAACAAAAGTTGTTTCAGTTTTTTAATAATGAAACTGATGAAAAATAATGATAATACTAGATAACATCGTCATTGCTCCATTTTTTTCAGTCAATTCTAAGACCACTCTTTGACCTAATGAGTAATCTGAAAACATTCCAGTAATTTCTTCATTTTTGCCTTGATAAATTATAAACTTCTAAGTGAAGAGCTTCAATCAGAGTGTATTTCATAAAAATATCCATTTGAAAATATCTAAAACAATGATAAAACCAATTGTATACTTGCTAAATCTATTGACCAATAATCTGTATAAAACTACCCAGAACTCCCTGACGGTACTTATAAGTCCACATTGGTTTTTCTAGATTATTTAGTAAAGAAACTAGAAAAACATATTTTATAGGTAAAAAATATATGGTTAAATGTTCAAACTAAAAAAGTAATAACAGAAATTGACACTTACCAAGTAAATTATCATCTAAAAATTCATTGTAATGTACCACTTGTTACTTTGGTCAGTATGCTGTCAAGCCCCAACTTAGAAAATTAATTTCTTGGCAATTTCACGCAGAATTTAAAAATAAATGTTGTCATTGTCTGACTTAATCATATAACAATACATCAACAGGCTTAACAATGCAGTGGACACTGGTATTGTCAAATTATATGGTGGTAAATACAGTAGTACTTATAAGTACCGTCAGGGAGGAAAGGGTTAACATTACTACTTCACGTGATAGGCAGGTAATTTGGGAAATAGTATTACATGGTAGGAGTGTCACTAAGGAGTCTAGAGTAGTGATAGCAAGAGCTGTGGACAATAGTATTGATAGAAACATGAGTCATGGTATGGAGGGTGACCTGAAAAATGTTGTGAAGGAGGCATAGCATACCAGGGTGGAGCTCATTCAAGTCTTGAGTAACCATGATTGGCCACAGTTGAACCATGCTATGAGGTGGCTAATCAGGTGCCGCTTGGAAAAGGCATTGGTTGTGCCTGTAGACACCATTGGTAAGTCAGGTTTCACTAGGCATGCATGGCCTTCACCTAAATAAAAGAGGGAAGTGGGTATTTTCTGAGTTGTCAGTTAAAGGTTTACGGAAATCCACATCCAGTTATTATTGGGTCAAAACTGTGCCCTTTTCAGATTAGAGGCTGCTGGTGAGGGGATAAAAATAGGTGCTCGGATGTTGATTGTAGATACATAATCGGAAAAATCACTAATGCTAAAGAAACAGATGAAACTGTTGAAACATTAATAGACAGGGATACAATTAGGAAGGTGATAGATAATGCTTCTTCTTCTTCTGCACCACGATGGCAGCATCTACAGCTTCTGCTATACAGTAGATAATGCTGAAAATATTACAAAGCCAGTTAAAAGAGTGTTACTGGTGAACTGTGGAAGTGTAATGAACAAAGAAATAGTTTTGGAAATTTGTTAGTGATACACAAACTACAAGTAACTATATGGGTAGATTCACAATGTAACAAAAAAATACTGTTTGCTTGTTTAAGTAAATTTTATGCTTGTTTTGGATGAATAGGGTCACAACTAAAATACACTTAACATTCCTACTTTTATATAATCATTTATTTGCTTTTTATGCCCAATAATATGAAATTAATTGGTTAAAATTATATTAGCTAAATCACTTTATATATGGGATGTATCAACGATTCAACTGTACGTAATCTATTTCAGATTAACGTTATTGATTAATAATGGCGTCTTCCTGTTGCTGTAAGTATAATCCAGACATTTTGTTTGTGTTCGGCATCTTCCTGGACTCGAAAGCAGTAAAGCATAGACTAAAAGATGCAAACAACTTCTTCTTAGCATACAGGTCTTATTTTGGTATGCCTATGGGAGACCAAGACAAGAGCTGGGCACTACATGTTGTGTGTGGGTGTTGCAAATCCACTCTCAAGGCCTGGTATAGAGGAGAAAACAGAAAAAATGGAATTTGGTGTACCTAGAATTTGGCGAGAACAAACAGATCACCTCTCCAACTGCTATTTCTGTGTTACTGACTTGTCTCATCATAAGAGGTGTAAAAAATCCAATGTTTTTGCTTATTCAGGCTTGCCATCATCTCTTAGGCCCATTCCACACGGTAAGGAGCTTCCCATTCCTCCTCCTCCAATACTGAAACAGTGTGAATACAGCAGTGAATCAAATACCGACATCGACCACGAAGAAGAAGACTTCTCAGAGGATGAAGATGCTACACCTCACTACCCCACATAATATGAGTTAAATGACTATATCAGGGATTTAGGACTTACAAAATCCAAAGCAGAGATTCTAACACCAAGACTAAAGCAGTGGAACCTATTGAGCAAGAGTTGCAAGATACCCCTTGTCGAGCAGGAAAAGATACTAATGCCTCCCTTCCATATTAAGCTTGGACTCATCAAGAAATCTGTAAAGGCCTTAGATACAACATCAGATGCTATGAAGTACCTCCAGAATGTGCTCAGCAAACTATAAGAGGATATGATAAAGAGTAGAGTTTTTGTGGGCCCCCAAGTGAAAAAATTACTTCGTGATGACACATTAATCAGCAAGCTTCTACCAGTTCAAAGAAAGGCCTGCAAGAGCTTCGGGGATGTTGTGAATGATTTCCTAGGTATTCACTGAATGGAAAATTAGAGAGATGTGGTAGAGGGTCTTTTGAATAACTACAAAGCAATGGGGTGCAGAATGTCTATAAAGCTGCATGTACACCACTTGCATCTAGATGTTTACAAGTCTCATAAGGGTGCATATTCAGAGGAACAGGGCGAAAGGTTCCATCAGGACTTACAGTTGTTTGAAAGAAGGTACCAGGGACAGTATAATGAGTGAATGCTTGGTGATTATATCTGGGGACTGATCAGAGAGAGTGATGTAAAGTATAAGAGGAAATATAGGAAGACAACACATTTTTAAGCACACTGTACATGACATGAAAATATTTTCATGTACTTTATAAGTTTTATTGTATATATTTACTGCATTTACATTTTTTCAAACGTTGTATTTAAGAATTTCTTTTGTTTTCTTTCATTGGTATATGTAAACGAGCATTGATTGTTCTAAATAAATACATTTTCCTAAAATTAAGAAAATTGATGTCTTTCCCTAAAAACAATTTCCCACATGCAAAATTGAGTTTACATTGGGTTTTGAAACATAATGCATCAGAAACAACAAAAAATTAACTTAAACAAAATTTTGTTACATGGTGTTATTGATTAAAAGAAGGAGTACCATGTAATGAAGTCTCCCCGATGGCTACAGAGTGTACCACAGAGATAGAGGATCAATTGGTGGAGGGGTATTTATATTGTTTAGCAAAGACTACCACAGTTCACTGGTACTCATAATTCATAGCCATGATTTATAAGGGTTAGACTTCTGGGGTGTAAAAAAAGAAAATCAGGTTTTGGCTGCTTACCATATTGGAAGAATGACTGATGAAGGTAAGGCTCTTGCAAGTAACTAAATTCATATTCAGAGCTCAGAGGTGAGCATACAATGGGGATTTAAATTTACCAGTTGTCAACTGGGTAGGAAACAAGAGTAATAAAAGGTAACAGAGATTTGCAAATACCGTAGTAATGGAAAGAGGCATTACTCAAATGGTAGAGCAGAACGAAAGGAACAAAACATGATGAGTGTATTCCTAATGAAGCCTGATGATTGCCTTGTGGGGATCTCAAGATACTGGAGGGATAAGTCGTCTGAAGCACTTCTAATGGGTATTAAATGATTCAGTAGGGTGCGAGGTAGCTTTGCCGCCCTTGTGGACAATACCTTAACTCTACACTTTCGTAAATACAATGTCCTTTTCATTGTCTATTAGAGTTGAAAGCCGTCATTGTAACATCATGTATTTAGTGAGTTTACTGTAACAGCATTGTAGGTACTGAGAAGTAGGCATTTACCTTTTTAATAAATAAATAATGGCCAGGGAGGGTGGCACAGGAACTTTTCTTTTGACAGAAAGAGGGGATAGTATGAAAAACCTTAGGAAACTCTTATTTAGAACTTTCTATGCCTATGTAAGAAAACTGATGAGCAGGAAATGTATGCAGGCAATTGTAGATAACTATGAAGGGGAAGGTACTGAGGATTTAAAGGTGACAGAGATATTAAGTAACTGGTTGATGAGGCCATTAGGGGCTCCCATCCTGGAATGGGAGGGAGTAAACTGGAGGTTTAGCTTCTTCATATTAAAAGAAATGAGCAAATTAAAAAATCTGAAATTTTAAGGAAATTGTAAAAGAACTCTGAAAGCTAAAAAAAGGGTACAATGGGGCAGATGTAGATAATGTTAATATAGGTGTATTAGGGATAACAGGATTCAATGTTCTACCTTATCTTTAAATGTTATTTACATTGAGTCTGGCATCTTCTTACCAGTGAACTGAAAAAGTGCTGGTGTCACTCCTCTATTAAGAAGGCAGCTTAGTTTGACATTAGTGATAGATAAAATAATGGAGAGATTAATATGCAACCACTTCAGAAATGTCTGTGAGGAAAGAAACTGGTTTGTATACTGATAACATGGTGTGAGCATAGATATTCATGTGAATCTCATTTGGTGGGTTATGTGTGAGATGTTTTGATGAAATGGACTAGGGAGGCCAAGTTGACAGTGTAGTACTAGATCTTTCCAAGGCATTTGACACAGTGGACAATAAAGTGGTATTAAATAAGGTGAAAACTATTGGAGTCAATGATATGCTGACTTGCTGGGTATAAGAATTCTTAAAAGGTAGATAGGAAGAAGAAAGGGCTAGATGACTAGGTACACAAGAGTATGTGTTCTATTGCAATTCAATTAAAGACAATGGAAAAACTTTGAGTGTTGATGAAATTAGCCCACTGAACATCCATCAAGACTTATGTTAATAACACATTCTGTCTGGACACATACAACATTATAATTTTATTTCTTGTTTAATGTTGCTACTGATTTTTTTTTAAAAAATAAAAAATAAAATAAAAAAAGAAGGAAGGTTTTGTAGCAAAAAATTTAAGGAATATTAGAAATATGTTTTAGATTATGGAGTTTTGATTGGTTTTGAGTGTAAATAAAACAATGTTCACTATATATAATTATAATTTATTTACAACAAATATAAACATATAACACTGTAACCTTTTGTTACTTTGTACAGAGAAACAACTAATGAAAGGAAAGTATATTTACACATCAATGCAATGTTTCTTAAACATGAGAAAATAAATGCAAGTGCCATGCAAATGTATAAAGTGATGAAAAAACATAGGACTTAAATTTCCAAATATTACATCATGATGTTCATATCAGTTGGTTTCTTGAATGAATGGCAGTCTCTTACTTTTTACCAAGTTATTCGTTTTTATCAGGATTGACTGTCAAAGTATATGATTTAGTGTATCAAGCCACATAAATTAAAAAGAAAAATGAGTATATTGTATGTGTGTGGTTTTTAAGAAACAAATAATTGAGATATGTTTAAAAATTAACATTTCTGTATTTGACATGGGAATATGCCATTTTACATTGCAGAAAATTATTGATTCAGTGTTATGATTATATCTAAGTTGCTACTTACAATGAAATCCAGGAAACACTGATGAAAATTGTATGTATTATCTAGCTAGAGCAAATCTAATCAGCCATTCATCCTTGTTCATTAATGACTATTCAGTTTCAAAGTTCGTTTCATGAGATATAATACACACTTTGTGTTTAGACATTATTCTAGTCTAAAATAACATTAAGAAAACAATGTAAGTGACTTTCCCAAAGTTTGCAGCCATATGAGTACATTTGCTTTAATGACTTTTTTCTCTTTACAATGCTGATTAAAGAATTGGTTTTATTTGAAGGAAAAACAAAACAAAATTAATGGAAAAGCACAGCAACAAAATAATTTTTGTGAATCTTATATAGCGTATTTCATATTCCAAGTTAAAATTGGTAGTTTGATCAGTGTAATAGATGAATAAAATTTCTGATGTGCATAGCATTTCTAAAAGAGGGCTGACTAAAAATTATTGATATCCCCACCCACAACTATTACACACATACTGAACTTCTTTCCAGTGCCAGACAGCCTATTAACATATAATATCTGGGTATCATCTGGAAATAAGTCGGTCAGCAAGAGGAGCAATGGGAGTGGAGAGGTGGTAGTGATTGATTATATTATATATACATCTTGGGTGGAGAACAGACAGGGTTGTTTTTGAAGAGTCGACCATCAAGACTGTGATCCAGTCGACACATAACACTGGGCAACAATGATTTTGGTTTTTAGGAAATAAACCCTCTTTCTATATGAAATTGGTCCCCTGATTCCAAATATAACATTTATTTTGACATATCAGGTCCAGATTTTAAGCTATGTGGTATCGCACTGTAACATATTAGGTGTTAGTCACAGTGTGTGAGTGACAATCCATATGTTACTTTTCATTGTAACATGGAAAAATGGCGCACGTGGTGTTTGACTGGAATGATGTTTAATTTCACTGCATGTCTGGAATTCATTTTTTGTAGTAATTTACCACCGATTTCACATCGAAACCATCAGTATATGAAGTTCACTCACTCACTGTCAGTACATATGTGTTTTTGAGGTTATTATGTGTGTAAGCAGGTTTACTGCATTTTTTTGTACCCCTATTCTAATTTTAATTTGTTATAATGCCTTATGGGGCCAACATTGCAATTGGTGAATTTTCTCTTAAGACAGCAATCTGGTTATACCAAATACCCATAATTCCTTTGCATGAAAACCACTACGTTAAGAGGGGTTGGCCCTTTAAGGAGATATGGCTCCTTCTAGAGCTGACAATATATTAGAGGAACCTCTAGTTGAGCAAGAAAAAAATCATCTTCCCACCTTTGCACATCAAACTAGGATTAATAAAACAATTTTTCAAAGCTTTGGACAACCATGGGGAGTATTTCAAGTATAAGTGCAGGGTGTTTCCAGAAAAGTTATTTGAAAATCTTAAAGCAGGGACTTTTGATGAAAAAACTTAAAAAAAAGCAAATACATATAGTATCTAGTAGTTCGCTCTTTCAGTGTCCATAGTAAAGTTTTCTTTGAAAGTTTTTAATCGATCTAAATGTACGATAAAGCTGAGATTAAAGCATTTTGATTGACATTTACTGTAGCTAAGCTATCTTTGCCAGTTCAAAGTTGTGAGGAATCATGTATCTACTGAAGCTTTGAGCAGCACTGTGCTGCTTCAGTTGCTGTGTTGTTTTGCTCACTTGTATTACATAAACATTTTGCAATAAATCTTTACTGTGTCGTTATTCTGAATACAAATAAACTGTTTCTGACATCAGTGCTTAGAATGTTTTTCACAAACAAAAATGACTATAAACAATGGTATGTAATGTACAAAAGATCCTCATTTTTATGATTTCACTATCATTGTAATTAGATCTCTAAGATCACCCACATAAAAGATATATCTTTGGCTGTTGTTGCTCTACCAGACATGAGATAAATAGTTACTAGAAAAAAGGAACTAAAGATGTAAATTAGAGACATCAAATGTACAACCTTTTCATCACCATTTTCCATTTGTGTAAGCAGCATTATTACAGATCATTTGTGCTGGAAGATGAACCTGAGACTCCCTGCAGGTCACTATGGGAAGATGCTTTCAAAGAGTCAATAGAGACTTTCATGTCAAACAGATAAATTCGCTGGTGGTCACTGATTGAAATACAACGTATTACATGTCAGATGCAAATGGGAAAAAACTGAAATTTGTGTGCTTCTGCTCACCTGTATTAACATGGAATCACATTGAACACCTAGAGACTCTGTTTTAGAAGTAGACAAAAGACTAAAGTTGCCTAATTTCGGGTGAGGACAATATGACCAATATAAAGTAATTTTAATGTCATAAAGAAGCATTTTGTGAATAACTGAAAATGTAAATTACTACACAAAGTTAATTACAATAATTGATAAAATTGTGATGGAGTGCATGCTCCGGTGGCAATAGGGCAAAGAAATGTTTATTTCAAAACGAAAAAAAGAGAAGTACAGAACCTACATACTATAACAGGGAGGTGCGTAGGTTAAAGAGGTTGGTGAGATGAGGACATACAAGAGTTAAGAAATTGCAAGGAATTAGGGAATTCTTGAAACAACTAAACAAACAAACTGTCTAAGGATCTAGACATTTCAATAGCTATATCAGGAAACTGAGGGGAAGAGAGGGTGTTGAGACAATTGTAGATAAGAATGGAGAAGAAGTAACTAAGGATTTAAAAGTTATTAAGTAACTGGTTCAGTAAGACCATTAGGGACAATAATTCATGAATGGTAGAGTTATATAAAAAAATGAGCCTGTCTGCACAGAAGGAAGTGGGCAGATTAGAAATTTTGAAATTAAATATGAAGATGATATGAAGGAATCTAACCATCAGACATGTCTGTGAGGAACATAAGTGGTTTTCAAGTTGACAACATGGCTTTAGGCAAGGATATTCATACAAATCTCAGTTAGTCAGGTGTATGCAAGATATTTTTGATGAAATTGACAGGGGAGGTCAAGTTGATAGTGTAGCACTGGACCTTTCAAAGGCTTTTGACAGAGTGAGCCATAAAATGGTGCTAAATAAGATAAAAATTATAGGAGTTGATAAAAAAAGGTGATTTGCTGGGTAGAAGAATTTCGAAAAGGCAGAAAACAAAAAGTTAGGGTAGGAACTGCAGTATCAAAAGAAGTAGGAGTGAATATAGGAGTTCCACAGGTTAGTGTATTGGGACCATTGTTATTTGTTATTCTAATGAATGATTGTGTTAATGGTTTACTGTCAGTAGTTAGATTTTTGCAGATGACATAATGTTATATAAAAGGATCAAAATGGCAGGAGACTGTAAACAGCTGCAGGGTGATCTAGATAGGATAACTAGCTGGGTGACTCAACATTGGATGAAGATAAATGCAAAGAAGAACCAGCATATTAGGTACACAGATGCTGATTATGATTATAAAGTGGGGAAGGAGCTGCTTATTGAACACTCTAAATGTGAATACCTTGGCATAACATTTGATAGTAGACTTAACTGGGTAGGACACATTGTACAGGTAGGAGGGAAAGATTTCAAAACCCTTCATCTGTTGGAGATGAGGGGATGCACTAGAAAAGTAAGGGAATTGGGGTACAAATCTTTGGTCAGACCACTGCTCGAATATGATGGTGTAGTGTGGGACCCACATCAAATACGGAAATTGGAGGGGGCGCAGAGAAGGGCTGCCTAGTGGGATTCATTGGAGGATAGAAGGCGAGTGTTTGGAGTGTAAAAGGCATATATTGGTGATAAAGCATTGAAAGATATTGGTGGGAAAAT
Source organism: Vandiemenella viatica (assembly GCA_031002005.1). Taxonomy (NCBI): domain Eukaryota; kingdom Metazoa; phylum Arthropoda; class Insecta; order Orthoptera; family Morabidae; genus Vandiemenella; species Vandiemenella viatica. Next base: position 351,900,822 of record CM061920.1, read on the forward strand.
TAAGAGAGGTGCTTGGAAGTGTAAAGGTGATCATGACTACAAGATGGCACTTGATTTAAGGCATAAAGGTGTGGGAACATTTTCTTTCATAGGAAAGGGTGTAAGGGATTGGGATTAATTGCCAAGAGAAATGATGAATAATTTACCAAAAACACTGAAATAATTTAAAGTAAAAATTAGTAGAGGGCAAAAGTAGGTGGGGAGAGGAAAGGAGAAACACGGGTGTGTAGGGAAATTGCCACTGGAACAAGTTATAATATTGGAAAGAATTATGATTAACACAGTGTCATTGTTTAAAGATTGAGAGCCCCTAGAGAGGAAAATATGTGTATATTTTTATTATTATTTTTGAAACACTTCTCTGAAAATGAGAATATTTATTAAATGAACTTGGATTTTTTTTTAAATGCATGGATTTGTGAAAGATTCTGCATGGTAGTGTTTCATTAGTAAAAAAATAATGTCCTTGTATTTGGCAGCTGATTACAAACCAGAAAAAGTTTTGTTCTGAACTCTCTTTATGGGTGAACTTAGCTTCATCATCCAAACTGAAAAAATTATCTCAAAGATTTAATTAAATCCAATGAAGAGAATGAGAAAATAACCATTGTTAGGCAAGCAATTTTATTTATGTAGAGTCATGTCACACAGATAGTTTTTTTATTTTCTGATGGGTCTATGAATCATTCTGCACTTACTCATATTTAATGGATATCTTCCCATTTCTTCGTGATGACACAATAAAATAATAGAAATAAACATTTTACATTAGTTACTAATATTTTTCTGTGTCTGAGTATAATGCATAAAGTCATAGCTATTTCATGTTCAGTTATAACAAGAAAGTCATTTCATGCCATCTTGATTCAGAGACCTGCACTAGGACAAAATGGTTTTTGTGTGCATTTATAAAACTTTTTAGTATCTGCTGTCAGTGATAAGTTAGATTAATAGTGAATACAAACAGGCTCTTGAAACCATCTTCAAATTATTTTCCTAAAACTTGAAAATAGAATCATCTGTCATTTTCAGTTTATCCATACTCTGACTCTTATTATAACGAATTGCAATTTATTAATTCCTTTTTAGATTTGTAGGAAAATATTAATTGAACTAGAACAGTTTTGATTCTGTTGGAGATTTGTATAAACTTTAACTCTGAAAAAAAAAAAAAAAAAAAAAAAAAAACTGTACGTGTTTTTATAGATTAGTCTGTTTTCCTACCCTTTCTCCACTTACTTCTGACATAGATTTCATTCTTCTCCTGTTTGCTTAATAGGGTAAGAAACTACATAATCATAGTACAGCAGTTCTCTTATTTTTGGTGATAAACAAAATCTTAGAAATGTGTTTTTTTTTATTTGTTGTGGAGAATGAGTGAAACTATTTATTGCTTTGGACACTGTTTAAAAATTCAATTGATAGTGGACAACAGTTAATATATATATATATATATATATATAAAAACATCATTATTATTTTTGGCCGTAGTAACTTGCAGGACTACTATAATATGAACATGTAAAATGTATTTTGTAACTACTCATAATGTTATCTGTAACTTTAGAAATGTTTCATAAATACATACATTATTCCCTGTATATTTAATGCCAACACTCCTTTTCTGATTAGTCACATCATTGAAGTTTGGCATCTTTTTTCTTTTATATTGTTTTGTACATTTTTGACATTTTCCTTATGGATTACTGTTTTTAAACATAACAAAAATATTATTTTTTGTGAATAACAAATGAACACCTGTAAGTTATTCACAAATTAAAAATAGAGTTACTGATAGCTTTCAGAACTCCATTGACACCACCACTGAAACACTTGTAAAAATCTTCAGTTGTCACTAGACATGTTGCTGGGGAAACAAGCACTCTTTTTAGGAACTTAGAGGTAAATATTTTTTTAACAGCCATAATGTTTATACCTCAGTGCCTAGTATATTATTAAACATCACTTAAATGGCAATTCTTCTACTTGTACATATCCACTCTCATCTCATGTACGTGAGAGCATAAGTTTTTGTTGAGTGGAAACGTACCAGTAACATTGCTGTTTTACTTGCATGCACTTAGAAAAGAAAAGTGAATCAAAATTTTCTTACAGATACCTAATAAAGATTGCAACATGTATTACAAGCCATGTGTTGAATGCATTGTTTAAGCTGCAAGAATTGTTTCCCATTTTTTCTTTGCTACTTATACTTTTATCCTCAAGATGAGTGTGGTTCATTTTTGTTTCAGCATTATCATCATGGCCAGGCCATGATGTGGGAAAGCTGACCTTTTATCTCGATTAATTATTGCTTCAGAGTCTTCAAGTAGTCTGCTTTCTTTTTCTGTATAAGCATTTTTCTCAACATTTTCAAACGTAGGAGAATTTTGTTTGTCACCTATGAAATCCTCTCCTGTATGGTTTGTAAGTTCACGTAAATTTTGTGTTACTGTTGCTGCTGTCTTCTTTGTAGCTTTGCCTCTTCCTGTCTTTGTTGGTAACACATGTTCATCTACATCTGAAGCCTCAGACAGAAGATCCAAAGAATCATCTATTTTACTCTCTGCTTGTCTAACTAATGAGAGTTGTGTACTTTTGCTTGAGAAAGAATGTGGCACATTATTACTTTGTTGATTGTATGAGGAATGTGCTTGTGAGAAATGAAGTGGTAATGTTTGTGCACGTTTTTGATTTTGGACTCTTAGTTGTGGAATGTTTTCTGTGTGAACTACTTCTGGAACAGGAGGAGGAATCTCACCTCTAAAAGGACCAAACTGAGGGGTTTCTCGTATTAAGGCAGCAGTGCCAGAGGGATTTTGATAATTTGATGAAGTACTTGCTGCTGGATTGGAAATGGAAGACACAAGTGACACATCTGCAACTGATTTTCCATCATAAGTTACTACTGTACCAGGTGGAATTGTTGCATCAACAGTTGGGGGAACATTTAGTTTATGGTTTCGTGGAGAGTCACTTTTATACTCAACTGGAGGGAGGTAATACGTATCCATTCGTTCAGCAGCCATTGGTGTCTCATCTTGAGGCTCTTCAGATTTTTGTTGATATCTTAAGGAAGCGCCATTACCTCGCATTGACACCCTAAATGGAGATGCATTACTGGTAGAGTATTGTGGTCTGCGAACTGTGTTAGGTCTTGTTCTAATTACATATTGATGATTAGGGTTTCTTAGTGGTGGTTGACCACTATTTCTATGATGTATGGTGGCTACTGGAGGAACCAAGTCTTCTGGAAGTGACACTGGCTTCTTGAAGTGTATACTAGATGAATTATTGTAGCTGATTATTCTATCTGGAGGAGAAGGGACAAACATAGGTTCAAACAATTCAGGTTGTTGACCTGCAAAAGGATTTTCTTTCTTGTTTTCTTCTGAAGATTCTGACAGTAAATCAGATATTAGCTCTTCTTCCAGTCGGTCAGAAATTTCAGAATGTTTAAGATCTTCATTTGTTTCTTCTTTTGGTACTCCTGAATCTGCTGATGATCTATCTTCAGCCACTTTCTTGTGGATTATTGGTTTAAAGCCTCCTTCTACAATGACTGATTCAGGATGGAAACCTGTATTGATAGCAGCAGGTAGCAACACACTTGATTCTTCTCCTGTCTGTACCTTAGTTGACGTAGAGGCACCTTGGGTTTTGATTTCTCCATCATCCTTTGATAGAAGACTACTGTTTGAACTTAGTGAAGCAGATGACAATACTTCTGAAGTTACTGAAGAAACTGTAGTTGAGGGTGTCTTTGTAATATCATCCAGTTTCATGTTTACGGGAATAGTCATATGCTGCACCGTTCTGTGTGGTAGTGTAGATTGCCTTTGGAATAGTATCATTGATTGGGACTTCAGGTTACTAGGATAGAGTGTCAGGGGCCTCTGATATGGAGAAGGACTGACAAGTGGCCGATATGAGCCTGTGTTTGGTGGCCTGTGGAAAGGTTTCTTAGCTCCAGTCAAATAATTTTGAGGCATGGCACTTGAAATATGAGGATTTCTAAGCATGGGTGGAAAAACAGGTCGAGAAAGGTAAGGAAAACCTCGATGAGGAACTGGCCTTCGGAATGGTTGCATGAACTGTTGAGGTCTGTGATTCATGGCCTGTGGATACAAAACAGTTGTTGGAGTTTTGGGATGAGTTTGACTCACTACTAAGGAACTAGAATGAGGTAGTTTAGGAGATTCTTGCTCTCCAGTTGACTGTCCACGTGTGTTTGAAATTATTCCAGAAGGAAATTTTGACTCAGAATTTTGAACTTCTGTATTGGATGCCTGCAGTTCTTGTGTTAATTCTTGGAGACTATCTTGTGATTTCAGAGGAGGATGAGTGGAAGACTCTGTATAATCATTGCTAGTGGGCAGGACAGAGTATGGTGTTGTAGCATGTACTATTGGTTTCCTCTTGGGATCTACAGGAGTCAGAACCATGTGATCAGAATTATAAGTAGTTTTCAAATGTTGTTTTTGCTCTGTTTTATTGTTTATTAAACCGTTTTCCACCTTTTCAGATTCTTGTTGATAGTGAAGATTTTCCAAGAATTGCTGTGCAGAAGGGTTACTATCCTTGATTTCTTCTGTGACTTTTAAGTTTTCTGGAGATGTACCTTCAAAATTTTGTTCTGAATGACTTGTACTATCATCAAATGCATTATGTATGTACTTATTACCAGGCTGATCTTTCACAATTGTAGAATATACATAGCTTGATATATTCTGCTGATTACCATTTAAATGTTCTTCAAAATCATTTTCTTTGTATAGACTGGTTCCCTTATCAAAGCTGTGAAACACACCATTAGGTCTCACTCTTGTGCTTACTCGAATACTCGGTCTTGATTCCAGTTCATCATCATCATCATCACTCTCTTCGTCCATCATATGATCATGGAAGGATGAATCAGGAGAAACAAAGGATGGCTGTGGTTCACTTGCACTTGTACTTGTATCACATCTGTCCAAAACATTTATTTTCCATCCCAGGTATCGGTGTGTGTAGCACTGTGGACAAAGAATACACCAAAATTTTCTATAACCATCACATTATTAACAATAAAAAAATAACTTCTATCTTAGGCATAAATTACACATACATTTATTTAAAGGAAAAGAAAGAAAGATAGCATAGTTCATAGTAAAACTTTTAGGAACTAGAAAATTTGCAGTTAGGTGGGAAAAAAGACAAAATTTTGGGTATAAATCCTTGATAAACATGAAAGAATTCGATAGATATGAGGACTTATAGAAATTTGGAAGTAATAATTGCGAGAGCTTCAGAGGATTGTTGGTGTTTGTTAGCGATTTAAATTCTGGAGAAAAATCTGAAAATTTTGGAAAAAGTAAGTACTAAAAATATAATAAAGGATAATATCAAATATAATGAATATACCAAATAAAATAAAAGAATATGACAAAACTGTAAAGACAAAGCATGCAGATATATTACTTAATAACAAATGGAACTTGTGTTTTGCATGGAAGAAATGGAAAAGGGGAAGAAGGATTGAAAAAGGTTTAGCTTCCCTTTGCTGTTATTAATTCCTTGTTTAGTTGTTCAAAATATTACCAACTGCCTTGCTGTCTCTTAACTCTGTTGTGTTCTCTTCTCACCCATTACTTTAACCCCTTTAACTACCTATTTTGTATGTTTTCTATTTCTCTTTATTTTCTGTGGAATAAACATTTCTTCCAACAATCATTTTATCTTCTTGAAATCGTCTTATTTTGACTTGACTGTACTTGTGTCTTGCTTCCATATGATGAAACGTCCCCTGAAATAACTCTCCTCAGTTCTGAAATTTGTTTCTTTTTATTATCATACTTATTATCACCTTCAATTTTAGCCACTGGTATACTGGATCCTCTATCAGAACTGTTTCATGGTCTCTCATTACGTGAGATCCCAAAATCATCAAGTTTTATTAAGAATATATATATATATATATCCTAGTATTCCAATGTGTCAGTCTCCAATGGTATTGCTAAACTAGTTGCTTAATGTTTCCAAATGTCTCATATCTCCACATCATTTTCCCAACAAACTACAGAAATTTCTAGTTGCAAAAATTCAGTGTTCCCTCTCCAACTTTAATTTTTTCCTGCTTTTATGTCTTTGTTTAGCTGCTCATGTGTTCCGTACTGCCCTATTGTTTTCTTACACAACATTGTATGTACTTTTTGTATACTTAAACAGAAATTAAAGGATGAGAGGAGAATACACAAAAGTGCTTAAAATGAAAAAGAAGGAAGGCAACTGTGGAAGTAAGCTAAGGAAAAATATCTCCAAGAGTTTTGAGGCCACAGAAGTTCATAGTATTGGTGATATTACATTTTACATAGCCCTTTGAACAGGGGCGGATCCAGGATTTTGGTTTGGGAGGGGCTTGAGCGGGACTTGGCTTGAGTAGATTTTGGTTGGGGAGGGCTTGCCCTCGATGGATTTAAGTTTTTTTTGGGGGGGGGGGGGCTTGATCGGGCAAGGGGTAGTTTTTATAGTCTCCTGGGGCTTTAAGTCCATAGTGCTGAAAAAAAAAAAAAAATTCTCCAAATCACAATGTTGGGGGTGGACCTAGACCCTTTTGGGGAGGGCTTGAGCCCCCTAGCCTCCCCCCCCCCTGGATCCGCCCCTGCCTTTGAATGAGCATTAAGTTCAAGTAGATAGGATTAATTCCTTGTATGTCCTTATATATGAATTTCTTCAGGCAAATGCCAGGATAATTCTTTTATAAACACTATTACTAATTTTTTTTCCTGTTTTTTTCCTCCTGCTCCCACGAGGTTAAATACATACATTTGTTTTCTTGGAGTAATTCAAATTAAGCAAAAAAGAAACTAAAAAAAGCTTTTGTTGTGATTTTCTTCCTAGAGATAGATAGCCATTTGGAATAATACATTATAACGAAGAAGTACTCAGCTCAGTATTAAGATTTTTTTTTTAAAGACGTTGAGAGTGTCTAATTTCAAGAGGGAGTATGAGAATGTATGTGTGTTACCTGGTAGTAGACGGTATCGGGTGTGTCAGGTCCGGGAGTCCATTGCACGAAACCCGGCTCGCCCTCGTCACAGTTGAGAGTTAAAGTCCTCTGATAAGCGCCGAAGGATGCAAACTCGTCGGCAGGCGGCTGGTCGGGATCCGGCGTCCAATTGCACAGGCGACCAGTGCCCGTTGGAACAAACTCTCCAGAGCGTGTCCTCGACACGCCAGCGAACACGCGAACGGCCTGAAGAGGAACATTACATGAACATGTTTGATAGCTCGGTCCATAATACGGGACGTCACAGCTGTAACAAAATGAAGCAAAAAGTTAAACCCTTATAACTTTACAAACCTAAGATGGTGTCAGCCGTTTGCAGGAGTTGATATTGTCGCTCTACAAGACGTCACCCATTGCCATGTAATGCCAGAGATATTAGTGAACGCTATAGCGTTTCGCGTGGTAGGGATTTTAATTTCAGGGAGTGGTATTAGTGGTGATTGTGGTACGCATTATTTAATTTAATTGCGATAAAGCTTATGCCCCAGCGACAATTTCCCTTCATATCTTTTGCATTTCATGATTTATTATTTTAAAAATAAGCACATACTCATAACGTCACATTTAAATCTCGCACTGATAATGTTTTTAAATTTTATTTGAATTCCTTTGTGATGCTTCCATGTAATATTTATTTATTTAATCTTAAATTATTTGAATGCTATTTCATTACCCCACTACTTTCCGAATTTTAGTCTTCATTTATTTTGTTAAATTGTTCAGCACTTCCCTTAATTTATTAGAGCTCTTAGTTGCTTTACCAACAAACGAAAATGTTTCACATTCATTTAGTCTGAAATCAATTATCATCTATGATCATGGTCATATGATAACTTCCCTTTCATATTCTACTTCTAATTATTCTACTAGTTTCTTCCCAAACATCGTCCCTGATCTATTGACTTACAGATCAGCTCCTTTATCATATGAGTTACCGATTGTGTTGTACGGTAATTCTAACAATTCCAGCTGCCCTCCTTTTCATCCTCTCCAACTTCTTTTTTTGGTACCGTTACCCAAAATTTGGTCCCATACTACACCACCATATTCAAGCAATGGTCTGATCAAGGTTTTGAAGTCCAATTCTCTGGTACAACACCTCCGGTACAACACCTCCAATAAATGAAGGTTTGGATGCCAGTCAACTCTTTGCCCATCTTGAGTGCAAAGTTGAGATTTTTTTTTGTTTTTTTAATACCAATTTGGTCAGAATGACTAAGGAAAGAACAAATGCAAATCTTTGTTAAGAAAAAATGATTGGAAACAGACAATCGAATAAAATGGCTAAATGCAATTGGAAGACATGATGTTTAAATTACCATGAGACTTGAAATGAAATTACACTTACAGCTCTTTCCTCTGGCGTCTTGTGCTCGTAACCTCCGACAGGGTCGTCGGTGATGTAGAATGGATGGAAGCGTGCGGGAGTCTCGGGGTCCAGCCCTCCTTCAACAACAAACGTGTACGTCTTACCACGCACAACGTTAATTTCTGGAATCAGCAGCCCGTTGATGTACCACGAGATGCCCCAGCCCACGTGTCCTGCCAAAGAAAAGCATTTCCACAGACCTAGGATCACGAAGCATGAGTAAGACAAATAGTCTAAAAGCCTTTTAAGCAACAACATTAGGCAAGGAGCACATCTGTACCAAGTGGATGTTCACTTCAATAATTACGTTGGAAAATAGTGGCCTACACTAGAACCTTTCTCTTTGCTCATTTACTAATCTGGTGTCACAAAAATCCACATACAAACAGTCACAACTATTGCATAACATTACCATTATTAGCTTGGAAAGTTTTCAAACGCTGGCTGGGTACGCTTAGAACAGAATCCTTTCTAACGTTTCGATTCCGCCAACCAATTCTCTTCTTCTACCGTTCACTCCTCTGCGTAACTCTTTTCACCCGTGAGTCCATTGGTCTACCTCTACGTACCTTACGTTTCTAGACTATGACTAACATCTATAATGTTAGTTAGGGTTTCTTCCAAATTAATTAACTCATAGAAATTCACCTAATTGTTCTGTTAATTGTCTTATAAATGAAACAACAATTATAAAATTTGTAGTCTTGTTGCGGAGCCCTGTAATACTTAGGAGTTAATTTGTATTTCGGTCCTGTTACTCATCGATTAATTGGTTAATAAAGCGAAAATTGCAACTATAATTAATTCATTAATTAAAAAAATAGTTCATAGCCGCCAGATTGGTCAGCAAATCTTCTGGTGGATGTGGAATGATAGGTAGGTTCTTACTGTTTCAAGTAACTGGCCTGCATTTGTACATCGTCCAGGACATTGTTCAGTTATGATTTATTCATTCTACTGGCAGTATAACCCAAGGACAGCGTAGCCGTTGGAGGTCACAGAAGAATGGTCTACCCCAAGGAAGTGTGCTAGCCCCATTATTGTTTAACATATATACCAATGATCAGCCTATACCACCCAAATACAGGAGTTTCATGTATGCTGATGATCTAGCTCTGGTCTCACAGAGCAAAGACTTTGAATTAGTGGAGAGCACCCTTACCAACGCTCTGGAAGATTTGTCAAGGTATTATAGCACGAACCAGCTTAAACCAAATCCTACGAAGACACAAGTAAGTGCTTATCATTTAAGGAATAAAGAAGCAACTCGTAGGTTAAAGGTAACATGGTCGGGGGTCGAACTAGAACACTGTGACACCCCAAAATATCTAGGAGTGACCCTTGACAGATCACTTACATTCAGCAAACATTGCATGAACTCCAAGCTGAAAGTTTCCAGTAGGAACAATCTCATCTGGCTGGATCACAGTGGGGTAGCCAACCTGAAACAATTCGAACTTCTGCTTTAGCACTATGTTATTCGGCTGCAGAGTATGTCTGTCCTCTATGGCACAGTTCAACCCATGCCAAACAAGTAGACATTGTACTTAATGACATGTGCAGAATCATAACAGGCTGCTTAAAATCAACTCCAATCGAATGGCTCCACCGTCTCGCAGGAATAGCACCACCTTCTGTTCGAAGGGAAATAGCAGTGAACAAGGAAAGGAGGAAAGTGAACCATGAAAAATATCATCCACTATATGGGCATATCCCTCACAGGCAAAGACTGAAGTCAAGGAAAAGTTTACTAAGAATATCTCAGGAACTTACAACAACAACTGAAGAAGCCAGGTTACAACTATGGGAAGCTAAGGCTCCCCTTCCGCATGGCTGGGGAAGAGTGTCTGAATCTTTGCCACCTGGTTATGACAAGGGATGGTTGACATGGAAGTCTTTGTGAACAGGCTGAGATCAGGAGTGGGCAGATGCAAAGTGAACTTGGCAAGATGGGGCTATGCTGAGATCAATGATATCAAGTGTGACTGCGGTGAAGACAGACTCTCCAGCACATGTTCCAGTGTCGACTGTGTCCAGCATCCTGTTCGGCAGCTGAACTGTATGAGGCCTCAGAAAATGCACTGGAAGTGGCTAAGTTCTGGTCCAGTTTAATTTGATGTTTGTGATTGTGTAACTGTATGTTTCTGATACGAAATAATAATAAACCCACCAGAATAGCCACCAGTCGAAATTAGATAAATGTTTGTCACCGAATATTGCCCTTTGGTGAAAGTGACTCGAAGAATGGCGGAACCAAATTAATAGCTCAAACCAAAGCTGGGACCTCAAACCTGTAGCGATGTTCAAAATTATCCACCTTGTCGACCCTGGTTAACCTGAGTGTACTTCCAGTAGCGCGGAGTACTAACAACAAATTGCGCCCGATCTTGTTCGACAATACACATAGGCTATGTGCCGCACGCGAAAGTTACGTACAATTCCGTCTCTTACCTATCGCCACCATTCCCCGATTTCGGTCTTCTGCGAAACGGAACTGCAATTTCTATCACAGATCGACTACGCCAATCCTCCATCTTCACTAGATTAACCTAAAATATTCCATAAACCATGTAAACTACTCTTAAGATTACTCACCCAAAAAATGTGATAAGGTTTGGCTACGGGATTTCCCGGTTCACTGCCCTATCTCTCAGTTTACACGAAGGTAGAGATCCACATTCCCTTTGCACCGTGGTAGGATGTGACGGGGTCAGCACCACGCTCCGGCCGTTCTTTACCTTTCCGCGGAGTTTTAACCACGGTAGGCCTACTCATTGGATAGCAGACTGAGTGGGCCTGCGGAGCCGTTTCGGACGTTCAGCTTCGAAGAAAAAATTCTTTCCTTCGTCGGGGAAGGAATCCCTATCGCCCGGGCCGCAATCAGATACTCTAGCGCCTGAGCTACGTGGCCACCAAAAATATAATTGTATTTAACATTCCTTTCTGAACATTACACATCTGTTCAATTCTCTTAACATACCTAAATTATTGTAATCTAACAATCTTGTTCAAATGTAGGCAAATGATTTTGCGGCCGGAATAACTAATTTCCATGTTATTCAAGTGGCGCCGCATCCTAATATGAAATGCCGGCATTCTTCAGCCTTTTTCTAGGGCAAAATTGCGCAGCGCATTGTTCCTTTATTTTTTATAGTAGATCGTGCGTAACTGATCGCTGATCAGTTTTCCCTATAAGAAGGCCGAAGCACGTCGGCCTTAGGTTGGAATTTCATAATAGGACGCGGTGCCTCTTGGACAGTATAGAAACTATTAGCCTCCTTCAACTGTTTTTAACGATAAAGTAGCATGTAAGTAAACTAATGAATGCTGTTTATTATATAAAATCACATAAATTAGATGATGTGAGTGGCGAAATTTACCAAACATATCATACACAAGAAATTACGATAGAACATAATTGAAGTGACAATTACAACCACTAACCAAGCTGAGACGATAAGTCCATCCAAACCTTAAGCGAAAGTAATTTCGGCATCGAATAAGGAACACTCAACGGAAAGTGTGAGGTAATATATTACTTTCCCCCTTTTCTATCATCTACGTGTGTCTATTTTCATGGAATATCGGAAAATCTCGTAAATAATTTTACGTTTGTTAAATTGCTGCACGCGTTTAAGTTGGCGTGCCTAGGGCACGTGACCATACAGAGAGAGAGGGAGAGAGAGTCGTTGTTCGAAAAGATTGCCGCGGTGTGCGGTCATAGATATAGAGACGGAGGTAAGGAGAATAGATACGTTTACAACCTAGTGACAACGTGACTGTATTATCAGTGCCGTCGTACTAATTAGTGAATGAACAGTGAGAAATGTAACTAAGTAATCTTTTGAACATGATTTATACTTGTACGCCGATTTTGTATTATGTAGAATAGAGGTATAATCTCATTGCCAGTTTCAATAAACGTGCTATGTGAATTTAAATAGTGCGAGTTTATTATTTCAAGTACAGAGTTGGAAGAATATTTTTTTTTTTCTTATGGATTTACGTCTTGTCGACGTGGAGATCATTTAGAGTTGGAAAAGGATAGGAGGCAAGGAACGGAAAGAAATTCGGCCATGGCCTTTTGAAGGAAGCATCCCGGCATTCGCCTGGGGAAACAATTGAAAACTCAAATCTGGATGCCAGAATGCGTGGCTAGAGCGTTTCTGCTCATCACCACTCTTAGGTTCGAAGAAAAGAAATCAATATCATTATTCGTATAGATGCCCGGTTAAACTCTTATTCTGATATATCCTCTTCAAAACCACTTGCTTTTTGCAGACGGAGGGTACCAAAGATGAGATTACGATTTATTGGTGTGATCTGGACCTTCAAGAAAAGGAACGTCCATAAACTACGTGACTCGCTCTAGTGGTGAGGGGGGGGGGATTGGCTGGAAAGCTACGATGAGCTACGTGGTGGAGTGGGGGGGGGGGGTCCGAGCCAGGCCACGTAGCTTTCCATTTATATTATTTGTCACAGTTAAAATGAGGTACAGAACACACAACAGCATGTGAATATTTATTTCCTTCATTATCTTCGTATGTAATGTACGATAGTCTGACACAAGAAAACAGTCCAAAATCTCTTCTGGAGTCAATTTGGAAAAAATCTACGTGCCACATGGTAGAAGTGGGGGGGGGGGTTAACGACAGAAAAACCTCGTCGGGTTACGTGGAGGGGAGGATGATTTATAGGAAGCCAAAATGTACCTACGTACTTTATGGACGCTCCCAAAGGATCGCGCCTACGTTCAGAGTGCGAAAGCAAATGCTTCCACAGTTCTCTCACGTTGATAGGGCTGAGGCACGGTTCTGAAAGACGAGAGCTGAGTGGTTAGTTCCAAGGGACTGCAATGATATCGCGTCTTCCTAAAGGGAAAGCTGCCAATGACTTATAAGTATCTTCATTTGCTGCATATCATCTCATTCATCAAGACGTCGCACCTGTTATGGCGGAGTAGCCCCTCCGTCCGCCGGTAGGTCCCATCTGCGCGTAGAAGACACCGTCCTCTGGTTCGTGGCACTGGATGGGCGGGATGTGCCATGCGTCGGGAGAGCGCTCTACAGGCGCAGGCGTAGCGCGGGGCCGCGTCGGACGCCGTGAAACCTGCTGCGCAAAAGGCAACAAACATGTCAACTCGGTGATTTGTACAAAAATTTATTGCATGTTACATTGTACCCACTCTTTTCTTTCGAGTGCTTCTCAGAATAATTTGTATATATTTCCACGTTCTACACTCTTTTCCGCAGTGAGTATTTATTGCCCTCGCATCGGTTTTTCATCATTTTGTAGATTTGCTATGAATCTTTCATTATTATTACCACTTCACTATTCATTGTTACCTCGTGTATTCTTGCAGGTGCTTTACATTAACGACGTAATTATGAGTTAATAATCTTTATTTATTTATTTACTTTATTTTTTTGCTATACCTCACTGCCATTCTTTTCTTTGGGAGAGTGAATAATTCGGACTGTTATTTACAGAAATAGCGGAGTAAGAAATGGTAATACGTTCGTACCGAGAACAGATATGCGCCACAGATTACACTACATTTCAAGTCAGAGACATTTCAAGTGAATACTCCTTTATGAGATAGTAATCAAAGATCACGATGCAACACACGCATGCTCGTAAACACTAAACATTTGGCTTCTGTAAATGTTGTTTTTTGTTATGTTTACGTAACGCTGATTATTTTTTTTCCCAGTATTTTAAAATATATTAAATTAAAATACGCCGAAAGCAGTAACTAAACCATTACATCAAAATTAACACTGTAATAAGCCAGATGAAATTTTGTTATTGAATTTACGGAAAAGGTTACAAAGATACTACATTATAAACGTTTATTAAAAGAAAAACGTAAGGTAAACGCAGAGCAATGTATAGCAAAATCTGCGCTGGCGAAGCAGGGAAAAAATGCTCATATATACGATATTTGTTTATGGATGTTAAGCATTTAGATTATTAAGGGATGCTGAAAACAACGATGATGTTAGGTTGTGATCAATGCAATAAAATTTTTCGCTCTTTGTATTAATAGCTGGGTTTTTCGTGAGCGATTATTTTACCCATACTTAAATTTATTTCTACTTTTTCAAACTTTTTTCACCATGTATTGTCCTCAAGTGCCATTCACTTGCCTTTAATTGGATTGTGCTATCTTTTCTGCAGCATTAGTTCCCAGGGATATTATGCATGTATCATACTCAATTTAGATTTGTTTGAATATTAACAAAACATTTCACGTACGAGTCTTTCGATAAATATGATTACATTTAAGTCAAATTAACTTGACTCAAAGTGCACTAACATAAAAGTGTGACAAGTATCTCAGTTTTAGTTTTTCTTACAATTTACGTTAGGTGTATTGAAAGTTTTTATAGTTTATGTAGGTTGTAAGTAATTTGATTTGATGCAATTAATTAATATAGTTTTTAACCTTTCTTTTTTTTTGGTTTAGTAAAGTTTGTGAGTTGCTAAGTGCCTTGTTGTTATTCTTAAACAGTACATTGCTTTCAAAGACACACTGCTTTATATTTATGGACAAGCAACAATTTATGGCGCCACCAAAACGCAAAGGAGAAGATGAACATCATTGGCTTGCTAACCTGGTGGCATCGTTTCTTAATAATGCATGTAAGCTTGACGCAATAAAAAGGTGAACCTATATTCTCGTTTCATATATCTGCAGAAAGATTCTATCCATCTTGTTGGTGAATTTTGTGAAGCATGGGTCGGAGCCAAGGTGACCATGAGAGAATCGACAGCAGAATTCCATCACAACAAATAATTAAGTAAACCAGTTCACTTCCCCTTATCGAACATAGCTGTTTTATTGCTACTTTAATGCGTCCATGTGGGAGTACAGTAATTCTTATAAAGTGTGCGACGATACCGATGAATGATTGAAAGATCAAATGAGAGTAACTTCAGATGGTATTACGAATATTGATAGGTGTAACAGTGAAGCGTGCTGATTGAATTGCTCCATGAACTTTTACTTTGTGTAGTGAGTATTAATGTAGAAGAAGCACATTGTTAAAAAATCCATGAATAACTGATTTCATATAGAATAAATAAATATTTGTACCTCTTATCCGCTTTTTATCATTCCGTATCTTCATACACGTATCAAGACTCATGAATGCAGGCAACTTCTTAGATCGTAATAAATAGAACAGAATTAAAGAGGACGAAAAGAAGTTCAAATAAAATAGGTAAAATTATTTAAGAGAAAGCAAACTCTCGGGGAGGGTGGGTTACCAAAGATATTAAGGTTATTCTCCTAGCTCGCTCATACCTGTCTGACGGCGACTTGCTCAGCTTCTCCGTCGACTGTGGGGACTGCAGCTGTGGTTCTCTGTGGACCCCTGCGCCGCTGCTGTTGCTGCGGCTGCGGCGCTGGTGTAGTGATGCTGGTAGTAGCCACAGAGCTGGTCGTAGCGTCGGAATCAGGCAGCGGGCAGTTCCAGCGCGGCGACCGGGCGAATTCGAGCAGCACGTCGTCTGCAGACATAACGGGAGGATGAAGTCACGATAGTTCCGACAAACTAGTGTGTGATTTCACAGACAAGTAACCACATAATGCTTTCATTCTTCCGTTAGCGACAAACATGCATTATCAAGTAAGCTTCAATACGATCTCCAAAGGTAATATTGTATAATATGACCTAACAAACGGGTCAAGAGCTCCATGGGAAACAGTAGGTGGTTTGCATGCTACATTGCTGGGGATGAAGTGAAGATTGAGATAATTGTTTGCTTAAAAAAAAAAAGCGATCAGTAAATAAAACTTGCGTAGCAGCAGACGGGAGTTTCATTGTCCTTTCTGGTTCATACCGCTCTTTGTTATTGTCTTGAAGTCTGCGTGCTTTGAAACCTTATCAAGGCCTTTGCTTGATTATGGTGTTTTCATGTGAAACCCACATTACTGTTATTGCTTGCCTGTGATAATTATAGTAAAACACACTGAATTTGAAGTCAAAGAAAGCCAGGAGGCGGTTGGTAGTGGTGGGTATATGAAAGGCATTGGTAATTTGCTGAATGCTGAGTGACGCAATTCTGATGGGATAACACTTTTATCATCATAGTGTTAAAATATGTGAGCATTTAAATAAAATCACAAACAGTTTTACACTGCTGAGTGCTAGAATTTCCTAAACATTAAATTAATATTTTTCGGGATTCAGATGTCTCGATTAATAAGTCTTTACTTTATATTCCTTATATGAGATTTATCGAAGTACTGAGTTTTTATGCTGCGGAAATGATTACGTTTCGTAAGTTAAATACTGTGGAATGTTTTTTTTTTTTTTTTTTTTTTTTTTTTAATAAAGTATATTTGCACTCAGGTCTATCTTGCGATCATACGTTCTCGATAATGTCGATAATGACCGTATCAATAAATTAGAGAACAATATATATCATTTGAAATGAAAAGTACCTATGGATCGAAGCTGTCACGGCGATTATTCTTGACAATAAGTTGTAACGCGAGTGTTAAGAAGCCGAGTAAGGAGAGATGTAACAAATTATTTTGGTCCAGGTGACAGGCTAGCAGAGAGAGCTCTAGCTGGTAAGACAGAACAATATAAATCGGAGAGATTCAAAGAATAAAGTAGAGAGACTTACCTAAGAAGTAATCTTTGTTGTTCTAAGCGGAGAAGAAACCCACGACTAGTCAGATTGCTCCACGTGACGATTAGAGAAGTTATGATTGTCCGAAAGACGGAACAGACAAGCGGCCATATTAATATTAACACTTATATTCAAGTTGCCGGGTCGTGCAAACGTGCCTTTCGGTAGGTGGTGAAATACGGCGTGTAACCATGTGGACAACTAATGTGTGAGATATTAGGTGAACATTTCTAGTTGCAAACCTGCAATTTTCGGATGAGAAGTTCATTGCTAGATACAGAGTTGTAATACGTGCTCGGTACCGGCCTGGAGATTTTTTTGATGTTTGATAAACTGTTTTGAAACGGTATTCCGAGCTGATGACAAATTATTTATAGAATCCTTTAGAGAAGAATACTTAATTACAATTTCAGTTAATATTTTCCAGTAAGGGAACGGTGACCATGATACTATTGAACCTTTTTAAACTGTTGTGTTGAAGACCCATACAGGGCAACAGATCGTCACATGGTGGTAGATGCTAAAAAATTTGTAGGCTTCTATCCACTTCACTTAACTATCACTATCCAGCTCAAAAACAGGCGTATGGAGAACACTCATATGTGGCGACCCTATATCCTCAATTGGAGCTACATCTTCAGCGTGTTTTTCTTTAGAATATTTTTAATGGACGTACGTTCCGTTCTTTCTTTGAAGATTTTGAGACCAGTGGATTCTTCTGGTTAGATACGGTGTGAAGACAATTTTACAACCCCACCATCTGCCTCGTAGGACATCCCAGGCCTATACATTCTTGCGTTTTATTAAATACCTAGTGACTGTGCTCGCAAATACATGGAGCAAACTGTATGCATTGAGGTTGAAGGGAGAATGGAACACAGATACGCCTCTGTAAAAAACATCTTACTGAGTTTGATGTTACAAATATAGGCTGAAGCTGAACCACAGTTATATGGTTGAGGCTACGGAGGGTGAAAATCACACAAATAACTTCAGAAAGAGCGCCATCGAAGCCACCGAACTTCTGCTGGAATCAAATATCTTTGCTGGAGGAAGTTATTTGTATCATAACAACATTCCGGCATGGCGATCGTTGCTGCGTTCCGCTGTCGAATAAAAGCAGAGAAATCCCGTATCTACCAACCACTTGTCGTTTTGGGGATATATTTGCTGGTTTTTCACGAAGATTATTACGGTTGTTTTATTACGACGATATTTCACTAAAATCTGAAGAACTTACAAATTTGATTTCTTCTGGCGGTGAAGTTAATCAAGTCAAAAGTAGATTCTGGTAAGTATACATCTAAACTTTCAGATTCACACCAGTATGTAGACTTTCCTCGCGCATGAGCTACAAATAATTCTTTAAACATACGCGACGTTTCAGCCGTGATCTCTGACGTTTAGTTAATTAACTAATCTTTTGAGGCACAGGTGTCCTGCTGACCCAACTAGATGTGGAAAGAGAGATCAACCAAGAAGTAGTTGGAAAGACAATGTGTGTGACATAAGAGACTTACGTTTGTTGAAGGTGTGATGGAAGGAGGTCTCGTTGCGTGCGTTTAGAGGCCCTACTGCCCAGATGACCGCCTGGCTCTGATTGGTTAAGATGGGCAGATCGAGCTCATCCCGTGCCTTCAGCGACCGCTGGAAAGTCACGATGGAGTAGCCGTTAACCAACGCGGCGTTCAGCAGTCGCACACTCTCCGTGCCTTCCTGAAAGTCACACAAGTTGCTGTATTATGAAAAAGTCTTAATCTTCTTTATTTTCTCAATTTCAGTTATTAAAGCAAAGGATTTATGTTTATCTCTCACAGTCTCTCGTAGCCAGTGAGTGATTGCTATTAGGAATCCTTGTCATCTCATTTTTCGGTCTGCTGGTTTCAGTGAGAGCGATTCTTTGATTTATTTAACAGATCTTTGCTTCCTGACAAGTGATCACAATATAATCTAAATAAGAGGGCGTCAGATTAGTTATTTGTTTAACGAGTTTTGACGTCGAAGTTGGGGATACTCCAAGCGTTGATTTAAAGGATCACTGGCTTAGAGAACGTGAACAGGATGTTCAGCAAGCCAGTGTCGAGATAATCGCAATCGACGATCGTCCTCCCTAAATTATCAGCTTGCATTGTTACGGCTGAGTGAATTTCATACATGTGAGGATTGATGTTTAAGTGGAAATACACAGAAATATTTATTCCATTGCGAGATTCGTCAGATGGGAGCAGGTAATGGAGACGCTGAAACTTTTTTGCATACTCCGTTTTGTTATTTTTGTACTAATCTGATTTCAGACAAGACAGAAGTCTAACCAGATTATCGTTGAATTACAATAGGAATTCAACATACTTTATTCAGATGCCAAGATACAAAAAGCATTATTTCCCTCAAAAGCAAATGAAACAAGTGCTGTGAGAAGTTCGTGGAATCCCAATGAGACTAATTTGCAGGGGACTAGTATCAGAATTCGAAGTGAGTAGTTTATTTTTAATCTATTACCGAGCCTGGTGACTAAACGATAACATTCGGTGCCGATATTCTGGAAGAACCAGGATAAGTTTGTTGTTCGATTATCCAGATTGTGATTTTCTATACTTTCCCTCTTCAGCCAGCTGCATATATAATTTCCAGTTTCATTTACATTATTTTCAAACAATGGACTCTGTGTCACCGATCAGTAAATCTCTTGAGAAAAAAGCGATATCTAAACAGCCCATTCCCACCATTTTCTATATGGAACTGATGTGACAGCTACAAATCTAAGCTGGAAACTATTTTAGGATAGCTCCGTATTTTCAAAACGTCATTTTGACTATTTTCCGAGTGACACCGATGTGGATGAAATAACGAACAATATTGTTCAAATAATTGTCCAGCTTTTCTTTGAAATTCACATTGAGTTGTGCAGTTACTGCCTTTCGAAACCTTCAAGTCCTAATTTCCTTTGCTTTCAGTCATTAGCTCTGCTCATGGTAGATAAAAATGGGTCTTCTTTGTTGGATGTTTTGCTCCAGTTTCTTGGTATACCATTCCCACTAGAGCTGACTAGGCGATGGGGACATTGAAACGGCTTTTGTGGTTTGAGCAAAGGACTTTATTGCTGCTTGCTAAGTTCAGTCAGTGATGCCACACTCGCGGAAAAATTTCCGTCTCCTGTGATGGGATGTAAATTTTCTTGAAAACGATAATAGTAGGCGAAATGTTAAGTAAATTTACGCATCAGAGTGAATTAAAAATTAACGGGCTGATTTATCCTGTTGCAATGACTACGATGGAATCTAATTATAACAGGTTCTAGTCATGCAGTTCATTTGGCGCAGAATGAAACATAGTCAGATAACTTAAAAAACAGATACTCCAGCAGACAGTTTATATTAACCAAGTAACATGAACCGAATTGATTGGCACTACGTTGAAAGAAACTCTTTAGGATAACTAACTTCAAAAGAGAAACGTCTGGAGATACTGTGGAAACGCTTATTCACGTGGGAAAGACATCCTGTTTAAAATGACGATTAATGTGGAAAGAACTCCAGTGCATAAATTTAATTTGTACGCATGATATTTGCGGGAGCGCCTTATCTGATAACTATACGATTCAGTTGCTACAAAGTTACATGTAAGTGGTTTCAAACTAAAGTTCTAGACCAGTGGTTCCTAACGGGAGCGATACCGCTCACCGGTGGCCATTGATGACATCGTAGGTGGCATTTCTCGTAGAAAACAAATTTAGGGGGCGTTGGAGACCAACCGCTTTTTCCCGCAATATATCTGGCTTTAAGGGATGCATCAAAGAAGTTTTTAGTTAAACTTCTATGATCATATGTAGCGAAAAGAGGCGTTAGCGCAGTCAGCAATTTATTAGTTAAAGAAAGAAACTGATTTTCAGTAGTGGAACGCGTAGATTTAAGATTGCTGATCAAATATCGATAAATTAGTGTCATTACAACAACGGTCTAATTAATAACCTTTTTCATACTATATGTTTGTTAACCAATATTTTTATTTCTTTTAATGAAGTAATTTTATAAAAAATATACTTGTTTCTTTACTTGTATGATATTGTACACATCACATGAGAAGAGTGCCATCAAATCACGGTTTTAAAAAGTGGGTTAGAAGCCAAAAAAGTTGAGGCACTATGGATTACATTATTTACTACAAGAAGGGGAGTCGGTGTGTTCCTTAAAAAAAAAAAAAAAAAAAAAAAAAAATGGAATGATGAGTAATTTTTTGTTTGAAAACTGGACGGCGAGTAATTATTTTTAAAAGGGGTGGTTGGCCGAAAAATGTTGGGAACCTTTGTTCTAGATAATTGTTAGATGTTAATTATATACTGTGCTACAGCAAAGCACAATCAGTAACTGCCATTGGAAGACCTGAGATGAGAAAAGAGATGCATGGAAGTGTATAAGGCTTAAATTGTCTCTTATTCCAGAATGGATATTGGTAGAAGATAAAGGAGTAATGGATGGAAGGTAAACGAAGACTATGACCATAAAATTAATCTTTATTTCAATAATAAAAGAGTCGAAAATTTTTGTTTTGTGGATAAAGGAGTCAGAGACTGGAATAAATTACAGAAGGATATGCTGAACTTTTTTTTTTCAAATGCTGAAAGTATTTAAGTAAAAATGTGTAAAATTTGAGTTAGTTGGCAAAATGGCCTTCGAGCCATGCTCCGTCGCAGTTAAACTGAATTAAAAAAGTTAAACTAAGAATAATATGAATCGGTCTTCAATTTTCTTTTACTTAAGCTATATACTTGTTCCAAATGCCAGCAACGATGAGAAAGGATAAGATCTTGGAAAAATGAACATGCAAAGACAGCGGCAACTATTCCCCCTTTCTTCCAGCGATTTTAAGTTGTATGGATCGAACTGTGTTCCACGTTGATTAAATGGAATCTTTCGTCATGGCAATTGTCATGACTTTGAAACATGCACTACATGTGTAGCACTCACCCTGATGCGATAGTCAGGGCAGCTGCCGGTGCCTCCGGCGCACTGCGACTTGGCGTCCAGGAAGTAGTCCCTAGCGCCTCCAGCCAAAGAGTTGTGATCCACCCAGGCCACCGTCACGTCTCCTCCCACCATCCTCGTGCGCTCCGGGTCGCCAGACAGACCGAACGCCATGTAGTCTCCGTCAGCTGAAACACCTCATCTGACGATAATCTCTGTCTCCATGTAACATTTGCCAGATAGCTAGAATATACACTGGTGTGCAAAACATAAGGACGAGATAGATAAAGTAACAAAAGTATTACTTCTCGATAGAAATGTATGATAGCACGGTAGCATGCTGCCAAATGTCTCCTATACATGGCGTGAGGTCAACGTGACTATGGCGCCAAATGCGTCTGACCCAGTTACACGAGACATTTGAAGGAACTGAATAAGACAGTGTGTGCTAATCAGCGATCTGCTACAGTACACTGTGGCGGTGTTCTTCACTACAATATGGCCCAGGGGTTACATTTGGGAAAAAATGATCGGGAAACTATAAGAAGGACGAAGTATGACGAGAGTAGCCCAGGAGTTTGTTATTGCTCACATCATTGTTTCAAGTCCATGGGGAGAATTCCAAACCACTGACACTGTTGTCCCAAGGAGAAGAAGCGGTAAACCACAGTCATCTACAGCAGCAGATGGACGCTACATTGTGCAGCATTCAGGAAGGAATCCACGTCAATCATCAGGTGCAATTGTATCCACATTTAACAGGACTGCAATGCATACACCTCCCGCTCCACAGTGGCGCAGCGATTGCAAGGGGTTGGTCTTTTTGCCCAACGACCATTACATCGGGTTCCGTTAACACCGCACATCGGTGACGACCTTAGCTATGGTACTAAGAGCATCAGGACTGGACCGATGAGGAGTGGCCTGACTTTATTTTTATGTATGACAATGTGCGACTACATCAAGCAGCTCAGATGGAGAAACGAGAGGATATTCGGCGAATGGACTGGCATGACAGTTCCCCGACTTAAATTGTATCGAGAGTGGCTTGAGCTGGGGAGACGTGTTGTAGCAAATTCACATTATATCCAGCAGTTGTTAATCATGCTGGTGAAGGAATGGAACGCCATATCATAAAAACTCCTTGCCAACCTTTTGGCCAACATGGGAACATGAATTGCTGTCTGTAGTGATCACAAAGCCTTTTGAGGATCATGTCCCTCCTTTTTGTAACGTGAAGGGGAACATCCAGAGTCACCTTGACTTGTGTAACTTTTTATCTCTGTATAAAAGTATCATTTCTGTTCGTCTCATCACGTATTTCTTTCAGTTGTCTACTTTAGCAGTGCTATCTAGTTACTTGAAAGCGACATAGCTTGCGAATGTTACTTTCGTCCTTAAGTTTTGCATACCAGTGTAAATACTCAAAAAGAATGCCAAAGTTGGAATGTTTTCTCTTAATTTAGTGAAAACAACTGTCACTTGACTGTTAAGTTTCCTCAGGTTAATGGACAAGTTATTGATAGTTTGTTTATAGCTTGTCATTTGGAATGACACTTCACAGATGTGGAGAAAGTCAATACTATTTATGAGCTAAACAAATGATGCATCAACGAAAGAACGTTATTCGTCTCACTATCAGATGAGTAAACGCGTTTAAAGCGATAAGAAACACGTATCCGGTGTGCTGAGAGAATAAGATGGAGGAAAAAATCGTTTTGTAGATTAAGTTTGTCTCATTGATATCACTTGCTCAAAAATACAAATCGTATTTCCTGCAGATCGTTCAAACGCTTTAATCCACAATGATATGCACTTCATTTAATGCGAGAATCGTCAAATGAGATGAACTGTTGCCAGTGGATCGTGTGGTAATTCTATTCCATGAGGAAGGTTCAAAAATTGTTTATTGGATGCTGCACTGTAAGTCGAAAATAACAGAAAAACATGCGATTTTCACTTCTACTTCTTTTCTTGACTGCGAGTTTATTTGACCTACATTGAACTTCAGATTCTAACTTTTTTGCTCTATATCAAAAAATCTTCGAAGAAATTCTTTGACGATTAAAACGCCCCTCAAACTACGCCTCATGACTTCATACCAAAATCAATCTATTCTTCATAGTTGGATTCGCTTAGCTGCCCGGAATATGGCAGACGTTAATAGAGGAAACTATATTAGTTCTTTTTCGCATCGAATGAATATTAAATAATAACTTTTGTATAGCGTTAGAGGGCTATAAATTATTGCATTAGTTCAGTATATCGAATCCGACGATTCAATTAATTGTATACAAGCACAATTGCTACTATTTGGCATGATGAACAAATAATCATGTCTTCTGGTCTGCAGACTGAAGTGTTTGACTGTTTGCCTTCAAAGAAAATAGTGTTGGAGAAGCGGCATCAAGATACCGCTGTGTCCTTACTTCACTGGAGCTTGGGCATACTCTCACTGGACATACACTGATTCATGGTAAATACTTCTCTTGAGAGAAAATAATTATGTCTAGGGTCTGGAATACGGTAGATTTAAATTATTGAATTTTTTTCTTTATTTCTCAGCTTCTCGATGTTTCATCAAAAGTGAAGCATACCTTAAATCCGTCCATTGGGTTTAGTATAAATCGTGGTCTGGGAAATAGACAGTCAGACAGAATTTTAAATAATAATCTGTTTTTTTCTCAGTATATTATTAAAAGTACCCCAAAATATTTTTTTAAAAAAAATATCTTCAATATACAGACGTTTTGCCTTTACTGTTTAACTGTATGTATAGACAATAATCAGCAGAGGTACTGCGTCCTTCGAACAGTTGTTGCAGACAAGGTTCTGAAAACAAGATTAATCGCTGAAACAGGTTTTATTAAGGCCTGTTTCCGCAACATGTTCACTTGGCAGACATTGCACCGCAATATTCTCCTAGATAATTACGGAAAATCTTCCGAATACTGTCATGACGGCATGTAAGTAGACGCAGGCGGCAGTTGCTGTTTTTTTACCTTTCATTCCCCCAGCTGAGGGCCATGGGCGAGCCGTTGGATGGCATAACAATTGCTCTTTTCGGCTTGAGTTGCTGTATGTGGCCTGACATTTAAATATGCATTCTTGCCAACGTTGCTAATACTTTTGCATCACTGTACAAACAACTTGGTAAGATTTCATAACGTTGGTGTAGTCAGTGTCTTACAGCTACGCAGTTATATTCCAAGATGTACTTTAGAGGCACTGGTTCTAATACAGTGCGAAAGAAATTCAAAATTACAATAAAATTTCAGTCGAGAGCAGCAGAAATATTACATGGAAAAAAATATCTTATTATGGTTGTAGCAGTTGTGAGGTATTGTAAGTGACCTCATTCTTAATGTAAATTAATGTTAAAATCATATTTGAATACATATAAAATATTTGTGATTGTCATTACGCTATTTAAGTTTAAAAGGACAAGGAAGAAGGAGAATCTTTGGTTTGCTGTTTCAACAGATTTTTAGAGAGAGAACTGGAGACGTTCGAATGTTGGAAGAAGAACTGAAAATTGAATTTGGTGGACTGGAGTAGCCGTTTGAAGCTTTTGAAAGTACAGTACAAGCGTGAGGGCATGATGAAGTACGTTTGTATTCATAAATTGTAGTTAATTTTTTAACGAAGACATATGTATTGAGATCAAAATAAGTAATCGATAATAGTTGTTGAATTATAAAACTTGAATAAATCATTTGAATAGAAGTTTACAAAAGCATTGCGGTTTACTGAAAAAACTGGGGAGAGTAGAATATATGATTTTATGGCAAACTAAAATATTAAGATTACTATTTTAAAATAATTTATAGGTACATCTGGAGTTGGACGTAACCGGAAAATATAGGATAGATGTGGAACTATTGAAGAAATCCGATACCGCGAAAAGGAAAACAAATACAACTTATTTATATTAATGAAACCGCAAGAGGGAAGTTCACAATATTGTACGCGGTACTCTGACACAGTACTTTCACAGTAGCGTTTTATTACAGGTTAAAAGCCAAAATAAGTGGCATACGCCGTCTTTCAGACACTGTCGGTAGTCATGCAGAGTCCAAAGCAATACTACTCGGAAAATCTGACCAAGTATTTTACATGATACCCTCCCCAATATGGCTAGCATTATTAAATTTTTAACTGACTTCAAAAAAGGAGGAGGTTCTCGATTCGTCTGTATTTCTTTATCTTCGCCAATTTTGAACCGATTTAAATGAAATTTTTTTAGTGGTTAGGGAATACCTCCAAAGTGGTACCATATGAATTTAATTGAGAAACCACCCATTCTACCACCTTCCACCCCTTAATTTTTATACAAATCCACATTTTTTATTCGATCTCGATGAAACTTTGGACATATATAGCCAAAAATAAAGAGAAAAATATTGTCAACTCTTGTTTTAAAATACTGAACCCCCCTCCCCCTATCCGCCCCCTTAATTTTTGCCAATTTTCTTTATTCAAAGCTACAGTCGACACCATTTAACTGATCTCCATTAAAGTTGGCAATTACATGTAGTTTTTCATGGAGAAGGTTTCTGACCAAAAAAATAAAAATAAAAAACCACCCCTCTCCTCTTTATACCACTTAATTTTATAAAAACGTACATTTCTTATCTGATTTTTATTGAACTTTGCCCATCTATACTTTAAAACAAAGAGAAAAATCCTGTCAACATTTGGTCTGCCAAAGCTCAACCCCCTCCCTCCTTCCACCCTTTTAATTATTGTCAATGTTCTACATATGAAGCTACACTCGACACCGTTTGATCGATTATCATCAAAGTTGGGCATATACATGTAATTTTTCAAGGAGAATCTGACCAAAAAATAAATAAATAAAAAACCACCCCTCTCCCCTTTACACCCCTTAATTTTATACAAACCCACATTTTTTATCCGATTTCGATGAAACTTTGGACATGAATAGTCAAAAATAAAGAGAAAAATACTGTCAACTTTTGGTTTGAAAAACTGAAGCCCTCTTCCCCTATCCACCCCCTAAATTTTTACCAATGTTCTTTATACAAAGCTACAGTCGACACCATTTAACTGGTCTCCATTAAAGTTGGCATATACATGTAATTTTTCATGGAGAAGGTTTCTGACAGTAGATAAATAAATAAAAAAATAAAAAATTAAATAAATAAATAAACCATCCCATGTCTCCCTTTACACCCCTCAATTTTATAGAAATCTACATTTCTAATCTGATTTTTACTGAAATTTGCCCATGTATACCTTATATCAAAGAGAAAAATCCTGACATTTGGTTTGCCAATGCTCAACCCCTTTCCTTCCTTCAACCCCATTAACTTTTATCAATGTTCTTTATAAAAAGCTACAGTCGCGATCGTTTGCCCGATTACCATGAAAGTTGGTGCTTATATGTATTTTTTCACGAAGAAAACATCTTAAAACCACCCCCTTTCCCCATTAAAACGCTTAATTTTTATACACAATCACAGTTTTTATCCGGTTTAAACAGAACTTAGCAAATTTTTACTATAAAACAAAGAGAAAAATAATGCCAACTCTTGGTTGGCAAAAACTGAACTCCTCTCCCCGTTTCCACCCCCTTGATTTTTGTCAATTTCTTTTAGAAAGCTACAGTCGACACCATTTGACCGACCTTTATGAAAGTTGGCACATATATACACTCCTGGAAATTGAAATAAGAACACCGTGAATTCATTGTCCCAGGAATGGGAAACTTTATATACACATTCCTGGGGTC
Organism: Vandiemenella viatica; assembly: GCA_031002005.1. Classification (NCBI taxonomy): domain Eukaryota; kingdom Metazoa; phylum Arthropoda; class Insecta; order Orthoptera; family Morabidae; genus Vandiemenella; species Vandiemenella viatica. Next base: position 351,928,601 of record CM061920.1, read on the forward strand.
AGATACAACACATGATAACACAGACAGAACCATAGGCACATAGACACAGGCAACAGAGCATGCACAATGTCGGCACTAGTACCGTGTATATCGTCCTTTCGCAGCAATGCAGGCTGCAATTCTCCCATGGAGACGATCGTAGAGGTGCTGGATGTAGTCCTGTGGAACGGCATGCCAAGCCATTTCCACCTGGCGCCTCAGCTGGACCAGCGTTCGTGCTGGACGTGCAGACCGCGTGAGACGACGTTTCATCCAGTCCCAAACATGCTCAATGGGGGACAGATCCGGAGATCTCGCTGGCCAGGGTAGTTGACTTACACCTTCTAGAGCACGTTGGGTGGCACGGGATACATGTGGACGTGCATTGTCCTGTTGGAACAGCATGTTCCCTTGTCGGTCTAGGAATGGTAGAACGATGGGTTCGATGACGGTTTGAATGTACCGTGTTCAGTGTTCAGTGTTCCCTCGACGATCACCAGAGGTGTACGGCCAGTGTAGGAGATCACTCCCCACACCATGATGCCGGGTGTTGGCCCTGTGTGCCTCGGTCGTATGCAGTCCTGATTGTGGCGCTCACCTGCACGGCGCCAAACACGCATACGACCATCATTGGCACCAAGGCAGAAGCGACTCTCATCACTGAAGACGACACGTCTCCATTCGTCCCTCCATACACGCCTGTCGCGACACCACTGGAGCCGGGCTTCACGATGTTGGGGCGTGAGCGGAAGACGACCTAACGGTGCGCGGGACCGTAGCCCAGCTTCATGGAGACGGTTGCGAATGGTCCTCTCTGATACCCCAGGAGCAACAGTGTCCCTAATTTGCCGGGAAGTGGCGGTGCGGTCCCCTACGGCACTGCGTAGGATGCGACGGTCTTGGCGTGCGTCCGTGCGTCGCTGCTGTCCGGATCCAGGTCGACGGGCACGTGCACCTTCCGCCGACCACTGGCGACAACATCGATGTACTGTGGAGACCTCGCGCCCCACATGTTGAGCAATTCGGCGGTACGTCCACCCGGCCTCCCGCATGCCCACTATACGCCCTCGCTCAAAGTCCGTCAACTGCACATACGGTTCACGTACACGCTGTCGCTGGTATGCTACCAGTGTTAAAGACTGAGATGGAGCTCCGTATGCCACGGCAAACTGGCTGACACTGACTGCGGCGGTGCCCAACCGCTGCGCAGCTAGCGCCCTTCAACGGCCAACACTGCTGTTCCTGGTGTGTCCGCTGTGCCGTGCGTTTGATCATTGCTTGTACAGCCCTCTCGTAGTGTCCGGAGCAAGTATGTTGGGTCTTACACACCGGCGTCAATGTGTTCTTATTTAAATTTCCAGGAGTGTATGTAATTTTTTATAGATAAGATTTCTGACAAGAAATAAAAAAAACTACCCTAGCTCCCCTTCCCTTAATATTTGTACAAAACTCACATTTTAATTCGATTCGGTGGAACTTCGAATGCGTATACTTTAAAACAAATAGAAAAAGAAAAATACTGTCTACATAACTTTCACAAAAACGCTAACCGTATCCCCCTTTCTACCCCTTTAATTACTATCAATGTTAGTTTGTACAAAGTTACCATTTCTTTCTGATTTTGAAGGAAGTATGCACATGTATACTGCAAAACAAACAGAAAAATACTATCTACATTTGGTTTCGAGACTCCAAACTCCGCTCCTTCCTTTGCATCCTTTAATCTTCAGTTTCTATCCGATTCTGAAGGAAATTTGCACACGTATACTTTAAAACATACAGAACAATTGTGTTTAAATTAGGTTGCAGAAGCCCAACCCCTCTTCCCTTCTACCCCCACTCCGACCTAATTTCCAATGTTCTTTATAGATACCCATGGAACACTGCACATGTATACTTTAAAACAAAGAGAAAAATACTGCCCTCACTAGCTTTACAAAAACCAAACTACTCTTCGTCTCCACACCCCTTAATTGTTTTTTATACATACCTACAGTTTTATCTGATATCAAGTAGAAATTTACACACGCATACTTTAAATCAATCAGAAAAGGCAGTCTACATTTGGTATACAAAAGCCCAATGCCTCTTCCCCTTTACCCTCACCCCTTTTAATTTCCAATTTTCTTTACAAAAATCCACAGTTTTAAATCCCGTCAAAATCAGTTAAGCTATTTTTAAGTCATGGCATAATATTTATAAAATAAATGTATCATAATATCTCAACATGTACTTCAGATTTCAACTAGGATCCCAAGCTTTCACGTTGCGAAAACCCATTAAAAATCTATATTTTCTGTGTGATACCGGAGCAAACAGATATATTCCAGAGACAGATTTCTGTATGTGGTATGTATTAATGCCCAGATGTTACATTTTACGGTTATCGACCAGCAGCTTTAACAGATGTTATGATACGATCGAAACATAGCCTGGACCAAAATGTAAACTGACATTCCTTAACACAACACCCAATTTACCCCGTTCTGGAAGTTGTTGTGGTATATAAAGGCATAATTCTTCTTTGAAAGCAAGCGCTTTAATCTCTGAGCTACCAGGAAGTTCGCAAAATGGGAACTGTTGCGGCATATTTAAAATACAAAACAAACTATAATACCACTAAAAATTTAAAAATAAAATAATTGTTTAAAAAAAACAAAAACGGCCTTCAAAAAAAGCACTAAAAGTAACTTGTACCTTGCTTAGGGAAAAGTAATCTAAATGGACAATATTTTACATTATTGTCATTGAAATGTTTACATTAATTAGTTATGTTTGGAGTCGGTGTCAACGAAAGCAAGAAAAACAAAAAGATAAAAACAATAAGGAATAACAATAATACATAAAAAATCATGTTACTGTTTGCCTACATTTAATGCTAGAAACATGTTTCAACAAAACTCAAACATACAGATGATACGCCATGATTATATGGTACTAACTGTAAATCGCTTACTGCATGATGCACACTACCAAGTGACACCGTAGCGCCAGAGATATGCCTGGATGACCAATAAGGCCGAGCCACAGATTAAAATATTGTTAATTTGTTTCCCTAAGCTGTCTCCTGCAATAACATTATCTGCCTCACGACATGCTGTAAAATATTGGGAATTTTTGTTCGTACTCCCCGTTTGGCCTCCAACATCAAAAGAAGTTCAGTAATTCGATTTTCGTTGTGTGACAGCTGGCACCGACTCCAAAAATAACTAATTAATGTAAAAATTTCAATGAAAGTAATGTAAAATATTGTCCATTTAGATTTACTTTTTCCTAAGCAACGTATAAAGTTACTTTAAAATTTTTAGTGCTTTTTTTAAGGTGGTTTTTATGTTTCTTTAAACAATTATTTTATATTGTATGTGTAGATAAGTGTGATTTGGGTGAAGGGATGAAAGATGGAAGAGAATTCAGGCCTGCTCTTCCGAAAAAACCCTTGCAGGCAACCAGTTTTAACGTCATCATCCAACGGAAGAATCAGCATCATCGTATTCCTCACACCAAGCTCACTACGGGGGGATTTAGTGTTGATCTTAAATCTCTGGAACATGATCTAACGACTAGTAACTGTGAAACACCTCTCCTCTTATCACACTGCACACTGGACAAAAACTGGATGGTGTAAATTTTGCGGAACGAGCAAACCCAGTTTCGAATGTTATGCATAGTCGTTATTCATCAGTGACTTGGGCCGAGGGGCGTATAGTTTTACTCTGTGTCTAATGAAATAACCCGTCAGTGTGGCTGAGGCGCCACACACTAGATTGGGAAGGTACAACGGGGCGGCCACGAGCACATGCCCCAGCGCACCCTTCATCCTGATTGCGATTTTTAGGCGGTTTATACATCCATCAAGGGGAATACCGGGAAGCTCTCATAAACTACACATTTCGCATACAAAAAGTCCATTTGTCAAGCTCAGAACGTAGTTACACATTTCACAGACAGTTGGCAACACTTCACTTCCTCCATTAGTACGTAGTACGACCATGGAGGAAGGAAATATATGGAGGAGAAGTGACGTTAAATCGGTGAAGCAGGCTCTAAACTCTCCCGCATGGCCGCAGCAGTGGTATTGCGCTTCCAAACATTGCGATGTCCCCAGTATATCCCGAAAACTAAGCAAGATATCGAAAAATTTTATTCTTTATTTTCGATTTGTCTCGTCGTGTTACATAAGAATCGATCATTAAATTTGACTTTTGCGAAATTTTTCTTCTCCATTTCAACTCAAGAAACCTCACTTTTGATACAGTATATCTCTAGAACTAGGTGAGATATCGAAAATTTTTATTCTTTATTTTTCATTTGTCTCGTCTTTTTAAATAAGAATCCATCATCAAATTTGACTTTAACCAATTTTTTCTTCTGAATTTCAACCAAAACCATTTCACATTTGGGACAGAATATCTAGAAAACTAAGCAGAATATCAAAAAATTTTATTCTTCATTTTTTATTTGTCATATCGAGTTACATAATAATCCATCACCAGATATCGGCGTCACCTTTATCCTAGAGTCCCCTTGAGGTTTTTGTACATATTCCCCGTGTCTGTATGGAAGCGGCCATGCCCCTCCACTCCGGCTATGCCCCCCCCCCCACTCCTCCTCCACCCTGCTTCACTTCAATGCATGGTGAAGGTCTCTTGCGTCGTCTCCATATATTTCCTTCCTCCATGAGTACGAACTGGCAATAGGTGTAAAATGGCGGACGTAAAATGAAAGCTCCAAATTTGACCATGCCATTGGTCAGTAAAACTCATCAAAGGCAGCTGGGACCGAGCGTGGTGGGTGAACGGTTACGCTCTGGCCTCGCATCTGGGAGAACGCGGGTTCGAATCCCCGTCCGGCTATTCAGATTCGGGTTTTCCATATGGTTTCCCTAGACCACTCCAGGCAAATGTCGGGATGCTTCCTTCTAAAGGCCACGGTGAAATTCCTTCCCGTTCCTTGTCCCCAATCCCATCTCGCCTTTAATGACCTCGACGTCGAAGAGGCATAAGTAAAGCCATAAGTAAAAAAAAAAAAAGTAGCTGAAAAGGCGGTGAAGAAGTAGAATGACTGTAATGGAATAAACGGGGAAACTAATCAGAAATTGTTGCAGTAAACTTATTTGTACAGCCTCAAAGTGAATGTCATGTCAAAAGCAGTAATTTTCATCGGCATCTGCTTAACTGGCACGCTCTCTTAAACGGAATACTCGTTTGTGAATGTACATAAATATTATAAAACGAGGAATATAAAATAAGTACAGCTAAGATTATGTTTAAAACCAGAAACGTCCAAGCGGGCAGTCAAAAAGTAATGGCATTTTGCGTTGTTAATTAGCTTTGCCGAATGAACGCAGATAAATTATTCAGAAAGTAATTAGGTTTCAACGACAGATGGCAGCCGGCGATACAGCGGTGACAGCCTGGTGCAGGAAATTGCTTCCGCGTGCTGCAACGCGAGTGAAAGGGCAGGCGCTAACTTCATGTTACACGCACGCGACAAAAGAGAAAACAAATGTTGGCTTTGCTCTTGTGGCTAATTCGCCAGGCGCCGAGCCAGTGGCTGCAATCGCCATTTGAAATATTACACTACGCAACTTCCCAAAGGACCGAACCCTGACAAATGTGTGGATCTGTCTTTGGAAACAATGTGATAAATGCAGGCACAGGCGATTAGCCCGTGACGTAACACCCGGATCTGATGTTCGATAAATCATGCAGAATGCAGCGAATTTGACTGAACGTTCCATAATATAACAAAAACGAAAAGTCGATAATTATTTAACACTTTTACTGCCGTAATAATGTTCTGATGTAGCCAGAGGTTTAATTACAATAAAATTATACTTTTATAAAACTAAAAAACACGTTTCTCGTAGCAATGTGAACTAAAAAGTTAAAATAATTTTTAAATAAAAACTTTTTTTCAACAGTAGTAGGATACCCCACAATTCAGTATGACTTAATTTATTGAATAAGCTTAAAATAAGAATGGTCACAAACGAAAAATGTAAAAAACCGTGTGGTGCTAGATATCAGTTGTCTTATATTTTTTATCGCTAGCTATTCGTAAAGGTAGAATCATTATGATAGTAAGTAAATAGCAACCAATGATTTTTTACATTGAGGATAATTTTTTGGTTAATGATTTTATTCGGACGTCTGGAAGTGAGTGAATATTCAACTAGAAGATTCCATTAAATTCTACCAGTTTACTGTTGTTGCTATCAATGTAATGAGAACAGCAAGACTTACCTATGAAATTATTATATTTCATCGGATCCTAATACGTGTGCAAAATTTCTAACAATTCGAACGTCTGGAAGAGGGCGAAAACTGAATTCGAAGATTCCGTTATATTCATACAGTTCAAGCTAGTATAAAGCGTGTAAAATTTTAAATTATGAAAGCTAATGTAGCTATATTTCCACATGACTCCTTGATAGTTATTGCAGAAACATTCGGCACTGCGCCACATAATCGTCTCTTTTCGCCTCCTTGATATCGAGGTTATTAGAGGCGCAAAAGGACAGGGAACAAGTAACGGGAAGGAATTCGGCATTTGTTTTTTGAAGGAACCATCCTGGTGTTTCCCTACAGTTAATTTGGAAATCTGGATGAACAGCGAGGGATTCGAAACCGCGTCCTCCCGAATGTGAGGCCAGAACATTACTGCTCACCCAACACGCTCGATAAGAGCATACGGAACATCGCAACAGTTTTGTGAATGGGCAAGTGATTTCTTACCTGGACGATAGCAAATTATCTTTTTAGATAGCGAAACCTTCGCGCTTCCAATTGCTAAATTGGACATCCGGCAAGAGACGGTGATACGGTCACTTATTTTCCTAATTTTTATAAACGATATTCGAAAGTACGTTGTTAGCAGCGTAAGATAATTCAGTGACGATGCGATAATCTATTCGGAACTAAAGTGTACCGCTAACTGTTTTGATTGTGCGATAAATGGCATCTTAAATTAAACAGCAAACAGTACTAGATAATGCAGAAAGTCATCAAATAGAAACCTATACGTACATACTAAGCAATACAATCCTTGGAGAGGTTGATTCCTGAGGTAGCAGTTGATGCTTGAATATATTTTTTCCTCGTGCTTTTGATGCAAAGCACCTTCTGCCACCCAAAATATTTGTGAATTTCAGATTATTAATGTAGCTGTAGATGTAGAACAGTATAAAGAACCATGAATTCGCATCAACCCATAACTGCAGTGGTAGGTATAGCTAAATCTAAATTGTAATTCATATATAGAATTTTCAAAAACTGTAACTAACATTTACTCTTCTTGACTGTCTTATCTATAGGGACTGTCTATAGTTTGGAGCAAGTAGAGAGTTTTGTGATCGCTTATTACCGCATTTGAACTTTACATCCAATGTTCTACTGTCTGTGTTGCTCATGAAAAATACTTTGTGAACGAAAATAATAGTAAACTCTATCGTTTCGAGGTATTTATTATAGGTACTATGCAGGCCTTTACAAACAATATTACCTTCAGTGTAATATATGTTTACATTAAAAATAATGCTATATGGACCCCCTATCCAAATGAATACGCATTTTCGTATGCTGTTTATAGCAAGAATGGAAATTCAGATGTTTTCCTTAAACTGAAACTGTTCTATGTGCTCTCAGCTGAGTTCTTAAGTCAACATGGCAGCATTCTTTTAAAACCTGACAGAGGTCCAGTGCAATAGAAATGACAGCAGTAACAATAAATCCCAATGTTAAAACAGATGTAATAAAATAATAACAACAATTCAAATATTGTTAAATAAACGAATAGATGAAAAGCAGATTATCGGTAGCAAAAATTAAGAAAGCATAAAGCGTAGGGCCTAATATTGATGTCTCAATATCTAAGAACTTTCTCGTAGTGTATATGTTAGTCTCAAAAACCGAAAACGCTCAGTGAGTGAAAAAAAAACTACCAGAACGCATTGTGGTTTCTTTAAAACACGTTATTCGCGTTGTGGCACTGACAAAACAGCCAGAACACGTTCCGTCTATCTCAAAAAGACACAACACAAAATTCGAGTCGCGCCCTAATGCTATTTAATCACTACGCGTGGTGGTTACTAAGAAAAGCAACAACGCGTTCTGAACGCAAGATGATGATGCAACTACGACACGACAGACAGGTTGCAACTACACCTTCTGGATATTCATTATTAAACATGTGAGGTGAAAAAGATGACTAGTGAAATGAATTTGAATCATAAACTTACGGAAGTAAGCGGGAGGCTAAATATTCTGGTATAAAACTAGGCAGCAGATGTTATTTTGTGTAGTAGCTGAAGGAATGCACCGAAGAGGAAAATAAGAATATATTGTATCAAGCAATTAACTGAGGCTGTATTTGAATTTATTCTTCTGTTGAAAGCCACAGCATGAGAAAAGGTTAGGCTTTAATAAATGGACATGGCTTTGCCTGCATAAGAACACAATCACCACGGACGTCTACGCAGTCATGAGGTCGTATTTGTTTAAGAAAATGGGAGTAAAGAATTTTTATCATTATTATTATCAACTGCGATGTAGTTTATTCCCAGTTCGCATTTTCACTACATATGTACAATACATACTACTTAGGCTCTTCAATCACCTTCTACCTTACAAGGGCTCCCTCGCAGTCTCCGTTCGATATAAGTTATTGATAGTGTTCTACAATAATTTACGTAGACAAATCTAGCTGCCCTTTTAAACCTCTGTATTTAACACACAGTGGATCCCAAAACATCCCTCCATATTGCTTTAAAATCTGACTGAGGTCCAGTGCAATAGAAATGACAGCAATAACAATACACCTCAAAATTGTGACAGACTGTATCAGGATAGGACTGTACTGGGATGTACAAGTGTCTCTAATAGAAACACGATTTTGAGACCTAATGTGTCATTCCCACCTGAGTTTATTATGAGATGATATTGCAAGATATTTACATCTGACGCCTACAACAAGCAATTCCTACGTAAACACAAAGACCTAATTTTTATGTCTGACTCTTTTTGTCATTTATCTCCATTCCATATTGACCTACCTGTTCAAATTCCTCTGTAGCTGTTCTCAGTTATCTCTCAATTTAATCCTATTATACAACGTTGCAAGAAATCTAACTTCTGAGCGTAAACTAACCAAAAAATCATTCACCGAAACCCTCCATTGGGATTAAGGTTACCACGAGAGGTAAAATTATTCAGGTATTTAAGAGTTTAGTGGCTTTGAATAGAATATTAACAGAAAAAAGTTATGTGGAAAAGTGAAAGGATTTCTCTGGAATAGAAGGACAATCAGACAGATCCCGAATGAATTAAGATGGAGGTTTGCTAGATGTTGTGTGGACTGTGTTGCAGTATAAATCAGAGACTTGGACAATCAAAACTAAAAAAAATCTAGTTGGAAAATTTTGAAATTTGTTTGTTGAGAAGAATGGAAAAAGTGCAAATAATGGACAGAATGAGAAGGTTAGGAGATGAGAGGAACATGATGAACGTGATAAAGAAAAGGGAAACCATCTTGGTTAGGTTACATACGACGTAGAAACATTACACAAAAGAGGATCACTGAAGCGAAAATGGAAGGAAGAAGAAGGGTTGAAATATCAAAAGAGTCAGAGGCTATAAACAAATGAAGGAAGTAGTTCAGAACAAAAATATAAAACGGATGATGTTCTTTTGATACTTGTTAACAAGCATATCTACCAAAGATGAAATAGTCCTGGTACTCTACCATGTGGCTGAGGATAGGAAGAGAGAGAAAAGTGTATCAAACTATCAGAGAGAATCATGCTTACGGAACTGTGTAGCTGTGTGTATTTAGTGATGCTCCACTCACCAATCTTGCCGACCATTTGGATGACGACGCTGTCTCCAGCCACTGCCCAGCGCACCTCCAGAGCCAGCTCGTCTCGGAGAACCTCGCAGTTCAGCTTCGACTGCGCAACACACACAAAGACAACGCTCGTTTACACCTCAACGTTCAAACTGACACTAAAACTCGAAAATAACCATGTCATCTCACCAGTGTCCATCATTCACTTAATTTCTCACTTGGGAAATGAAAGACCAATCTTTTAACTAACATTTTATAATAAGCGAAGTTGTCTCAACTTACTAAAATACGAAAAAAAAAAAAAAAAAAAAAAAAAAAAATCCGAAGAATTGTCAAATTTTTGGTGTTGAGGATATCTTCGACTTCGAGAATAACCAGTGTATCAGCAGTAAATGAAATTCACATATGGAAACATCTGCCATATATAGCGTACTCGAGAATACGAATACACACTGGACACATGCATCAAACTGGTGCGTCAAAAAATACCAGAAAAAAAACTAAAGCAGGTAAGATGTTTCAAATCAACGTGTTGTCAATCTGAAGACAAATTATTACAAAAATGGTGAATTTGTCCACGATGTGGAAGATGTGTGTTGACAAATGATCACAACACAATCGACAGGACATTAAAATAAATAAGAGTACTTCGTACATATTAATTTGAATTTGACTATCACGTATGGTTATTGGTCGCAAATAGCAATTGACCAAACGGAATAAATCTTTTGATGTTCATCACTTTAAGCTAATATACATCAGTTTCTGGAACTCTATTTCCCTAAGATTCGTGAGCTTTATTAAAAACCAGTTTCTTCTCGGCTTGGTAAATTTTCGGTAGCGGGTTTTATGCCTACTTAAACAACACTAAACCTTTTTGACTAATGTTTTCTGATAACTCTGAGTAATCTAGTTCAGTGCATATGACAAAACATAATAATCTGCACAGTGGCTAACTCGCTGATCGGACCATGCCTTAATTAGGTCATATCTTCATCCCATTACGTTAAATCAGACACTTATTGAATGTAATGTTGAATCAAAATCACATATTATTTGTTATGTTTTGATGAAAGAAGGCCAAGTTTGGTATTTTTTTTAAATGGTGAATAAAAAACTGGAAAAACGAATTTTTGATTTAATAGAAATCACAGCTTATGTCATGTATGCCAAGTTTTACATAGATATTCACATTTTTAGCCAAGTGCAGAAAGCAAATTTTTTTAAAAAAATAGTATATTGCATGCGTCTAATTCCAACTGGCTGTTGGAGCATTCAGAAAACATCCTCTCCTTATAAACAAACACCATAAGAATGTTGAGATAAATAGTTAACCTTGGCGTGTGCTGACAGGTGTTTGTCGGCTCAGTAGCCGCACGTAGACAGTCAACCGGTGCTACTTGCGGTTGGGGCCGACCGACACGTTGTTTTCTTAAATTCCGACCAACAAGAAACAATGTTGAAAGGATGGGTCTGGTTCTACCTCTTTGATACACTTACTTGGGGACAGAAAATCACTTAAAAATTGAGTGACAGGCTGCCTTGAGCATTTACTGGATAGGTCGCCCTCCTGCCTTGTTACTACTACCATTAATTAATTAACTGAGTTGGGGCTAATGTCTTGGAGGTAATTTCCCTGTACACCTACTAACAATTTGTAAGTATATTTACCGTACAGTTTGAGGTATATTATTCATTACTTCTTTAAGTAATTTGTCCCTCACTCTCCTCCCTGCAAATGAAAACTTCCCTAACCCCTTATGCTTGAAGTCAGTTACTAATTAATCACCACGATCCTATCTTCTCTTCCACATACTCCTTCTAAATCTTCCACTAAATTTATCCAAGCTTCATCACCAGTATATGCAACAATTCTTTTCACCCGTCTTCTCAGAATCCAAATCATTTCAATTACTGAACGATAATTTCCAGACAAATGTAGCTGCCCGCCTTTGCACCACCTCCATCTTCAGTAACTGATGCTCAAAAAGGGCCTGACCAAAGTTTTGTAACCCATCTTTCTTATCCTCTCTAACAGATGAACCTTACCTTAAAAACTACCTAATATGTCCTGCCCAGTTTATCCTACTGTCAACTGATTTTCGCGGGTATTTACATTTTATTCCTTCAGTAATCAATCATCCCTCCACTGAATAATCACTGGAAGAGGAATTGATCATTCACCGGTATCCATCGAAAGCAACAGCGCAAACTGGTACAGCCTATTAGAGCACGTCGAAAGGACGCATGTATGTGAAATTTTGAATGTAACCTATAGTGGAACTATTTGATCTCTGATTGCTTCGAAATTACGATCTGTGGGAACCACGAGACCTACTGGCGAGATCTGATTGGTTCCTCCTGGCTCCCATCTCGGATATCTGTACGGTGCTGACTCTGTATCGAGAGGTCGTCTTGCTCATCATTTCTTTTAAGGGCTGCTCGACTACAGGAGTTCAAGGGAGGAAGTCGCCATCAATACTTCTCGTGGGCTACTCCTCTTCACTATTGGGCTTCACGCTCCTGCAACGAGCAGTCATGAACTTGGCCTGCATATTACCTCTAAGCAAAAAATTTGAATTACTATGGAATCTTTTTATGCATTATACTTCTGGCCAAGTTTCATTCATTTTTTTATGGTGCCCAAATAATTTACAAGTCTTGTGTAACTAACCAGATTGTGCAATGATTTAATCGATCCCGCACTGTATCCCAAATATTTCAATGTTAAACAAATGCTCTATTTCGATAGAATAATAAATCACTTAGTAAGGCCAAGAAAAGTACTTAATTTGTTTAGACCATTTTTTTTAACCCAAAACAGCAGATTTATTCAGGTACTCAATCAAATCTTCCCAGCGTTGGCAGACACTCAAAAATATTGCAAGACGTTATAACACCACTGAGTGGTCTGCGAGGTCAGTCATCAAGGGGCCCGCGTTGAAACTTCAGTGTCCCCGGTTCGACTCCGTGTCGGTCAGGAATATTTATGTTTACTCGTCCTGAACTTTTTCTTTTGTGAAGCTTTTCATTTTTCGTGTGAAGTACGTAAGAAGTCGCAGTCTTTCGGACTTTAAATTAAACTACAGGTCCAGCCACGAGAAAGGCGGTATGCGTGACAATTTGAAACTTTGTTACCAGGTCATAAGACAGGGGCGATATACCTATCACTCGACACAGATGAAAAAAGTAAAAATACAAAAAAACACAATTTACAACAGTTCTGTCTAAAGTTTATTCATGTAAGAGATGATACATGCATGGCAACGGAATCAGATGTGAACACATCGATACCAATCACATAATCGAAGTCAGAGATGGACAAGGGTGGGGATCGCAACAATGAGGGAAAAGAAGAAATTCGATAAAATATCGTGAAAAGAAATAAAACACACTAAAATTAAAAGAATTAACGTTATGTTTTTAATTGTTATTTTTAATTCATTACTTTTAATATGAATTTTAATTAATATAAATAATGGAATAATCAAGATTATATCTTTAATTAACTTTATTTAATTTTATTACTGTTCACAGGCATTCCAGAGATCATCCGTTACCGTAAATTTCCGTATTCTACTTCCCCTCCCACCATTGCCATTCCCACCTTGTTCATCTCTGGCTTCAGCGATGTGTAGGTCGCGATGAATATACATCCAATTCTCTGGCCCTATGTCTCACCTCTAACATCATTATTATATTTAAATATTGTAAAATGTGTTCATTTTCATTTGATCATCACGTCAATCCGGCCTACATCTGTGGTGAGTGGTGGGATTACTTTCCCTGTCGTATATATAAGCATAGGTATAACACTGACTAGTTTATGTTCGTCTTTTAATGTATTTTAAATGGGAGTTTTTATGGCTCAAGTTACTGTGATTGTCAAGTGAACTGTTAGCTAAAAAATTTAGGGTCCAGGGTTCAAATCCAGGAGTGGTCAGAATTTTTTAAGAGCTCTGCTATATCATATAAGACAGGAAGTTCCTTGGTTCGGATTCCAGTTAAACTGTGCGTGGTAAAGCATGTCGTAAGACGGCTTGGATTTATTTTACTGTTACTGCTTGACGCTCGAGCGATCTAATCGTGGCAGACGACTCGTTCCAGCGGGCGCGACCAAACACTTCGCTCGCAGCGGTCCTTTGTGAAGGCGTGGTGGCGCCGGAACGTATCTGGACGAGGAGATGATGAAGGTAACTGTAAACATGTCCGGGTGGGCGGCCCGCTTCCTCCCGGCGCTGGCGCCAGCCCGGTCTACTACAGTGGTCTACATTGAGGCTCCGCTCCGACGCAAAAACAACGGTGGCCCGGCCGCGGCTCGGGTTACAACAACCTGTGCCCCTCTTCGCCACAAAGAATTTCAACGGTAAATTAAGAGCACCACACACCCGAGGTCCTCTGTCTGCTGCCCATCACAGCGGACACTTGAGGCGACCCCCCTCAAAGCTGGGAGGTAACAAAATAATCAAGTACCAGCTGATCAATTAACAGAAGATGTGAAGTTGCTAGCACTGCTTGATGCACGGGAATAATTATAATTCTGTTTCAGTCATTCAGCAGCCTTCATGCATTGTTAATTGTTTGGCAGCTATTGTAGAAGTAGAACTGCATACAAGTGTGAAACAACGCATTATTTATTTAAATTAAATAAACAGTGAAACCATAGCTGACATGTTAAACACGGTTTGGTGAGGTTGTTGTCGCACGTAAGCGTCTATAAATGGATTAAGGCTAAGATCACTGAAATAATGTCAAAATGATCAGGACTCTCGATCTTTGAGGAAATCGACAACAGTAAGACTTTTTACCACAAGGAATACGTAAGTAGGAAGGAGACTGTATTAAGAAATTAATGAACTAGCGTAGTAGGTGAGCGGTATCCTCTGGCATCGGATTCGGGAGGACATGGGTTCGAATCTCCGTTCAGCCACACAGATTTTGGTTTTTTACTTGTTACCCGAAATCACTGCAAAGGGCCATGGCTGAATTCCTTCCCGTTCCTTGCCTCCAGTTCTGTCCCCCCTATAATCACCTCGACGTCGATTAGACGTAAAGACAACAGTTAGGAACTTAGAGTGGAGAGGATAGCAGTCAAGGTTAAAGTAGGAAAACGAAAGTATTAAGTAGAAAACAGATTTTTTTTATTGTTCTTGAAAAGTATGTTTTCACATGATATAATAACGAGCCATATTTCCCCTTCGTACTTGACTAAAATCTATAAATGAGGTATCAGTTTAACGATTAAGTTCTCCACTTCTTCTTTAATTAAGAAAAGAATTTTTCGAAATTCAACCGTAAATGGTAAAATTATGAACATCGAGGTCACGGGTATGCGATAGTTCAGAGTCAAGCTGCTAGGATTCGCTGGCGTCGATAGGGAGTGATCGCATTACCGCTAGATATGCAATGATTAAGAAACGAGTCACATAGGTAGTATGGTAATGACCACGAAGTCGACCTGCTATAAAGTCTCAACAAAAATAACAACAACGAGACAGAGCTAAAGCCTGTAAATCTGAAATTCGGTACTCACAGCCTTTTCGATTTTAATATGGGGCATTGTCCTTTAATTTTTCTTTCCTCAGAGGAAATGAAGTAACGTTAACTCTCACATTAGAAATGCGAATATCTTTCTATCCACCACCTTGGTAGTCTGCTTCCAAACAATTCGTCTAATCATCTACGACTGACGCGAGGCCGGCCCCGCGGGGCTAGCGAGTTTGCTTCGCGTTGCAGGGGTCACCTGTTCGAGTCTGGCCTAGGACTTAGGTGCTTTTAATTAAGTGTTGTGTCCGTCCTGTCACCTTTTGTCATCAATAATAACACGAGAGGATTCTATATACACTCTTGAGGAATGAAAGAAACACAGATGCTGGCTGAATAGCTACAATGCCGAATACCAATTATATACAGGGTGTTACAAAAAGGTACGGCCAAACTTTCAGGAAACATTCCTCACACACAAACAAAGAAAATATGTTATGTGGACATGTGTCCGGAAACGCTTACTTTCCATATTAGAGCCCATTTTATTACTTCTCTTCAAATCACATTAAACATGGAATGGAAACACACAGCAACAGAACGTACCAGCGTGACTTCAAACAGGAAATGTTCAAAATGTCCTCCGTTAGCGAGGATACATGCATCCACCCTCCGTCGCATGGAATCCCTGATGCGCTGATGCAGCCATGGAGAATGGCGTATTGTATCACAGCCGTCCACAATACGAGCACGAAGAATCTATACATTTGGTACCGGGGTTGCGTAGACAAGGGCTTTCAAATGCCCCCATAAATGGAAGTCAAGAGGGTTGAGGTCAGGAGAGCGTGGGGGCCATGGGAACGAAACTAAAATGAGCTCTAACATGGAAAGTAAGCGTTTCCGGACACATGTCCACATAACATATTTTCTTTGTTTGTGTGTGAGGAATGTTTCCTGAAACTTTGGCCGTACCTTTTTGTAACACCCTGTATAAACGTGTGATCATACTCGCATTAGTCTATATGATCACATGTTTCTACTCTGTGAATATGCATTTCACCGGAAGAATAAAATAAGAAACATTTGCACGTGCTTCACGAACAGATTGCCACTGTTGCTTTCCTCTCTTGGCGAGCAGAGATGGCGCTATGACAGACATTAGAAGAGCGATAAAGAATATTGAGACTATTACCATAGTTAATTTTTTTTAGTTATGGCTTTACGCCTCGTTGACGTCATTAGAGGTGGGATGGGATTGGGTACAAAGAACGGGAAGGAATTCGGCCATGGCCTTTTGAAGGAAGCATCCCGGCATTCGCCTGGAGTGATTTTGGGAAACAATGGTAAACACAAATCTGGATGTCCGGACGGTGATTCGAACCGGCGTCCTACGGAATGCGAGGCCAGAACGTTACCGCTCACCCACAACGCTCGGTTCCATTTGTTGAAGCGAATCAGCATCCACGGTCCAGTCATATTGTGGATCTGAAAGTCCCTCTCAAATAGTAAATATTGTCTCTGTGTCTCAAGGTGACTACCTATTTTGTGGTATGATTTGAAATGAGTTTTGTAAATTAGTTCTCTAAGCAAGAGCTTTATGAACAGTGGCATGGATGGCCAATACGAGATCATGGTGATATTTTCTTGTAAGTATTTTAGTATGAAGTTTTAACTTAGCAATGACCTTTGCGCAAGTTAAATCACCGCTTTAGTTACTTAATTTTAAGTAAATAAGTTTAATTGTCGAATTCTCGAAGAGTTTATTCAATCATAATATTAGAGCATGTGGATTGTAATGTACAAAAGTTTTTAATTTGTATATGAATGATTGTAATAGTTACTAACTGCTTTTAGCTATGAAAATTAAATTTAAGATTAATTATTGATGACGCAAGCAGCAACACCACATTTCGATTTACAGTATTTTCAGTTCTTAGAGGTTACTAACAGTGAGTGCAAAGCTACAGGCGTGTTAGCTCTCATCCATTCTCAATTGTAGAAAATTTGGTGTTGAATGGATTTACAGGCAAGCTACGAGAGAGGGCCAGTGTATCCTTTAGCTTCGCCATAGATTAATATTTTTGTGATACTTTGAGCCTTGATAATCGTCGGGTAAAATGGTCCAATGCATAAAAATTGTAGTCATTTTGCAATAGAAATCCAGTGATGTCAAAGAATTTACGTTTGGTGGAAATCAAAACCACTTGGCGACTGAATCAAATCACTACGTATTAATTACGGTGCCTGGCCGTAAGTTGTGTTTTAACGTGCCTATAGATGTCAAAATTTGTAGCCTGTTCCTGTACGAGCTCTAATGAAATCTTTATTCCACATGCTCAAAAACGTTCAAGGCTATACGAAGCGGGAATTTATATACATATAAGTAGATAAGCAATGTTATTAACTCAATATATCTTCCGTTTCATAGCAAATGTGCATATCTTAAATATCTTTTGGTATTTCTTGCAGAAGGAATTTGGTTTCCCGTACCACATTTACTTTTCCTTTTATTATTCTATTATGGCTTTACGCTTCGTCGACGTCGAGATCATTAGAGGCGGGTGACTACTTGGGATAAGGAACGCGAAGGAATTTGATCATGGCCTTTTCAATTGAGCATTCCGACTTCTGCCTGGAGTGATTCCGAGAAACCGTGGGAAACCGAAATCCTGATGGCTGAACAGGGATTTGAGCCTGTATCCTCCCGAACACCACATCCAACCGTTAACCTCACCAACTGGACTCGATCACATTTGATTAACACCGCAGATATCCGAGGTAGGATTCAAACAATGACTTCCGTAACGTGTGGCTAGTGAGTTAGCCATTACGCTGCCTGCGACCAATATCGGGCAGCAAAACTTGACGTCAACTGGCTATAGCCTGTTCACTCCGAACTGGAGGCTGAAGGTCATGTTCCCCTGACCCCGATTTTAACTTCATAACCCTATCCCGTTCCTACTTCTCCGACCTGACCGCGGTTTCCAGACAAGCGAGTGACAAATTTCCCCTTCACATACAGGGGTAAGGGCAGCCGAGTTGGAATAGAGGAGAATGACCTTGAGCCGCCTCTGTTAACTGAACAGCCGTAGTAAATTACTACGCTCGAAAAGAAACCAACGGAAACGTAAGAAGGTTTTTGAGATTTAAATTAAAATTCGTTTTAGCTGCTAAGGGAAAACAAATGGATGATGGAACAAGAACAAATTTATTTAATTAATTCAATAAACAGTGTCGTTATTATCGATGTGAAACACACTAGTAAAGCAGAAGTGTATCAAAGCACAAAATATCTCAATATCATTAAGATTATTTCACAGGAAAGTGGAACGTCCATAACAATTTTGTGAAAGAATTTAGACAGGTTGTTGAGAAAATGACTCGGCCTCTATAAATAGAATAACTCATGTTCGGAAACGAGTGGAAAACAAACTGCCACTTTTGAAAACTGGTAGCGTCGACTCCAAAAATCCTACTCCCCTCCCTCTGAAAAAAAAATTAAGGAATAACAATTCGTGATTACATGTTTTGCGTTATTTTCCGTATTAGAAGTGAACAGTGACTTAAAAATGGGTGTTTCTTTGTTATATTCACTCTGGTGGCAACCTACTCAAGGCATTTCCATTAACTTGGAACTAACATCTTCCCTTACAAACATTTGATAAATGGGAACGTGAAGACTTACAGGAGTGCAACAGTCCTTAAAATCAGTTGGATAATATTATCAGCCAATGAATTACAAGAAAGCTCTTATCATTTTCAAACCAGGTAAAATGTACAGGGTTAATTCTACACATATAACATCTGTTGCTTCTAATTATATTCTGAGAATAACATTCGAATTAGTTTCAACATTTGTACATAGTTTCCAACTAATCATATACTAGTTCAGTGACCGAGCGGGGTGGTGTAACGGTTAGCGTTCTCGCCTCGCATTTGGGAGGACGGTGGTTCGAATCCCCGTCCGGGCATCCAGATTTGGGTTTTCCATGGTTTCCCCAAATCACTCCAGGTAAATGCCGGGATGCTTCCTTCAAAAGGCTATGGCCGAATTCCTTCCCATTCCTTGCCCCCATCCTTGACCCCCATCCTTTCCCGTCTCTAAAGACCTCGATGTTAAAAAGAGACGTAAAGCAGTTACAAAAAAAAAAAAAAAAAAAAAAAAAAAAAACTAGTTCAGTAACAGCGAGTAATTACTTTCCTGAAACACATTTAATACCCCTCAATCCCACTTAGTTTTCAAGTTCGTAGAAGAACTGGATCAGAAGTAATGTTATCTGTCGAATTGACGCGATGTCATTCCAATGTATCCATATTATAGGTGCGAGTTCGTCTGGAAAGTCAGGTGAGTCGAAATGTTGTGTGGAATCCAGTTCGCACTGGGCCACACAGTTATCTGATCCACATGAGCCCCGACTGTGGCTTCGGCTAGGTTCCTATGGACCCTGCCCCACTGCCTCGGGGCAGCTCTAGCACCATGTTTGCTTTCAATTAATGGACTTGTTCCGCCTCAAACAGATAACAACGAGTTCAGCTTTCTCGGATTCTCGGTCATGGGGGCGTGGACTGACTTCACAAACAGGATATTATGATTAAAACACCGCAATCAAATGAAAATAAAATAAATTAAGCATCGACATGTATGGAAGTTTCGCAAGGGTGTAATGTGTAAGTCATATTTTTGTTTTTGAAACGAAGAAAGGACAACACCACATTCATCTAGAGCAGTTGTAAATATGCGCTGGCAGGCAACAGATAGGCCTACTTTTTGGCTGTTTTCGAATACGTATGCTCTACAAGCGTCGAATAATAAGTCTCATATACCATCACTGTATTGATTTCGTTTCTACTGATCAACAAGTGGAGGATGTTTCCCAATGAACGCAATAAATACTATGAGAAATACTTGAAGTGTGTAAATGACACGAAAAAATTATTTTCTACGGAATGAATTTGAATAATCAAAACAACTCCTAGTTTTCGTTTGGAGGATGGGTTAGTACGCGTAGAGATGATGAATAACTGTAGATGTATGAGGTCTGCAGTATATGCAGTTATGCTTCCTACAATAGTGAATTAAAACTTTTTCGATTTTCTTTACGCTTAATTTAAAGAATTTTCTATCTACTTTTATTACTAAGTTTCTAATTCAGAAGCTCTGTTGCTCTTCTGAGCCGGTTACTTATTTACAAGCTGTTCGACGTCTTTGATATACCCACATATTAATAGTCGAGAAGGATGAAAACTATTACAATAAAAGCAGATAGGAAAGAGGATAAAAATTAAGTTCGCTGTGGTCTAGACTTTCTTTCATAAATATCACAGACATCAAACCAGGAAGAATTCTGACAGACATGCAACGGACACTGATAAAATATACTGCGATTGCAAATTTAAATTACAATTTATTATGTATTCAAAAAGTAATATAAACAAGTTACTCACATGCTATTGCTTTTCAGTGTCGTCTCCCAGTGTAGTTTCAACGCACTAGTGGCATTTATACGATAGTTTACTCCTTTCTTGTAAAAAAAATTCTATTTAGTTTTGTGGCAAAGGTAGCTTTGCACCAAAACTAATCTCTGGTTTATGCATTCCGATCCCTGATGGCATGAGGGAAAAATAATTCAAATAAACATCACTATGTAATCTTAATGTTCCTTCTTATTTTTTCCTGTCCTTGTGACTCACATACGTTGGTAGACTAAGTATTTCATTGCAATGGTAAATTAAAGTGGCTTTTTTAAAATTTAATTTAATTTATTTTAATTGCAATGGAGCACAGGCTCCGGTGGCAATATCCCCACACACCCATCTTCCCCCTATCCTGCACCCACCTACATTTGCCCTCTACAAATTTTATCTTTAAATTCCTTCAAAGTTTTCGGTAAATTATTCATCATTTCTCTTGGTAACTCATTCCAATCCCTGACACCCTTACCTAAAAAGAGAATCTTCCCACACCCTTGTGCCTGAAATCGAGTGCCAGCTTGTGGTCATGGTCATCTTTTCCCTTCCATGCACTACTTTTCATACCTATTGCAATATCTTTCCATGCCTCATCACCAGTATATGCCCTGTACACTCCCATGACCCTCCTCATCCTCCTCCTGTCTTGCAATGAATCCCATTCCAGCTCCTTTATCATATCCGTCACTGATTGCATTCTGCGATAATTTCCAGAAACAAATCTAGCAGCCCTTCTTTGCACCCTCTCCAACTCCTGTATTTGATACGTAAAATGAGGGTCCCATACTACACTACCATATTCGAGCAATGGTCTGACCAAAGTTTTGTAACCCAATTCCTTGACTTCTCTCGTACATCCCCTCATCACTCTCTCCAACAAGTGAGGATGCAATTCTTTCCCCACCTTATATTCATAATTAACCTTTTGTTTTTTATTTGTGTATCTAATAAGCTGACTCTTCTTTGCATTTATCTTCATTCCATGTTTACCAACCCAATTAGATATCCTGTCCAGATCACCCTGCAACTGTTTACAATCCTCTATCGTTTTGATTTTATACAGTATTATGTTATCTGCAAACAATCTAATTTCAGATAGTAAACAATCAACACAATATGTTCGCATATTTGGAAATAAATTCAAAGGAAACCTATATTGTCTATCAATTAGACAATTCCAGCCCAGTCAATTCAGTGACACTTCAGCCGAAGTTTTTTGCATGTCCCATTCCATGAAGCTTTGTACAATTACTCCCAAATTCCATCATCATATCAACCATATCAATAACTGAATTGCGTACTTTGTGCTCCTAAACTAATGGATTATTTTTGTTAGCAATGTTCATTGCCTTGAAATATATGCAATTTAGTGTAAGTTGCCGTACATCGCACCATGCCGAAGATCACGTTGAGTTTCTAAGCAATCATCAGAATTCCTTGCCTTCCTTAGCGATGATTGCATCATGAGCAAACAATCTCAAACTGATAATAATTTTGTTTCCAAGACCTTTTATAAAAATTAAGAAATGAAGTGATCCTATTATACTTCTTTAAG
This sequence comes from Vandiemenella viatica, assembly GCA_031002005.1. Lineage (NCBI taxonomy): Eukaryota > Metazoa > Arthropoda > Insecta > Orthoptera > Morabidae > Vandiemenella > Vandiemenella viatica. The sequence continues at coordinate 351,950,931 of CM061920.1, forward strand.
CGACTCTTGATGTAACATCTAGGTTAGTAAAGGCTTCGCCGTCAACGACAATATACTACCTTTAAATATTTTCTTATGGAATGGCCAAGATCCTCTCTTTGACAGAGACATTTAATCAACCTTATATGTGAATTTTTCATTTCTCTTCTTCCCCACCACCTATTCTCTGCTGCCTTGATGAGTTTCCTTCTCCTTTACCTGTCTACAGCGTCCTCTTCTTTCAGTCATAGGTTCACGTAGTCCTTAACTAGATCCTTTCACCTTGTCCTTGGTCTCTCCCACGCTATCTTCTCACCTCTTCGCATGACATGAACACACCACCTTAATCTTTCCTCTGATGACTTCACTAATACTAGCTACTTCATTTCGAAGTCTGTGCTTAGAGAAATATCCAATAGCCATCTTAGCATCCTCATTTCCGTCCTCTTCAGGTGCGCTTAGTTTGTTTTACGTAAAAATCATGTTTCTGACCCATAAAACCGGCCTTACCATAGCGGTATACACTTTTACTTTCAGGTTTTTAGGCATCCTTTTATCACTCCAGCAACATCTCTCCATTTGTTCCATCCAGCTTTTACTTTGACTTTCACCTCTGGTTCACAGCCACCTTCTGCATTTATTTTTCTGTCTAGATATCTAATGAAAATAGACATTTAGTGCCTAAAGTGAATATTAACAGATATATATGTTTAATATCAAAACAGGTGTCAATTTGATTAATCTTTTATCTTGTTTTTATTTTTTAAGAGAAGAAAAATCTCTGAACATGGTCGGATGCACGAAATTCAGGCTGAAAGTCGGTCCCTGTTAATGTAGGGCAGTTTTACCGGCGTGAAAGACGAAGCGTCTCTTTTTATGTCTCATTCTTTGCCCTCTTTTCCTCACGACTGGAGAAGACATCCGTCTTTCCACTCTGAGACGGCGGTCAGATGTTTTGTGTTACTCCGTGAGGAATCCGTTTTCTTTTCCCTACTTACAGTAATCATCAACACTCGCCATAGCCGTAAATACAGCATCTGCCACCGGAAATTTAAAAATAACGTCGGGCGTAATAACTGGGTATCGTTCCCCACAAGGAAGCTAGTGTTTAATGGAACTGTTTTAATTTCAGCTTCTGTTGGTGCGTGCTTGTAGCGGGCTGACTTATTACGTTGCCGGATGCCAAGAGGTGTGTCCTATAAATCAGTCCTTCCCTACTACGGCTTGATTAGCCCGTTCTGGCGAGAGAAACAGGCGCAATTACGTATCTGGAATGATACCCGTGTAATAGAATTCTTCATCTGTGAAATGGTTGTCTGTGTTGTAAATCAATCGGTATTTCGCTTTACGTGGTAGGAACTGCAGACGAGAAGTTCTTGTTTTACCAAGTTTAATTTCTTTTTTTTTTCGGTATGGCGTGTCTACATGGTATTTACAAGATCTAATTAAATGTCTCGACCCATGATTGTAACGAAACACAAGGAAAGTGTGATCCTCTATTACATTGCACATGTCAGTGCCCGGTACATTTTTTAATGGGAATAGCGATAAAATTCTTTTCTTTGATAGTAAATCCTGCTGGACTTTGTTTAAATATTTGAAATTTACTCAGTTTTATTGCTATTGTTTGTCATAAAATTAATTCAGCTTAGAGATCGTTAATAATGCTTTAGCGATAACAGTGGGTCTTTGATTTTTCTTTAACCACTTGTGACGAATTTTTTCTCCCTTAGAGCTGGGCAGTGGCGAGTCCAGAATTTTGTTTGGGGGGGGGGGGGAGGGCTTGAGCGTATTTAGTTTGAGAGGGGGAGCATGAGTGAATTAGGTTTGGGGGCAGCTTTTTGCGTATTTTGGTCTGGTGGGAGGGGGGAGGGCTTGAATCGGGTAAGGGTTATGACCTTAAATTCTTTTGGGAGGAGAGCTTGAGGCTCCTAGCCTCCCCCCCCCCCCCTGGATTCGCCATCTGGAGCTGGGTGAATCTTCTGCTATTTAAATCTGTTTAAAACTGAGATGTTACCTTACTTAATAGGTTGGTCACTGTAATGCCTCTGTGTGCCATTTTTAAATGTTGATACGAAGGACTACATGATTTATTATTAATTTAATTTCAATGGAGCTAATACTCCGGTGTCAATTCCCCCAGTCATCTAATTATTCCTTTTTTATTTTATTTTTTAACATTTTTTAAAATAATTGGTGTGTTAAATCCCCCACCCACTTGTTTTTCTGATTTACAAATTTTAATTTTAAATTCCTTGAACGTTTTTAGTACATTACTTACCCATTACTTCACTTGGTAATTTGTTCCAGTTCCTGACATCCTTACCAACAAAAGAAAATTTTCTTGCTCCCTTATGCATGAAATCAAGCGCCAGCTTGTGGTAATGGTCGTGTTTCCCCTTACATGAACTGTTCCTAATTCTTTGACCAATATCCCTCCATGCCCCATCGCCAACATATGCCCTGTATATTTCCAGCACTCTCTTCAACTTTCTACCATCATTCAGTCTTTCCCAATCCCAATTTAATTTTCTGAAATAATTTTTTTTTTCCTTTTGATGTTAGGGTATTGTTTTTATTTTGACGATATATTAGCACGATCAGCTATTTTTACTGTAAAATACAAATTTACGTGGATTAAAATTAATCTTGCGTGGTATCACATGTTAAGAATTATTTTTAATTTCCTTTGCTTTCAGATCACCGTATTACTAATGCCTTATTTCGGCCACATGTGTCATGATTTGTTCACGGTACAGTGTATGTATTAATGCGCGTTTGACTGAAGCTATGATTTTCGAACCTCAATATTATCTAGTTGTGGTTCGGTTGAAGTACAGCCTGGACCATGATGATAGTTGACAAGCTTCGTTGAAACATAAGTGACAATATGGATTTAGCATTATAATTAATGCGATGTACCATCAGGATATGAATTATTTTAATTTCTCTTTGCTTTCACTAAAGCCGTATTATTGATGTTATTATTTCAGTCGCATATAAGTACTTCTAGCAGGCCAAGATTTGATACCGAAACAATGAATTTATTAATGTGCATGTGACAGAAGCCAAGTTTGTCGTGAGGATGAAACGCAGCCTGGACCAGAATGTCAATTGACACGCTATGTTACTGCATAAGGCATAATGGATCTAGTTTTATGATTTACTCGGTGTATCATAAGGTGAAGATACCTAGTTAATTTTTAATTTCATTGGTTGCATGTTGCTATCGTCTTTAAGTCAATTGCACGTGTGGAGATAAACATTAGGAAATCAGAGTTATGAAGTTATTTTATAGAAAGAAAAGTTTATTTTGCTGCCTGTGGATTGAACAGCAGCTGAAATTTGTACACACGTTTAAGAATATTTGCACATGAGAGCCACCAAATCTTATATCTTTAAACGAGCAATTCTTGTATATATATATATATATATATAGTTTGGATCTCGGGAACGGCGATAACGATTTGGATGAAATTTCATATTTAAATAACTTTTTGATTTTTAAGATTATCTAAATAGTGTTCCTACCTGCAAAAAACCAATTTTACAAAATACGAACAATTTTTGCTCTTGGTATCTCTAAAACGGCTCTAACGCCATCTCGTAGATGATTCAGGTACCAGGAAGCCTACTAATATTTTTCTCTTTGGTTTCAAGGAGCTCATATATTGAAACGAAAATTTCTTGTATGCTAAATGACTCGAGGGAATAGTAGCGCTGTATGTTTAATTGTAAAACATTTAAAAAGATTATGTTTAATAAATGGCTTTGTCAGAAGTGATACTTATATTTAAATAACTTCTTTGAAAACAATATTGAAAAAGTGGTTTAGATACTGGTTATTTTTTTTTCTTTAAATCTAATGTCACGCGACCATTGCCTGGCAGCTCAAATGTAATTAGTGGGGAAAAGATGATTACTGCACTAGATCTTAAAAAATTCTGTCTACGATCCGGGGTTCAAATTTCGGTGGGATCAAGAATTTTTAAGATATGTGTTTAACCATATAAACTATGGTGGGGCGTTCTATGGTTGGGATTCTACGTTAAATTCCCGAGAAAAGGAACTGGCCGTCCTATCTCTGATAGAATTGCTTAATATGCTTCCTTCTATTCAATCTAATACTATTATATGAGCAACTCTTGAAAACAGATAAAATGGGGGCTGCTCCACTTTCGGAACCTCGGCGAAATTAATAGTAACCTGTTGAAATTTGGTTTAATAGCTTCGTCAACATATCCTCTTCACAGTTTGCACTCTTGCTTTACGGAAAAGTCACTACAAATGTAATTAAAAATGCCGAAATATGGAGCTGAGCAACTGCGAAATGTTACCAGCACAGCAAAAATAACAAAAAAAATATCGGTACAGGGATAATATCAACCTAAACAATTTCGTTTCGTCAGGTTAGGTTGGAATACAGCCTGGATCAAGAGAAAAAGTTTATGCAATTTTGCATTCTGCAGCATCCATCGGAAATGGCGTATTTGTTTACAATGGATGCAATCGATTATCTCTGACTGCTCGTTTTCTATATGGCTGGCATAACCGTATTAAAACTCGGATAAATATTGCCTATATGTCAAATACATGCGACTTTTCCCTACGGATAAAAGATGAAACTGCAAGAAAACATTACAACAAAGGATTAAATCAACATTTTAAGAGTCTATCACTGATTTTTCAATGTTGACGGCATCTAACGGCTGTGTGTCGCTGTCATATTTCGGCATTTTAATTAAATTCCTGGCAAGTTTTCCGCAAAGCAAGAGCGCAAATGTAAAGAGGACTAAATGACGAAGCAATTAAACCAAATTTCAACAGGTTACTACCAATTTCGCGTCAGTTTCGAAGGTGGTGCAGTCCCCGATAAAATTAATTTCTCACAAACTTCTCTAAGGATGTTGATGAAATCTTGCATACTGAACAGAAATCGAAAGATGCCGAGCGAAAATCGGTCACCAAGGTACTATATATTAATCGAATAAAGTCCAAAATAAAGTTATTATGTAAAACTATGTATTGTTACCTGCTAGCTTTTTTCTAAGACATCTTTCTTTGAAAAAAAAAAAATGAATTTCGTATCCATAATGATATGTAAGGAAGAAATATTGGCACAATAATGTTTATTGTACTTCCTTTAGAGATCACGTAAGACACATTGTAGCAGAGACAAACTGTTTAACAGTCTACCCAAGACAATCTATGTCACCACATTAGTAATCTAACGCATTTCACATGACAATTGACCTGTTATGATGTAAATAAATGCTTATTAGGTTTGATTCACGTATTCCGTTTATTTTAGAGTACTACGCTACAGAAAACTGAATAAAAAAATAAAATTGAATCCTTAGTTTTTTCATATTTTTGCGAAAGGAGTGAGCGTCTGAAAGTGCATAATGATCCGCGGCCCACAAGTTTCCATGTATAAAGGTTTTTAATTGCTTCCCATGGTACATATGAGTCATTAGCTATTTTCGCAGATTTTTACTCGCACCATTAGTTCTAAACAGACTTATAATAGTATAGATAATGCTCCGGTGCTTTTATTTAATAAATTACATAAATTTTCGCGTTTTTAAACAGAAAATATCATGGAATATATCATAACGTTCTGCCAAAAAACGATATTGAATCCAAGCACGATCGTCGTGTAATCTTCTGTCAGTGCTTCGTGAAATTAGTGCTCATCTCAAACAGAGAATGATCTGAGTATCTTCTATGAAATCAACTAAGACACGTCAAAGGTCAAATACATTAAAGACAGTAAAATGGGTTTTCAGGAGCCTGGAAACAAAAGAATTAGGACTAGAAGATGTGCAACTGAAAATATACCAACTGGACATAACTGTAATTATATAGGCCTAAACAGACACAAACACGAATCTGAGGAATTATAGAACTGTTACGTGTTTTATAGTGTCGTGGATCGGAATGAAAGAGCATCTGCAGATGTAGCTAATGGTAAAGAAATAACGGAAATGTATATTCATAGCTATAATTGCAGTAATGAAAGAATTGTTATGTTGAGATATAAATCTACACGAGAATTTATAAGAATACCAGGAATCTGGACAAGGCCGAACTCAAGTATTTTATTGGATGACAATGTCATAATGTGAGGAGGTTTTAATGCAAGAACTGAAGAAACAGCTGTTATATGTGTTGGGAATAAATGGACAGTAACATTACAAGCTCTGATCTATTGAATGTTCTCTTGAATAATTTTTTATTGTTCTTCATTATTTTGCATGATACTAATGCACAATACGTTCCACAATAAAATCTTGATTCTTCTGTATTCAATTGCATCATTTACTATTGCGTGGTAGTGAGCATTGACTTGGGCTACACCTAGTGGTGGGGGTGACATCTAGTAGCGGAAGTTCTTATCAACACCTTCAAGGTATTCTAAACTCTTTGAAATTAGAACTTTGAGTGTTTAAGTGAACAGTTCAAGTTAGTTTTCGTGAAGACAAGTCAATTTTCTCTGAAACACATCGCGAGTGTAGTGCATCTCGTCGTGCCTGCCGTCGCACGAGGGCAGAGAGAAATGGCAGAAGCAAGCGATGGTTCAAACCCGGCAAGAGAAGATGACAACACCCAGATAAGTGTATACTACAACGATCAAGACATGTCGGAAAAGAACAAGAAGAAACTAGAGGCAATCCAAAATGACAGCGAGGAAGAAGAGAAGTATAATTTAAGGAAAAAACGCAGGGCAGTTGCGAAGAAAATTATCACAAAAGAAAAGGCAGAAGAAGCCATGATAATAGAAGTCATACCTAGCACAAATAAGGAAACATCCAGCAGTCAGGCTACAATTGGTCAATCAAATCCTATCTCAAACAAAGAAGAAGAAGAACGTCATGGCAACACCAGGTCAAGAATTGAGACATCAAATCAAGAGAACATAGTCAAAGACGACGAATTCAGAGAGAAACACAACCTGTCCGTGCAGCGGAAGAGACTATACAACGATCAGGCAGAAGGACCATATGTTGTAATAATTGAATCCCTCTCTGATGGCTCTACACTTCACCCTATCCAGCTGGGAAAAATCTTTCATAATAAGGTTGGTGGACTGAGACGGTTAAACCAGCAAGGAAAGAACCAGATGTCAATGGACTTCATAAATCCACGCTCAGCAAACAGCTTTGTAGAAAACAAAGCCTTTCTTCAGTCGCTAGGACTGAAAGCATACATACCAGCTAACAGAGTGGAAAGGAAAGGTGTAATTAAATTTGTTCCAACAGATCTAACAGAAGATGAATTAAAATCTAATATTATATCAACAGCTCAAGTCATCGAAGTAAGAAGATTTAGCAAGAAAATCTCCAAGGAGGGCCGAATAGAATCGCACCCCCTTCAGACTGTTCTTCTAACCTTCGACAGTCAATATTTACCCGAAGAAATAGAAATATTTTATTTAAGGTTCAAAGTGACACCCTATATTCCACCAGTGACGCAATGTTTTAAATGTCAAAGATATGGCCACCTTTCTAAATACTGCAAAGGAAAGGAGAGGTGTTTAAAGTGTGGGGAGGGACACAACGTGTCCAGCTGCCCTAGCGAAACTAAGAAGTGCGCGAACTGTGGTGGCGAGCATAATGCCAACGACAAAGGATGTCCTGAGCGCAAGAGACAAGAGGAGATCAAAGAAAAATCGGTGAATGGGAGGAGGACAAACGTAGATCAAGGATACCAATACAGATCAGCTGATTTTCCATCCCTCCGAAGAAAGACCTTCAGCACAGCTACAGCGCAACCAATGCAGTTAACAGCAACGCAATCAACAACAACGCAAGTCAGTGGGCCCCCCCCAAATCGCAAACCCAGTGCCAAAACAATCAAGCACCACACAAACGGAGAACACAACCACAAAAGAAGTAAGCAGTTCAGAGTTAGGAGGAAACTTAGTTCGTATTATAGTAAACATAGTTGTTAAAACTCTTGCACAGCATATGAAAGGTAAATTACCTGATACTGCTATTAAAAAAATTCAAGAAGAATCTACGAGAAACTTCATGCAGGAAATGAAGGAAATGGATGTAAGTGGATACACATTAGAAGTATTCAACGCATTAATTAAAAATGGATAGGCAGACTCAATTGAACATTCTACAATGGAACGCCCGCAGCCTCCTGCCAAAGTGGGAAGACTTTAAAAGAGTAATCACAGAATCCAAAGCAGATGTATTGATAATCACTGAAACATGGTTGCGCAACTCTTCCACCATAAGTCATAAGGACTTCAATATATTTAGGCAAGACAGAGAAGACGTATACGGTGGCGTTGCCATCATGGTTAAGAAGAACATAAAGTCGGCTACTCAACGAATTGCACCACCCAGTGAGAACGTGGAGATTATATCTGTCAATCTTGGAACGGGAGGATCCCTCACGACAATCGTTGCAATATACAAGCCCCCTCAGGTTACTGTGAGAGAGGAGCAATGGACCACATTTTTCAACCAGTTACCACAAGGCTGTTTCCTGGGTGGTGACTTTAATGCTCACCATCCCCTATGGCAGGGAATCCGGGCGGACCACCAGGGAGAAGAGCTGGCCCTAGCCATTTCTGAGTCCTCTCTTTTTTGTTCTCAACAACAAGGGTGGGACCAGACTTGGTCATCCGCACCAAAACAATACCTCACCTGACGTGTCACTAGTAACAGAGGACCTTATTCACAGAGCCAACTGGGAAATCCTTCGAGATACGGTTGGAAGTGACCACTTTGTAATCAAATAAGCTTTGATAACCAAATAAAACAGGGCAACACTCTCTCTTTTAGGCAATGGAACTGCAAGAAGGCAGATTGGGCACGTTATCAGAAAGAGATAGGGAAGAAATTGGAGAAGTGTGTTGGATCTTCGACAGATATGCAAGCAAGATACAACAAAATGGAGGAAATAATATTCTCCGCTGCTGAAGTAGCAATTCCTGCGCGTAATACAAAACAAAGAACTTCGCATACCAGGAAAATATGGTGGAATAGTGAGTGCTCGCGAGCAGTCGCTATTCGAAGATTAGCCACCAAGCTATACATGCGCGATGCGACCCTGGAAAACTTTCTGGAACTTAAGAAAAGGACTGCAGAAGCCAGAAGAACAATTAGAAGAGCCAAACGAGAGGGATGGCAAATCTTTGCTCCAGTTTGAAATATGGCACTCCTACCCAAGTAATATGGAAAAAGCTACGGTGGTTTAGGGGTGACCGAATGGAATCCACTTGGATCACAGCTGATAAAGATACGGCTGAACAATTCTTAACTGCCTTCTCCCCTGCCTTTGTACCAACAGAAAATACAACCAATACATACAGCGACCCAGCCGGAACGCCCATTGGCAATGATGAACCTGTATTCCAACCATCAGAATTGGAATGGGCCCTAAAAAGAGAAGACACCGCTCCAGGCATGGATGCAATAACATATTCTATGATCCAAAACCTACCCCCAGAGGCAAAGCAGGAATTGGTTAATCTGTTTAATGACATGATAAAAGCAAATTTTGTTCCAGAACAATGGAGAAATGTCTTAATCATACCCGTGCCGAAACCCCACAGGAGAAAGGATGATGTTACATCTTATAGACCAATCTCTCTCATTTCATGCATGGCTAAGTTAATGTGTATAATGATTAAGAATAGGATAGAGTGGCATATTGAACGCAACAACATACTAGACCGGCGAACCATGGGATTCCGAAAGGGTTTCAGTACCATAGACAACATAAGTACCCTAGTAACGGACATCCAGCTGACCTTTGTTAGGAAGAACTACCTACTGGCAGCTTTTTTGGACATCAAAGACGCCTATAATAATGTACAAATCGATATATTGAGGGACATCATGAACAAATATGGCATCCCGAATAATCTGTGTCGATGGTGCCATAACTATTTGGCAGTCAGAGTGAATAATGTTTTTACAAGTGGAGGAGAAAAGACCTGCAGGCAAGTCTTCCAGGGTCTTCTGCAAGGCGACCCAATGAGCCCTGCTTTATTCAACCTGTATACCTTAGGGACAGGTAAAAAAATGAGGAGTATGCTTTCCTTTCTACAGTATGCTGACGACTTTGTTGTGTACATATCCCATCCTAACAAGGAAAGAGCAAGGAAGCTGCTCGAAGAAGAGCTGAATGACATACAAAAACAACTGCTAGACAAAGGTTTGGAAATTTCACCGCAGAAAAGCAAAATATGTGTCTTCACCCAAAGACAGTACCAAGAAGGCGACTTCATAATAACTATCAATGGAAATAAAATGGAGATGGTGAAAGAAGTTAAATTTTTGGGCATGTGGTTGGACTCCAGACTATCTTGGAAGAAGCATATCGAGGAGCTAAACCAATCATCATTGAAGCGCTTAAACTGCTTAAAGGCACTGGCAACGCCTAAGTGGGGTGCAGATCCAAGAATTCTTAGCACCGTATATCGGAACGTATTAAGAAGCAGAATGGAGTATGGGGGCTTCCTATATCAATCAGCTTCCAAGTCAAGCTTGTCTAAACTGGACCGCATTCAATCTGCGGCCCTACGAGTGGTTGGTGGATTTCTCAAAACAACTCCCATTCAAGTGATGGAGGTGGAAACAGCAACCCCGCCTCTTAAACTCAGACGTAAGAAGATAGGACTCCAGTTCTGGACCAGAGCATGTTCCATTAGTCAACATCCGCTGATAAGGAAAGTGAAGACCCTAGCCCACGAGACCGGCCCAAAAAACGGCAACAACATACAACATCTGCCTTAGTAGAATACATGCAAATGACTGAAGCGTGGAACATACACAAACGAGAGATAAATAATATGTACCAGGAAGATGAAGTATGGCAAAGATGCAACTTCTCCAAACACATTTATACCTCCCTCAGGAAGGAACTAACAGGAAAGAAAAATCACATTCCAGAAGAACTCAAACAAAATACGTTAATAACCTTAAATGAAACTTGGAAAGGCTGGAGAAAGGTGTACACCGACGGTTCAAAGTCAAGAGGTCAATACAGCTCAGCAGCATATGTGGACCTGGAATACAAAGCATATCAGGCGTTTACGGTACCTACGCAATTTTCAACCTTCTCAACGGAGTCTTATGCGATACTAATGGCACTGGAGTACATACAACAAACCGGCCAAACGAAAACAGTAATATGTACAGACTCCAAAGCGGCCCTCCTTGCGGTTTTGGGAATACCGAAGGGGAAATGCAGGAACTACTTAACTTACGACCTCGCTAAAGAATTAAGGAGCAGCGCAGCAAAAGGGATAGATATCAAGTTGCAATGGATACCTAGCCATGTCGGCATAGTGGGCAATGAAAGCGCGGATACAACGGCAAGGAAACAACTAAATTCCATAGACAAGGAACATATCCCCGTCCCATTTATCGACTATAAGGACACAATATCTTCCTACGCTAAATCAGAATGGGAAAAAATGTGGCGGGAGGAAAGGCAGGAAGTGGGAAGATGGTACCGAGCAATAGTAAATACAATTGAGGACAAACCTTGGTACGACCGTTTGGACCTCAACAGAAAGGAGATAAGCTGCATAAACAGGCTGAGAGCCGGCCATGCCCTACTAAACGACAAAAGATTCCTTATGAAACAAAGTGACTCCCCAATGTGTACATCCTGTGCAGAGAAGGAGGATATATATCATTTTATGCTGAGATGTATCAACTATCAAGCCGAAAGACAGGAGTATTTAGAAAAAGGTCTACAGATTAGAGATATACAAACCCTTATGCAGGTTCTCGCCCACCCCAATAAAAAATCCTGTAAACTACTATACAAGTATGTGTCAAAAACTAAAAATCATGTATAGAATACATATGTTCAAATAAAGGATAGCCAAATTATTCCTTTGTTCCTGGCTAAATTAGCCCTAGGCTAAAGCAAAAAAAAAAAAAAAAAAAAAAAAAAAAAAAAAAAAAAAAAAACTCTTTGAACATGTTATGAAAATGGAGGAAGGAAGATATCTTCCTTCCTCGATGGTTATGATCTTGCGCCATGAAAAACAAACGAAGATCACAGTTATGTAATATTGTTGTTTATGATTTACCACATGTGTTATGTTTATAGTTGGCTATCACTTCTTCACTTTTTAGCTTATAGTTCCAAAATAGTTGAATGTTATCTCGTCACAATTATAAACTGTATGTCGGAGAGTTTAGACACTACGGAATTATGAAGTGCAAACGACAGAACAAATGAAAATAGTGTTCGAAACTGTTGTAAAATCAAGGAACAAAATTTACCGTTCTACATAAATTTTAATAATTGTAAGATAAATGGTGTTTGTTGGGAGGTGAACTAAATTCTGCTGTTACAATTGTTACGCGTTTATTTCATGTTTTAAATAGTGCAACACAGGCATAAGTAATAAACTTTCGCAGGAACGTGGATGTATTCAAAAACATGATACTGTACTGTGTTACTTGCAGGAACAGCACGCAAACCATCAAAACATTTTAGTATCATAAAACTTGTTTCAAAGCCACCGTAAGGAACGTTATAATTAAAAAGAAAATACACTTGTACTCCGTGTAACTCGATGCAGTAACGAATGGTTTTGGTAGCATTGCAACCGTTAGAAACCTAATATTTGGATTAAATTAATTACGATGCAGTAAATTCTCCGGTGGAAATTTCCTTACCTATTTTCCAATTTCCTGTTTTTAATCTTAAATTTTATGAATGCAATTTCCCCACCTATCTACTTTCACCCAATTGCTTCAGTGTTTTTGGTAGAATCTTACTTCCCTTGGAAATATAGGTAGTAGTTTACATCGCGATACACGTCATTACTAACACAGCACTTACGAAATCAGCTTATTTATTACTAATAATAACTAAATTCCTTCTGACTTATGCTATAACAAGAACATTCTGGTCCAGTGTGCATTTCAATCTAACCATGATCTCCGCTAATATTGCTGCTACAAAATCAAACGATACACCTTAACACATTGAATACATTGGAACTACATTTCGTGTAGTAGCAATATTTTCTACATCAGGATTTCTAATTAGATTAGTATAAATTATAACAATTAATTTTACTATACACCTTCAGTGTGAACTGCAACTGGAATAAGGAAAAAAAAAACCAGTTACTGTATCGCGATGTAAACTTGACCCTAAATTTATTCCAGTCCCAAACACCCTTATTAAAAAAAAAAAAAAAATAGTAATTAAAAAAAAACACTCTCTTAAGCCTGAAATAGAGTATCAGCTAGTGATCATTTTTCACCGTCTATTAAATACTACTATTTCGTGTACTAATCCATGCTACCACGCCTCATTACCAATATACGTCCTGTACGCTCCCAGTACTTTCTTCACGCACCTGCTGTGCTCGATTCACTCCTCAGTTTCACTCCTCAGTTTCACGCCTCAGTTTCACTCCTTTATCATATCCGTTATTGATTGTGTTCTACAATAATTTGAACAAACAAATCTTGCTGCCCTCTTTTGCACTCCTATATCTGATATTCAAAATGTCGGTTCCACACTATACTATTATACAGCAGCAAAGTTTTGTAATCTAATGCCTTCAATCTTTGGAACATCGCCTCAACACCTTCTCCAGTAAATGAAGGAATTTGTAACGTTTTCCTATCACCTGCCCACTTGAGTTTACTATAAAATTTGTTAACAACATATTTACACTTCAGGTCTTCAACAAACAATCCCTTTCCCACCCTACAATCATAAAAAACCTTTGGTTTTTTAACTGTGTAAACACATTCTTATTTGCTTGTTTGACTGAAAAGTCACCATGAAAGAAGTTACGATTTTTTTTATCACGCTATTGGACAAGGAGTAATTGGTGTGGCGACTGTGACGCACGGGTATTGATGGGAAAATATATCGATATCATAAAGGCTGAAATGATTGCCCACAGATTTCATTTGCATGTTATCAGTGTAAATACAATGAATATATACTATTAGTGGAGAGGTATCAGACTATAGTTGCGGTAGAAATTGGATAATGTCAAAATTATTCAATTATTTTGTTTTCCGGTCTTTGATCGTAAATGAAAACAATCTAAAATAGAGCAACAGGAAGAAAGAGATGTGTGTTGGATTTTTTCACATTCGCAAGATATTGACGATATTTTTAATTCGTAGCTTCTTTTGTGGCGACTTTTCAGGGAACGCTGAATCTCTGATATTAATCGCGAAAGGTGATTCGTAACTATTGCGGTTGGGTTTAAATGCTGTCTTATATCAAAATACATCGTGTTCAACATTATTTTTTTAAGTAGCATTAATTAGATAATGAAATAGTTTAAATAATACAGCTTGGTTGTTAATGCAGCTGGCTTACTACCATCTAATAGCCTCAGACCCATTGCATCCAGCGCAATTTGGTTCTTGTGGCATGGTCAGCATGAAGATTGACTTTGAAGAAAACAAGTAAGCACAGATGAAAAACTTACCACACGGGTTGAATTCATCCAAAGTTTCATGAGGTTAGTAAATTTTCTTTAATTGGTGGTGGTGGTTAAAAATACATATAAACCAATAACACAAAATTTATGATATTGTCAAGGATTTTTAGTGATGCAGAAAATGTTGGTAGAGTTTTAATTGAGCACTAGAGTTTTAACTCATGACTGTATTTTTTTTTTATCTACTTCCTCTACCTCCTTCCTATTAACTATACGGGTGGACGGATATGTAGCCTCTGCACAAACTTCGTTGTTATAGCTTCCATATATTCTCTTTTTATAACATTTTCTAAGAGAACTAATAGCTTGCTGAGCCTGAGATAGTTGAATTGTGTTATGAGTGTTAATTGGTTTGTGTAAGGACCGTCCCAATTTTTTTTTTTTTAACTTTCTGTTTGATTTGAATTGCCCAGAAGAATTGCCATTTTCTCGATTAAACTGTTCATAATGGCTGAAATGCCGATCTCATTTTTTGTATATGTGTAAAATATTTGTACTTTACAAGTAAACCGTAACCATCAAAAAACCTTCTCCATATTTTACCATTCAAATTCGATATATATAAGTTCAGCTGACACAATTGCCGTCTGTTGACTGCAAGAAACCTACGTGCATATTATATCGAAATTCTTCTTGGAGACTGTGCCAGTTTTTCCATTTACATAGAAAAGTGTATTTACTGACCTTTTGCAGTTTGGAATAACTGCTTCCTTATGATGTCTTGCCCACTCATATTTTACGGAAAGTCGCAACAAATCATATTAAAAAAACCGAAATATGAGACTTTGCTGTGACGTAGCTCATAATGGGATTACCTATTTCGATGATTCTTGTGTAGTTTGTAGGTGTAACATTGTTAATAACTCCAATAATCTTTTATTATTAATTTACTATTATTATTTATAATGAACTATGTTGCATTTATTAGTTGTAAAAACCCTCATAATTGTATTAATGCTTGAACTTGATTTGTAATATTGTTGGGTTTCTACAGACTGTAGTTTATTTAGTAAACGGGGTAACATAGTGTTGTTATATCTAAGTAACAATTTTTGACGACTGGTAAAATAGCTTCACGAGTTTCACCCTGCGTCGAAGTGCGTGATTACGTTAAGCTACGTACTTACATGTATACCAATACGACGGCTACGAAAACAGCAAAATCTTTTATAATCTTTGACGATGGCCAGTACCAGTGGCGGATCCAGAGGGGGGGGGGGGCTAGAAGGCTCAAGCCCCTCCCCCCAAAGTATTTGAGGTCCACCCCCAACATCTGAATTTTTGAGATTTGGAGACTTTTTTATTATTTTTTAGCTCTACTGATCTCATAAGGGCGGCATGACTATAAAGCCTAACCCTTACCCTACTCTAGCCCCCCCCCCCCAAACCAAAATTCGCTCAAGCCCCCCAAACGAAATCCACTCAAGTCACCCCCCAAACAAAAATCCTGGATCCACCACTGGCCAGCACAGTTGGATGCCTGCATTGTAGCATGGCGGAGCGCGGGAAAGTATGTGTGTAACGCCCTTTGGAGAAGGTTGTATGGCGCAAGTTCATGCTCTTTGTACACAATCTAAAATAGCATGTGAAATGTACCTGAAACGTGTTTAAATGTAACATAAATGTTTTAAAAGTTATTTCAAGGAATGGTATTAAATTCAGCAGTATTTTGAACAGAACAGTGAGTTTTTCATTTCATTGTCATAGTACCGCTCAATTTGTTTGGCGGTTAAATGTCAGCTCACCATTTCCAGTATAATTTGTAGCTTAAATTTGGCGATCAACGTCAGGATAGCTCAGATAGAGTAGTATGTGCTTAGTTACAAGTTCACTGAGACGTTCTGTGCAACGGGCCTTGGTTTACGAAATATCGCAAAGAACCTAGAAGTAGTTTTCTAGAGTACCTAAATAAAATGAAATTATAAAAAATATTTTTACTTCTGTAAATATCTTCTGAAACACGTGTTGTAGCAGTTAGGCACTTAGCAGTAGTTTCTCTTATTTACAAAAATAAAATAGATAAATACCTACAAGTAGTTTCTCTTATCTACGTAGATAAACTGTTAAGTTATGAACATTGGTTTTTCTTTCATCGGTTGTTTGGTTAAGATCATAATTTACATTACTATCTGATCCCATTTTTTATTTAACAACACAAATGAAAGTATTAATAGGTACGAAATTGCTAAAAAGAAAAAAAAAAAAATTCGGTGCGGTAGGCCTACAGAAGAAAATTACTGCTTAGTACCTAGCTGCTAGAACACGTGTGTGGAGGAGGTTTGCAGAAGTAAAAAAGTCAGGCTGATCAATTACACCTGATTGTGTCCCTTTGAGCAGTCCATGCCCATCCGAGGCAGCTTCACTAACGTAACACCCTCTCCGCACCGCGGGGATTCCCCACCCTCTCCCTCCATAACTTTCTTTCGCTCGACTTTCTT
Source organism: Vandiemenella viatica (assembly GCA_031002005.1). NCBI lineage: Eukaryota > Metazoa > Arthropoda > Insecta > Orthoptera > Morabidae > Vandiemenella > Vandiemenella viatica. The sequence goes on from CM061920.1 coordinate 351,967,815, forward strand.
CCTCAACAAGTAGTGCTATCATTTCTCCGTCCGAAGGAGGCTTTGTTTAGTTCTACCTGTGCTCCGCTGTCTCTACTTCCACTTTCGTATCATGTAATTTAACATTTTCACTTTCAAAGTGTCACAATTTTTACGAAATTTACTTTTTATCTTCCTTGAAATTGTTTTAATTCCACATTTGTTTATTTCTAATTACATAATATTAGTTTGCCTCAATTAATCCTAGAAAGAAGCGGGGTGTGGTCTCTAAGGCACTCGGCGGGCCCTGAATCATCGTTTTATAACCTGACCAATTGCGTTCCTTTCTGCACTGTGTGTGTGGGGGGGGGGGGAGTGAGAAGAGTTATTGGCTAATATACTTCATCGTTTCAAGCTTTTTGTGTCACCGAACGTGGTCTGGGAGCGGTTAACTTCTGGCTTCGTATGTGGGAGCACGTGGGTTCGAATCCCCATCAGCCATCCGTATTTTGAATTTTCCATGGTACGAGACCCATATCACTCTGTAAATGCCGGGATGGTTCCTTCAAAAAATTAGCCGAATTTCTTCCCGTTCCTAGTTCCCAGTCCTTTCCCGCCTCTAATGATCTCGACGTCGACTAGACGTAGTTACGAACTTGGAAGACGTATTCCCATCCAAAAAAATAGTGTGAGCTGAGCTCGAACCCGATACCGATCGTGGTGGGTGAACGGTTAATTTTCTGGCCTCGCATTCAGGAGGATGTGGGTTCGAATCTCCGTCCTGGCATCCAGATTTGGGTTTTCCATGGTTTCCCCAAATCACTCCAGGCGAATGCCGGAATGCTTCCTTAATAAGGCCATGGCCGAATTCCTTCCCGTTCCTTTTTACCAGTCCAATCCCGCCTCTAATGACCTTAACCGTCGACGAGGCGTAAAGCAATAAGAAAAAAATCGAACCCGATTCTGCAGCGTGATAAACGGAAGTTCGCCCGTTCAGCTGCCTCCTGGTTCCCTGCCGGACATAATACATATGTAAGCTGTTAATGAAATTTTAGAATGCTATGTCTCGTTAACTGTGGTCGTCGCATATAATCCTATTAATCTATAATTGAGGGGATACTTCCTAATATTACACATAACAATCATCGAAATCGATTGTTTCTATGTCTAGCATTCCCCTTGTAAAACTCCGTTTTGAATGGGAATCAGTGCCGGAAATTATGTACAGTACGTCTTAACGTCTGGAAATTCTTGCTTTTATGTGCAGTACAAATACTCTGACCAATGGACTTCAGGTTAATTTGTAAATCCAGCCACGCAGCTTGCGGAATGTGAAAAAATTGTAAATTTCTGGCCCGGTCTTGAAGGCCACAAGATTTCACATTTATTTTTCAACGAACTGAAAATCTTATTCTCGTGTGAAGTGTGATATCTTTTTCGAATGAAGTATAATTTAAAATTAAAGAATCATGCTCTTCGTGCTCGTTGATTTTGCTAAATCAAATATAATGTTTTGTTGTTTGTCTTTACGTTAGTAACATTAGTTTATCTAACCCATTTGAATTAGATATATATATAAAAATTCTTTTATGTTGAAAAATGCGCGCTTATCCAAGCAAACGCTTTGGCTCAAACGATGACATTCATGGGAAATTGTTTGGACAATCAGGAAAGTATTGACATGTGATATACTAACTCCGTTATGACTACACCGCTTCGAAAAAACATGAAAAAATTTCATTCATGGAACTAACAATTTTTATATACGTAATAATCAATCGCCAGGTGCGTGCTTTAGTAAAGCAGCTCATAAATACAATTTAAAACTCGGAAAATCCTTGTTGCAGTACGATCCTTATGAATTTAGTGTTTACGTTTTAGTTTAATTTTGTGGATTTGATTTTTGTACCTTGCACGTAATATGAAAATTATAAAACAACTATGCAATTTCGTGTGATGTCTGAATACTATGGCTAAATGCATCTTCACTTAAATTAGTTAAGAGAGATGAAAAGTAATAACTACCATCCTGTTGATTTTACGTTGTTATATTCATCAACGTAGAAGCATTTCTTCTTTCGTACGACTCTGCCACCAAGGACTACGTGAACGGTGACCATCTGTTTACATATGTAGCGAGAGGGGAGGGGGTCAAACTGAGTTCCTGCTCGAAGTCTAACAGGGCCTGCTGGGCCCGGCGTACTCAATCCAATGGAGGAGAGTCTGTGTTGCCTCTGTCTGCGAAATGTGCAACTTAGGTGTCTTCTGTATTATAATGTATTTTTTATTTGTGAAATGTGTAGCTTATGAGGTGGAAATTGGGAATCGTTCCTGCATTCGCTTAGATGGCTGTGGGAAACCATCTAAAAACCGCACCCAGGACGGCCAATTGCGTTTTACCTCGCCGACCAAGTGTGATGTGCCTCATATGGGCGGGAGATTATTGACTGCTATCATTTATCTATTTATTATAGGGTGAAGTGTATAAGGCACGTTGAGATTCATCCCAAGAATCGTTGCAGTGTAACATATTAGAGGAAATTTCGCAGTAAGGTAACACAGATATTATTCAGAACTGCTCTGCTTAGTGTCAAAGGATCATTTTCAAGTATTGTACAGAGAACATAGTTACTTAATTTCCCTATCTCTTTTATGTAATGTTTATCTCTTTGATGCTTGTATATCGTTGTTGGTTTCAAATAAATTATATGTACCTAATAAATAAGTAGATAATAAATTAACAATATTTTATGTAATACGGAAAATGGTATCGTACAACCACATTTTTTCAATTTGTGCAGAGATTTTTTTTTTTTTTCTCCAAGTTCAGCAATCATTTTGAACATCTGCGATACCTACAATAAAATTTAATTGGACCATCTGTCTGCTTGCTTACGTAAATCAGTTTTAAATTCTACAGTAAATTAATGCTAATTTAGTGAAAGATTTTTGTGATTATGAGAGGAAGTTTAGAACTTATTTTCAATCTAATGTACACCCTATAAAATAATCATTAGTGAAGGTCGTACTTTTTTGAAGTCCCAAGAAGGAAAATGTACATAGGAAAAGAGGACTGGAGATAGTGCAATGGGAAAACCAGAATATATTTTATACAAAAAATTTATTTTTGATTTTTACAAATTTAATTATAAAACATTAGACTATGTACAACTGAGAACATATAAGGAGTTAGTAGTAGCATATTAATCAAGTGGAAACAGTGCAGACAATGGATAAAAATGACCTTTTTTATCTGTACATGAAATAAATATTTCAATAAATAATTCCAATAATATCATTTATAAAACCTATATTCTGCCGATTACTATCCACCAAAAACCAGATTCTGAAACCATTATCCTTGAACTGGCAGTAAATTTAATTTTCACTCGCATCTAGAACTTTTGGTAAAGGATAAATCATATTTCTGTGGAATGTCGGTATTAAGTTTGTTTCCAAAAGCACTAGGAGGGAGCAGTGAAAGCTTAACGTATTTGCACGATTCAAAATTTCGTGGCCCATTGTTTCTTCGCTAGTCTCTCGAACACTTCGACACGTATTTTGTTTAAGAAGAATTGTAATAAACCGCTTATGCTTTCGACGATTTTTACCCGTTGTCTGTTACGCTTCACAATCTTCTGAGTAATCCTGAACAATACAACTCGCATTCGAAACGAATAAAGTGTTAAGTATTCTACTGTTTGCGAACAACCGGTCCAGTGTAAACGCCTGCAGTGAGAGTTGACTGTTTTCTATGCGTGGCTGTTGGGTCATCGAAAGCTCGGAGTGGGCATACATTAACCTCTGTGTCGTTACGTAATGCCTACCGCCCAGCCGTTGCGTAAGTTCGTTACTTCACTAAATGCGGAACTGTGTTCACATTATCTCCTCCTAACGTTGCAATCCTGTGGTACTTTTTTATTCTTGCTCTAGTCTGAATGCAAGTGCCGGTTGTTTATACGAACCAAGTAGAGACGTGCCGTTCGGGAGTGAACCAGTTCCTTTGATCAGTTCTTCTGAAACAGGGAGTGAACTGTCGCTCACTAAAAGTGAACGGTAGTTCTTTTTGGAGACCCTGAGCCATTTGTTTCGCCAGAGTGTCTCGTTTGAACTAACTTCAATCAAATGAGCGCCAGCAATAAGTCAGTTTCGGCTATTTCACTGTCCTTCACGCACCGCCTGACTGCTGTCCCCTCCAACCATGTCCGCTCTCTGTTCTACACCAGCACACCGGTCATTGTTTATCTAATCCTCTCTAAAGACCGAAAAGAACTTGTTCAATCGTTCGTTCGTTCTTCATTCTTTTCTTTCTGGCGGCGGGTGAGTCGCTCTCCGTTCCAGCGCTAAACAGAGCAGTGCCAATGGTGAACTAGTTCGTTTGAATCTGACTGACGTACCGCTCCGCTTCTCTCTCTCTCTTGTATTGTGCTATATGCTCCGTTATGTTTTTAATCTAAATTACGGTTCAGTTGTATTTAAATGACCACTCTTTTAAACATAATCGTGACGTGATATCTTTTTTATATTTTTTCATTGTTTTGCGTTAAAGATGTGTCGTTCGCAACTGAGCTGGTCTTCAAAAGCTTGGAAGATTTGCACAGAAAAAGGAAATAGACTGCTGAGCGTAAAAAAAGCCTCATACTTTATTTGTGAACAGTATTCAATTTAAGGCAAAAGGATTTGTGAAAGTGGTGGTACTTTTTGTTTGTTCCTATATATAAATGAATGTATATTTGACCATTGTTTATTATTATCAAACTACCCTCTGAAAAATTACCAACAATACAAACAGTAATTACGTAGTTTTTCTCGGCGTTGCAAATATAAATAATTTTCTCGGGTGACTAGCCGAGTTATATGAATGTCATAGTTACACGATATTTCGGCGCACTGAATCATCGACGCCATCTTCTGGTCGATGATTCAGTGCGCCGAAATATCGTGTAACTATGACATTCATATAACTCGGCTAGTCACCCGAGAAAATTATTTATATAATACAAACAGTATTTCTTGATGCTTTGAAACGGTGTTTTCCACGCGAAAATAATCTGGTAGTATTAAATGGAAAAAGGGGGGGGGATATATCAGTATAAATAGAAAAATGGATGAAACTAATCGCCTGTGAGATTAACGTACGAATTCAATCTAAATGTAAATAAAATGAACGGATACAAAATGGAAATAACCATTCTTTTTATTTAAAGTGAACCGTTCAAAAGAACTTTTCACTGAGTGATCCAATGGGCACCGCTCTTTTTAGTGAGTCACCTGGCCACCTCTATAACCAAGCAACACTGTTGTTTTTATAATCATGCCTCTGTCTGTTTGATGGCTTCAGCATGGAAAATCAATCTTTTTTTTCACCCAATTTCCCACAATCGTCAATTTTTAAATTATATCAATTCGGCAGTTACTGTAAATACTCAATGCTGTCTGAGCAGGAGATAAATTCGCTTCCGATGTCTACTTTTTTTCGGAGAGGGAAACTGCAAAAGCTTGTGTTAATATATGTAAACCTTTTGCACTTCTACTTAGTTTCCACTGTTCAATTTTTATACCAAAGCTTATGGGGAGCTTAATTTTAGCGAACTAACTGAACTATATTACAAACTTTCATCTGTATTTTCGTAGAATGCGTACTTGTAATTCAATGTTTTCTCTCCTTAAATGCGGTTTCTGAACTCAAGTGTTTTATCTTTTTCTTCTTCTGCATTTTCGTTATGTAAGTTACATACAAAACCGTTCATCTAGGGGAATTCTGCATGCCCATTTTTGCAAAATGACATTTTCTTTTCAATAAAGATGAACAAACAAAACATATTAAAAAAAACCTGGAGTGTCAAAATAAGAAAACCTCTAAAACCAAAGAAATAGTTAAGTTTTGATAAAATTTTTGAAAGCGTGACTATTGTTCAGCATTATTTTTCCCGCGTACAGGTAGGAAGCTAATAATTGTTTGTATGCAACTTTGATGATGGAGTTTACTAATCCAATATCCCCAATGTCTCCAACTGTCATACCAAATTATATAGCATGGCTAAATAAAGACGACTGAAACTGAAGTGTCGAAGTGTTCGCGATCTTCCCCAGATTCTAGTACTGCGAGTACGAAGCTTGACCTCGTTCTTGCCGACGCCTGGTAGCCCTAGCGCTGCCCCGTTGCCCCTGGTACTGCGCTTGGTAGTCGCTCACATAGTCCGCGCGTCTTTGGGCTTCTGGAAACGCGTCTACGGAAGCCGACTGCTCGTCACTATAATACTGAGACTGTTGTTGTTGTGTGTGGTGGGAGCCACGTCCCCTGTGGTTCTGTTGCTGCCGCTGGTGTTGTTCCAAGAGGTCTTCGGGTGTCAAGGACACGGAGGGAACGATCTGCACGGAGGAGGTGGCCGAGTCCCTGAACCGGTAGGACCCCCTGGGTTTGTAGGTGGTGGCGCGTATCTGTTCCTGGTAGATGGCAGTGTCCTCCTGATAGCGGGAAGCTACAGTGGCGGGAGTGTGGTGTTGCTGTTGATGACGAGGGTTAGTCTGGCCGAGAGAGGCGCTACGGTCAACGACGTCGCTGTACGTGTGAGACTGAAGCTGTTGCAGATCGTATTGTTGATGAGTTGGGGAAATTTCGGGAGATCTCGGTCTTTTCTGCAACAGACAGAAAAAGACAAAAAAGATACAGTAGGGTGCAGGTGCTTCTCCTGTAGTGTTACATGCTAATCTGTGAAGGAGTGCATAATGAGTGGCAGAAGCTATGGAAATGGTTAGAAGTAGAAAGCAAAGCTAAGCAAGAAGCTCCAGTTAATTACATGGAACATGCATTTCCTCAAATAAAATTAACAAAACAAAGAGGACAGAAACAAAAAAAAAATTTATTTTTTTTTGTGAGAATTTATTGCTTTGTAAAGTAGATTGCGAACCTCCAATACTTCACGACGGAATTTCTGACTCTCGTGCGTGGGATTACCTACAGTATGAGCAAGTAGGAAACCTGGGATTTTCTGAGAATGGAATAAATCTGAAGAGATGGGTTGGTGGTCACAAATAAAATGTTTGTTGTAGTTAGAGATTTTAGTTTTGTGTATTAATGCCTGTTTGTAAGAAATTTTAGTCCTAGAAATAAAGATTTACGATTTGTAAATAGTTGGTGAGGTTTTTGATGGCGTGCTTTGCTTATGTCAGTATTTGTCGAAGGGGCATAATGTGTAGATGGGTGTAAACGCCGTATCAATGGTATCGCCGATCTAGTACTGCCAGAAGTGTGTTAGAAACGCGTTCATTCGGAGTTGAATTGTTATATACATTGTCCAGTAATTTTGGACAAAAACGTTTGTTTAGAGCGGAAGTATACTGTGCAATGGCAAGAATATTAAAGTTTTGTCGTACAAATGGCCTGTCTATATATTTCTTTTATTTTAAAATGGAGATTTCGATGTTCACGGTGTTATCAGTAGGCATAATAGTGTTTCAACGAACAAAGCGAAACGAAAAATGTGGTCTCTAACATGGCATAACCAAGTTTGGACTCTTAGAGTAGTGAATATTACGTACGCGGAGGTTGTGGAACCAGCTGAGGTAGCTGATAATCGAATTACAGCTCTTGCGATTTTCAAGTAAATTAAAATTATTTTACAAAAATTAAGATGGTTGTAATGTATAAGATTTAACCACTGTAAAGCAAATTTTTTTAAGATGAAAATAAAAACTCCCAACCTAATCTGTGTAACAATTTCACGGTGCAATGCGTTTCGACGAACAAGTTCAATAATTTCAATATTTGATCTTATCAGTGGTAGAACCATTATGACAAAATTTAATCTCCAACTATTTACAATGAAAACGTATTACTTGTCAAAAAAATCAATAACTGAGAAACTACTTTGTTTGGTGTGATAGTTTACGATTCTGTAAACGATTCTGTAAACGCGGTTACGAATTTTAATTTTTCACCTGGGAACTTGTGTACGGAGTAACTGGAAATTGATTAAAACTAAAGACTTCGATTTATCACGTTGCCAGCAGCAAGTAAAAAATTTATATTTTATACAGAAATGTAGGCCAACCATTCTTAAATAATTTTAATCCTGTAAATAATTAGTCCTGTGATTTGTGATCTCGTTTATCAGGCAGGCCTTTTATGAAGGGCAGAATATCCAGGGGATAGTTTACGTACATATTACTTATCGTAAATGTAGGACGTACTAGAAATAAATAATGTATATAATTAGAGTTGATTTAACGACTATTTTGTTCAGTACCTCTTAACAAAAGAGTTTTTAAATACAGTTAAGTGTAATTGGATAAATAATGTTTTTTCCATTAAAATTCGCTAAGAAGGTAAGTATTAACACTCGGAACTTCATAGAATATTGGCCAAGATTGATGAAGGCTGAAATTTTCCTAAAATTTAATTTATACCTAATCTAAAGGTATTCATACATTAATGAGAGATATATTCAAAATTAATTCTAGGTAAATGCTCGTGTAGTCGTAATGACCTGATGACAGTACTTTTCGTAGCTTCCTCAACCTTACAAGGTAATACTACCGGGTATAGAGGACATACAGTTTAACGTGGAACTCGAATCACGGAAGTGTTCTGGCATACTACACATTACACGCTTTTGAAAATCCCAGCCGAGAGCGGGATTCGAATCGTTAGACGTCTTAGCCACTGAACCACCAAAATAAATTCTGAATACGCAGTGAGCTTGCAGCATCTGTTATCCATAATTATAAACAATACTTCGATTACATTTTTCTCTGTTGATAACGTTAGAAGGGAAAATATCCCAACAGCCATAACGAAAAATCTATATGTGTATATGTGAAAGAAATTGTTAATAGATACATGAAGTTCTAGAGTTATCTTTATCACAATGAAACACCAAATATCAGTGGAGGATTAGTCTCACTGAATACTACCACTTTATTGAGGTTCTTAGTTTAGAAGCATCCAGTAAAGACCCGGTGAGCTACACGAATTTCGATTCGTCGCCTACCAGAACGATCTACATTAAGTGTGCGTTTTCTATTCTAGTAATTGTAATAACTTTTAATGTTGTGTTTTTTCTTTTAAATTTGAACTAATAAATAAACGAATTGAAAATGTTACACTGTGTGCTCTTTGGTTCAGTATTTTAAGTGCGTCACTTGCATCATTCTTACGAATATTATTCCCGCGAGGAAATATTCCACAAATCAATGAAATTTGTAACCGTTATCTTTGTAGTAGTGTGCGCCAAAAAATTGTTACCTCTGAGAATAAAGCAGCTATCCATTGGCTTCATTTGTATTATCCGTCAGAACTTTCTGTGTTCTCTAATAGTGTTATTAAAATTTATCATGATTTGTGATTTTCGTACAGTTTTATGAAACATGTTTTTTGGAGTTTTTTTTCAGCATTAAAGCGAGTTATCCATGACATTGAGTTAAAGTAAGAATTAATTTTATTTGTGAGATTTTTTGATCGGAATTGTATTTACATATCTTCCGAACTATATCTGTTATTCTACTCTGGTGTGAGAAGTCACTCTAAACCATTTTGCAGTAGTATTCTATCATAATTCCGAGGCCAGTTAGAGTTATAACCAATTAAATTTACTGTAACATTGTTAAGTATTTATTTAGATTCTAATGAATACGACGTTAGCTAAATATGAACGAGCACGTTTCATCACATTATTTCACGCGGTTTCTTACATATAAAAACAGGAGGAGAAATAAGCATTGATTGTCTGTACTAGTTTCCTTATAAATTATTAACATCAATACAGTTACCACCATTATTGTTCAACGTTAAAGGTGTAGAGAAGAGGATCTAATTATTATTTGGTACTGTTGTCTTTTGCTTTCATTACAGCGTTATTTACGCAAGTTTTCATATAATTAAAAAGCACTTTGTGGATAGGAATAACTAAAGTATGTTATGGTCTCAGCGAACCAGTCATGCAATGAGCGCGGAATTTACTTAATTGGAAAGTAAATAAATATTTCATTCCTTATCTTTCAGATCAGAAGTGAAGGTAATTGGAAGGAGCGGTTACAGAAAATTTTAGAGAAAAACTATTCTGCGATTGAGAGATTTCTAGAAGAGGCCGCGAAACAAGCAGATATTTATCATGTAGTTTCATATATTTGCGCCACAGAACACCACCAGAGCTTGAAAATATAGCATCGTAAACACGCACCTACGTATTTAAGAAAACATTGTTTTTCTATTCAACTCGAAAGTTGTTTATAATGGTTGCAAATAATTGTACTGTTCTTATTAGGGAAAATTGTTACGAAATCATCAGTATACCTTGCTGAGACATCAAGTACCTGGTCGAAGTTGTTGGAAAACTTATTAATCGTTGTGGAATGAATCAAAACGAAGACCTCCTGTATTACCTATTTAATTAAGCTTGGAACTGTTACGGAGAAAACAAGACTGCTGGTTCCCATTTTTATTCAGAAGATTTTAATTTATGACATTACAATGGAAAATAGTGATGTATCCCAACTATTTCACTTATATTTAAATTGTACTCAATAATATTGTCCTGAAATATTAAAATTTTGGAGAAAAATTTTTGACCATTTCTTTTCGGGTTTCGATTGAAAGAGAGCAGACGCAAGAATTTCAGGTCATTCAGTAAATATGTCTTTTTCGCAACTTTTTTCTTGTTAGAGTAAAAAATGGTGGTTGCTGAAGATAATTATGGTTATTTGTATAGGAAAAAGCAAACTACCGTTGTGTGCACCATCGAGTAATGTCTTTTATTTACTCGAAAACAATATAGATTAATAATTTCGTGTAGCAGGAATCAGTGGGCCTTGAGAACACGATCTGTGACGAAAAAAACAGAGAGAACTTTTTCTCTGAAAAGGGCTAAGGAAAGTACATTATCGAAGGGGATGTTATGAACAATTTTACAAAGGCAACATAAGTCAAATCTTTCACAGATATGGAGGAACATCAGACATAATTAAGTGGCAAGGACTGAGGAAACTTCTTATTTGCTGATTGGGGTTAATAGCGCGAGCAAAGTTCTACAGAACAAATAAACAAAACTTATTACATCTTAAAAAATGTTATCCTGGAATCAGAAGATAACAGTACGAATCAAAATTTGCACATTACATCGATACGAATGGCAGTCGTCATTCCAGGTTTAATTTCAACGTAACCACAAGCTGAGCTAATATCATTGCTAGAAAATCCCAACATCTTCTTAAATCATTACTGTGCTTCAATATAAAGTAGACCCATATAATCGCAATAGAAAAGCTACCCGGACCACGATAAGCGCGTCCTATAAGCACATCTCGATTTTTTTTTCGGCTATTCGTTGGATGTATGATTTTTACAAACTTGAATTTTAGATTTTCGTAATAACGGATATTCGATTTTAAAGTATTTCTTTGTTTTGACTAATTTATATGTCCTTTTATGTAGCCACCTACTTTCATGTAATTTTATTTAATGTAGCAAAGCCGATAAGTTTGCCAACATTGCTAACAGACAATTTTTAATTGGCTTCAGCATTGTAAGAGCAGTAGCCAATGTTGTAATGAGGAAATTACTTACAAAATTCCTTTCGTGCTGTTGATTCTTCACACAGTTCACACTAAACCTTTGAAAATTAATGGTGATTATTTACAAGAACACGAAAAAACGACAGAGTGCTTCTGGGGTCTAAGTAGACGAAGTGACGGGCAAAAGTTAGTTACAGAATAAGTCTAAAAACAATAATACATTTGGCCACAACTTCCGATAGCTGGATATGAAAGCACACTGGTCAAACACATTCAGCCAGACTGATAGAAACTCACTGTCTCTTAAAAGGGTTTAACTTACAATTTCTTATGCAGATATTAAAAACAGGTCAACTATAATTTTTTAAATATCTCAGATACTTTGTGATTCTTGTGTCTGATGATAGGAGGAAAGCTCTTTCATAACACATTGTACGTTATAAATCGTTATTTTCTTTATATCTATGTTGATTTACAAACTAAATTTTAAAATATAGGTTGGCTAAAGTCATTGGTTGTGGCGAAGGTGTATGCATTTTTTCGTAATTAATTGGAGGGAAACAGTTCAAGACTTGTGATGAACGTTTCGTTGTACTCAGTAAGAGCACCATTCTGTAACCCTGCTTTCAGAAAAGTCATATTGTTTGCTTCAGGAAGACTGTAATAGGATTCCCTCGATTCTCATTTTTCTTTTCCTTTCTTGTAAAATTAAATTTTAACCACAAATCTTCAGCAAGATATGTACTTACTGAAGACTTGTTTCACAAAGCACCTTTAGTAGTAACTTATGACAGATGTGGCCTGCATTTTTATAAATTTTGAACCAAGAAAACTCAACAGCTTCAAAACGAAGTCGCTTCAGGACACAATGGGATCTATGTTTATCAGACTAGCAACAGCACACCTGCTTAGTATCGGTTATATCATGCAACTTTTTTTCTCTTGAGGTTTTATGCACCAAAACAATCATACGCAGTTGACATTTAATAATCATACTTTTGGCATTTCACTAAACCACGTTCTTATAAGTTCATTTCATTTACGTGCTGCAGTAGGTACAGCTTTATACGATATCGGTAGAAATATCAAGAAGTAATTAAACACAATGTTATTTTCCCTCTAGCGGAAAAGAGCCGAAGGCAAGGTACGGAAATTAAATTCAGCCATGCCATTTTGAAGGACTATCCCGGGATTCGCCTGGAGTGATTTCGGGAAATCATAGAAAACCCAAATCAGGATGGTGGAAGAGTCGAATCATCGTCCTTCCGAATGCGAGGCCAGACTGTTACCGCTAACAAGGATTCTAATTCAGCATGGTAACAGGACGCTATTTATTATATCATGTTATCTTTATTTGAACGATAAAAGAAATTGAAATCAAAATAATTTGTATGCAGCAGGGGTAAAAATGATGATATTCTGCTTATATAGATCAATTTTTAATCCTTTACCTTTTAAAATTGATTCCAAGGACATGCTGAAGATATTTAAAGTAATGAGTCTTTACAGGGTGTTATATGAACCTTAATTTACGTTACCTATAGCTCACCGTAAGTAATAACAGTGGGTGACGGAATTAAATCCCGTATCAGCGTGGCGATTAGAATTCATCAGTATGAGCTGTCTGAAGGAAGTGAAGTGAAACGTTAGGTACTTTGACGTACGAGACGGATATCGGTCAATTTAACATTTCGTCCTTTACATGGGTATGAGGAATTTCAAATGTAAATTACAATTTATTAAAAAATAATATAAAACAAGTAATTTATATCACCTAAAATTTCACACTTTTCGCTGATGTAATTTTGTAAAGTTACTTTTCGGGTTCAGTGCTGCGTGTTTCTTGTTGATGATGCCAATGTTTCGGTCCCAGCCTAGAAACTTCGTCAAGACTGCTTCAAGTTGACGTATTATTTCACCGGTAAACTGGACAGACTGTTCACAAATTACTGCAGGAGTAGTGTTTCTCCAGCAATGAGCGCAAATCCACCGACACTCGTTGTTCGGAGAAACACCATCACTGCCGAAAAATATAAACAGACGGTCCAGTGTACCGGAAAACAAAGCCCCTGGGCTGGGACTGAAACGTTGGCACCACTAGCAAGAGACACGCAGCGCTTAGCCCGAAAAGAAAAGTCTTTTGACACTGTATTTTGCGGTAGCTCATGTATCAGCTAAATAAATTCTTTCTATTTTCGATGTTTTCAGACATCCAGTGAGCGGATGGTTCTAGATTATTTCTTGGGCATCTTTAAACCTTACTTCTTTTGTAGACATATATACATGAGAAAATTTCCACACCAATTTGCCATTTAAATTTTTCACAATTTTTTTAAAAATGTTTTTCCTATAATTTTGTAGGAAATCTTTATATTAATGCGCTATTTACATTCTTGGGTGCATTTTGCCTACGATCACATGTATTCAACAAAATCCTGTGTCTACAGGTTGCTGAACGACTAGGATAAGTTAGGTCTTGTTAACGCTTACAAGACAGCGCTAGCAACTTTTCAGCATTTTTTTCTCTTTACGAATTAGTGGAAATTTTTTTTTACTTATTGCTTTACGCCTCGTCGGCGGCTAAGGTCATTAGAGGCGGTATGAGACTGGGGACAAGGAACGGGAAGGAATTCGGTCATGACCTTTTTGAAGGAAGCATCCCGGCATTCTCCTGGAGTGATTTGGGGAAACCATGGAAAACCAAATCTGGATGCCCGGACGGGGATTCGAACCTGCGTCCTTCCGAATGGGAGGCCAGAACGTTAACCGTTCACTAGTGGAAACAGATTATAGCTTAAATTTTGGTAACTTGATAAAAATGTTTAAAAAACCATTTGATTTGTTAATAAAATAATTCTGCATGGTTGTCGACGATGGCAGCATATGAGAAGATGCCTTTAAAATGTTTGACAAATTTCAGGTTTTCTTCTTTTAAAGAAAATAAAAAGTTACCGAAGTCAACGACAACTATACCTAATGATGTGAACATGGTTTACACTACCCCTAACTCTAACTCTCTGAACAGAAGATTCGCACAGTGCGACTACTTGATATCATCAGCACAGCGAAAAACAAACTGGCGACGAACGGCCAGAAATTTATTTATTTTCATTTCGAGTAGCGAAGAAAATAGTCGATTTTGTTAACTCAGATAAGATTAATGTTAATATCTGTTTTTTCAATAGATATCAATAAACATATTTGTTAACTTTATAGAAAAATTAAAGAACTTTCACTTTCATAGTAAATTTTGAACCAAACAGATACATTTTTTTAATCGCATCGGAGTGGTTACCTTGTGTTAAAAAGCACAAGTGATATTGTGTCAGTAAAAAAATCGAATTAAATTAAATATTCTCATTTACTGTATAAGCTGACTATGGGAAAAAACAATCATTGAAAATAAGTTCAGAAAACAAGAGCATTACATCCGGTTGTTTATTTCTTCGTGATGGATATGAAATGGGTAATGCTTTCAAAGATGCACGCGTCATAAATTTATTTACGTAAGAGATACGCATGGAATACGGAGGAAGCTATGAAGGTATAACAGCGGGCATGAATAAGCTGAAACTGTTCATCAGTGCGACATTTTTTGCCAAAATAGAGAGATAAAGAAGCTTCTTGGTATTTAGGTAAGCTTGAGTGACAGTAAAAGAGACATAAACCGGTATTTGGTGTAAAAAGGTCTCATAGCATGATAGCAACCTTTGAAAATACTGTTAGGTTCACAACATTTTTGTTAATTGTATTTTATTACTAATACTTAGTTATGCTCTGAATATTAAAAAACAAACCACTTCTTTAAATGATTAATAGCTTTTCAGGTTATGCCGCGTTGTTTATTGAAATACCTGAGCATTCGGCTGGTATCCTACATCCTTCTTCAGTATCTCTGAAGAACTAGCGAAAGCTCAGGTATTTCAATAAACAACGCGACATAACCCGAAAAGCTATTAATCATGAACAAAGACGGCCGCGGAGGTCTTGGGAATCATTTATTTCTTTATTTTAATTGATTTTTTGTCTTTAGGACACTTCGACGTTCTAATTATTAGAGCAAAATAGTAATTTGCGTTCGCATTTTTCAGGTAACTAAATAGTTTATTTAAGAAATAATTCCAGAATTTTGGAGCTTGGAGCTCCATGTGAACCTGAAGTATAAGGACACTACTTTGATTTGATCTTTAAAGGGTTGCAAAGAAACTGTAGCAGTTGGTTGGAATTTCACTTAACATATGAAAATGTTTTTTTGTTATATCTGTTACAATACTTTTCGTCAGAAAGGTGAAAAAATTCGGAAGATTTTATTTTTTTTTTTTTTTTTGGGTAAAAGCAGATAGCTGCATGCCTACGGAATGTATTAATCCAAATACTGGTAGCTGCTGGTAGGTACGCAGTATTTTCATTTAAGCTTTCTATACTTTTGGTCTGTCGCTAACTGTTGGTGACCGCGTCTGGCTAATCCAGCGTTAAGGATGCGGGAAACGGCGCGGATGAAATATTCATTTCATACGGCGACGTTACGTCACCTGCCTCTCGCCGCTTTCTTGTGACCCGCCGGCAGCTAATGATGTAGGGTTAGCGCATTATACCGGCTTGGCCAAGTGAAACTCCTTCCTGGCCTGACGGACCACCTTTCCCCGGTGAAGGAACCAGTCAGCAGGCGCGGGAAGCAGCATCTAGCGTGCTAGCGAGGGAAGTGAAAGCGGGCGGGCGCTCCTACCTGGGCCGACACGCCGAGCATCTTGAGCGAGGGCGGCACGTTCAGGTTGCTGGGGATGCGCACGTGGCCGAAGTCGACGGCGAACGCCTCGCACCAGACGCCGAAGTGGCCGATGTCCAGCACGGTCAGGTCTCCGGGCAGCGTCAGCACCACCGTCTTGCGGTCGTAGCGCCGCAGGGGTTCCTGACGCCCGTTCTCGTCTGGGACGCGTGTGCCCTGTGAGCCGGGCTTCGAGCCGCGGCCCACCCAGAACTTGGCGTCTGAAACAGCAGGTACCAACGTTCAGCTACATCTTTGGTCTTAAACTTCTCGCAACTTCAGTTCTTTTGTTCTTTATTTTCCAGGTTATGGTCACAAATAAATTGATCGTAGGAAGGTAACAGGACGATTCTGATTGCAATTGGAGTGACAGTGACAATCGACATTCAATTGGGGACCATGAGGTGACAATGTAAACTATGTCTACCTCCATGATAATGTCTGGGAAGATGAACTGAGGTGGTTTCTCCATTGAATTCCACAGTGTTCGTAAGTGATGTTGTAGATGTGGATGATTGTGATGTAGTGTGTGTTCGGTGTAGATTGTTGTGTAGTGTGTGAGATGATAGAAGGGAGAGAGTGAAAACTCGACCCGGCACGTTCAGATATTTCTTCCGAAACACACACTAGCGGTCAGCTCAGCTCACGATCCAGGATAGCATTTACATTAGCGGTCAGGTCAGATCAAGTCATAGACACGGCCATTTCATTTCAGTTGCTCATCTCGAACAATGCCGTTCTCCACGTTAACGGTAGTTAAAATCGCACTGATTTTGGATGACGACGCTAGCAATACGTCAAAATGGTTTTTATTACTGTTATAAATTTACATACTTTATAATTTGTTTTTGCTTACCTTGTATGCGTTCTTTTTCGATCTCTATCCACAGCGAGATTTTGTGCGTAGAATCACAATACTTTTTATCACTAAAATCATATAACTCACTATAACCACGAACATGCTCAATTAAACGTTCGTCGCACATTTTGATCTGATCTGACCTGACCGTTGCACATTCACACTAGCGGTCAGCTCAGCTCAGCTCAGGTCTTGACCGTTGTTGATCGGTGGCGGCGCGATCTGCAGTTTGACCTGCCTTGCCCTGACCTGAGCAGACCGCGTAATGTGAATGCTACCATTGGATTATGTCTATAGCGATTTTTGACCTGAGCTGAGCTGACCGCTAGTGTGAATGAGCCTTAAAGGGGCCACCAGGCCTAACGTTCCCAGCCGGCGAGTGAATCGTTTGCCCGCACTCTAAATGCACTGCAGAGAGGTTTGGGATTTAACCGGGTCTTTGGTGCACACTTTGATCATAACGTATTGTGTACCTCCCCTTATCCTACCTAGCTGACCACCAGACCTCGAACCAGCTAGCCCCGTGTCAGTGCCGGACAACTTCAGGGTGCTGCAGCCAATTAACAACCTTAAACATATTTTCAGAGAAGTTCTTTTCCACGGGGAAGAACATTCATGATGAGTAAACTTACTGATGTCACATTTCCATCTTAACTAGCGCGTCTGAAATAGAAGGCGCCCTAGGTTTTCGTTAGAGTCGACTTAACAGTTCCGAGAATTAAATACTCCTGTCTTCTGCTGCCGGCAGTAAATGATCAATATTTATAGCACAGATTGTGGACTCGTACTTTGTTGCATCAGTTGAGCGATTACTGCATCAATCGTTTTTTAAAAAGGAAGAAATATGAGTTGTTAGAGAGGTATAAGAGGAAACTCCCTTTCTCCCGTAGGATGAGACTGCATATTGAAAATAACCCGCACAAGAGGAAAATCTGTACGATGGTATCACAACTCGAGGCTTAACTATAAGACGAAAACTGTTTTGGACTGTGATCTTTAAGAGGTAGACGTAGATACAGTAGTAAACGCTGAATATCCTCCTCTTTCCACTTTTGAATGCGTAAAAAATCACCCGTTAAGTAGTGAGACACATGATAATGACATTTTTGTGATCGGTTTGACCATTCCCTTAAATGAGAAATTGAATAGTTAAGGGAATGTAATGATTTAATGTTATTTTGATTAAATTTAAAGAATGCGAATTGAAAGTAAAATGTTCTTCAATTACTCCGAACGATGAATATTGGAAAAGGATACTCGGGAAACAATAGTTTTGGACATTCTCCACTGAGTGAAACAGTGAATAAAAATTTAGGTAGGTTTCAGGGTGAAGGCGGTCAAAGACGTCAAGCAGAAGTACAGATTTTTTAAATGTGGATTCATATTTATTTTTTACAGCATCAATACTAATAGACTAAAAATGTGACCAGTAGTATGATATTGGCTACAGACCTGTAGAATGGTGCCAACAAATGAGGAACTCTAGTTCCGCCGGTTGGTGGGTGAGCGGTAACGTCCTGGCCTGGCGTTAGGAGGATACCAAAATTCCCATCTAGCCATTCAGACTTCGATTTTCCATGGTTTTCCTGGTTTTCCGAAACAACAGCTTGAAAATGCCGGAATGGTTGCTACAAAAGACAATGGATGAATTCCTTTCCATTACTTGCCTCCATTTCTATCCCGCTTCTAATGATCTCGGTGACGACGAGGCGAAAAGCCCACCCGACTCCCGCCTCCAAAAATCATGTTCTTAAGCAGTTCTGACAATTTTAAACTTTCTGGTTGTTAATGTATCTTTGTGTTCTGTGTAGCAGGTTCTTTTTACCATCGTAAATTCAAAGCTAATTTTCGGATTTACTTTATATTGCAAAAAATTGTCAAGAGGTGATCAGAAATCATCTCGGCTGTTACCATGAGTGATAATGACATCGAAAAAATACGAATATTACATATATGGAAACACCTTTATCGCCGCATTCTATAAATAAATATCATTTAGTATACAAGGCTATCATCAACAAAAAAATATGTAAAATACCTGTGTATGAGCTTAGGCAGTTACTACAGACGCAAAAACCGTCTGCAGCAACCTCTAGCGTAGAGGTTTTAAAATTTTTCTTATCACACCCCCGTCTATCAAAATAAAAATTCTTACGCCCATCGTCACAGTTTTATTATTTAAAAGGTAAATGCCTACTTCTCAATACTAAAAATAACAATTCAGGGGAAACTCAATAAGTATGTTATGTTAGAATAAAGGGTTTCAACTCTATGAGGCGGTGAAGTAGACATTGTTCTTTGAAGGTGTAGACCAATCTTTTTTACTCTAACGCCCCCTTTAGTAAAAAAGAAATTACTCACAGCCCCATTTTCAGAAAAAAACACTGACTTCCTTTCTTGTAATAAATAATGTAACATATAGTGCTCCAACTGTGTTGGCTAGTGACCCACATCTGGAAACAGTGATTTTATGACGAAGAGTACATTATCATATATAGAAAAAAAAACCAATTTCTAAAATTAATAAAAAATACTAACATAATTGGTGTGTTGTTCTTAGTTTGATTGATAAATACATATTGTGAACGAAAATATTATTAAATAGAGGGCTGAGCTCGGTGTAATTATTTCTTCGATATTTGGTACCTTATTTGTCATCAGAAAACTTAAATCTCTGCGTTCTACTATTCACAATCTAGTCCTTTTCTTAGCTAGTAAATTGCTTACTACACTAAATCTTCTTTTGGCTACATATGATCATGGGAATGCTATTAAAAACTTCATTGATGTAACCCTTAAAGCCGGGTATAATATTGGAAATCAGGGAGCGATGGTTGGTGTTCTACACCCCCTAAATTTGCATTGAACCAGAAATGCGGCCTCTGATCTCTTCAATGCCCTCCAACAGGCGTTACCACCCCCGTTGGGAACCACTGGTGTAGAGTTTGGGGATCGTCCACAGGAGTGACGAAGCTACTTTGCATTCCGCACCTTCCCCCCCCCCCCCCCATATGTCTTCACACCTGCCTGGGAGGAAAAGACAGCGCCCTCTAGTTTGGGGACCTATACTCTACCGGAACTGTTAACTGGGATATTTCACCGTTCCTTCCATAGAATATTCGTGTTACTATTTTGTATGTATGACTGCGATGGGTGTGTATTTAGCATAGTATGTGTTGTTTGTGTTGTGGATGAGAAATGAAGGAAGGAAGAGGGTGAGACCCTGCACCATTCAAACCTACTCTTCCGGCAGACACTTAGGGTCTACAAGTTTAACATTCCCGTCCTGACGAAGTATCTCCAATACTGTAACACTGTCGTAAGCCCTCGCTCCATACGCACTGTGGAGAGATTTCGGATCTAAATCAGGTCTCTGTTACACAGTGTAGTAGTTACCAATAGTGAACTATCAGCTCTACTAATCTGCTAACCAAGTCGCGAATGGTGAAAATTTCATTCACCTCCTAGGTTCGCACCAATTAAGTCTTTGCCAGGCCCAGGATACTATCATGGTGCCAGAACGACCCGAGGCTACGGGATGGACCAACAAAATATCGCCATGTCAAAAACTTAGGGCCAATCCCTTTGATTAGGATCCATTGTTTCTGAAGTCATCGCGTTTTCAATAATCCGTTTAACAGACGGTTCCAAATTAATCAAGACGCAATGCTTCTTGTATATTCAGCGGAGATTATGAAATCTAATTTTCATTGAATAACAAACCATTTTATTTTTTGACTTATGGAGCACTTAGGCCTGTGTATTAGCTGATTAGACTTGATGCTTCATGTCAGTTAACACATTGAACACTACCGGCAATATGAAGAGTCCTGTCAGTGAGTAACTCTGAATGCAAACCCGCATAACGCGGACGTCTCTAGACGTCCGCCGTCACGCTATTGACCATCTTACCTGAGACGGCAGATGATTTTAATTTTCTGCCCTTTTATTATGTTTATTTTACTTATATATATATATATTTAAATTTAGTTTCGTTACAAAAAATATTTAATTATCGAGTTTTGGGAAATGTAGATTGATAAAATAGGACGTAAATAAAATGAAAAAAATATAAAATTAATTTTAATTTTCTCGATGAAAAGTTTCAAAGCATTGCTCCCGACACAAAGGAGGATTTTCTGGGAAGACAGGTATCTTTCCTCAGTTTATTTTTCTAACATTGTCGATATTTCTTTTGCGGGGCTCTCGTATTTCCGTCAAATAAGTCGTATCGTTTTGGGAAATGTATTGGCTCACGTGGTGATTGTGGAGAAGACGATTGAGAGGAAGGAATAGGACGAGGGGAACATGATCGAGAGGAAGAAGAGGGACGTGGACAGAATAATATTTTGCACTTGAATAAAAACACCAAGTTTGAAAAATTATATATATATAAAAAAAACACTTGTCCGATTTGAAAACGGCCTTCACTTGGTGAAAGGTAAGACTTTAACGAGTGGTTGAGAGAAAGAGCGAGTTCGTAGGCAAGGTACTGGAATCACCAACCTTCTATACAATCCCATAGGGCATAGGGAAAGGACGTCTCAAGCCGTCCACAGTCACTGGGATGCTTCCTAGCGGACGGCGGAAGACGTTCTCAGCAATGAACGTGTTAATCATGGTGTTACCTTTCTGATAAAATATCGTGGTATAGGTTGTGCGGGCTTACCAGGAGCCTCGCCGTCGTACGAGAAGTTGGGCACGAGCAGCGTCTGCGCGTCCACGATGACGATGTTGTCGGAGGAGACAGCGTGCACGCCGTCCAAAGCGTCGATCTTCTGCGGTCGAGGGAAGTCCAGGTTCTTGGGGATCTTCACGTCTCCGAAGTTCACCTGCGACAGAGCCAACAGTTATTTTATACTCACCACTTCAGTGTATATCTGAAGTATGTTGGATAACGTTCGCTATTTGATTTCATTCTTATTTCAATAATAATAAGATACGAAGGAATAACAAACAATTTGGAATACTGCTGAATGGATGATTCAAATGGAATGAAGTTAGTTGTATTTAAAGACTTGAGAGATAAAACAAGTGTTTTTGTTTCTTCCTTAGTATACTCTAGTTTCATTAAAAAAAGTTTAGAAATGGCATCCGCATGTGCATTAGGTACTGTGAATGTCGAATATCAACGGTCTTACACAAATAATGAAAGACTACGTGTCAGAAACATCAAAGAAATTCACAAAACTTCAGGGGCAAGAGACAATAGAGCGTAGTGCAGTTTCCATTTGGTTTTGTTGTTCTCGTAAAGGACGCTATCAAAGGTCAAGCACATGACGACTTTAGGTTACTTGTGTGATCAAAAGGTAGTCATCATGAGCGACGCCAGGGAAAAAGTGTGACACCAGTGTTTTATCGTGACTTCGTGCAGAAATAGCGAAGAACAAGATTTGCTCACTCTAAAGCCACTCAGTTTCATTTGGGGAATATTATTTCTAATGTTCAACAACCATTTGAGTGGGAAGTATTACTTCATTGACACAGGAAATCTTCCAAGACCCTACGAATCAGTCGTTGAAAAGTAAGTGGACTGCAAAGCGTAAGTAACTGAAATAAAAAATGTATGATGAATATTATTTATTACGTACCATTTGTAATATAATTGTGGCAATTTTTTTAAAAAAGCTGGTAGGCGGGAGATATCGTAGTATCAAATAATCACACCTTCCAGTTTATTATTTACCAAACGAGTCAATAGGGGCCTACTGCATTGTTTGAAAATATAATATACACAATTAGCGATAGATACTCAATTCGTTGTTAATAGGTGCTAACATTTTATGAACTCCGCATCATCCGTTGTGAATCTGAACTTGATGTTAGCCCTCAGTCTTCGGCCAGCTACTGAATTTGAAATTGCGGAAGTGATTACCAGTAATGATACGAGCAAAGAGTAATCCCTGGATATTTTACTGGCTTGAAATAGATTGCTGAGCTCGTCAAATGATTATTCCTAGCCACCCGTCGACTTTGTCCATGAAGAACAAATTTTTGATATAAAGTAAATTTTTTCACTGTGAACGTAAAGAAGAAACAGGGTTTATTTTTAAATCGTGGTCTTGAATTTTAATTTACTATTGAAGTTTGAGGATAGTTGATTGAATTTTTTTCTTATGTTTCTAGAAATCTATAGATAAGCTTTGAATCTGTAGGTGAAGGTGGGTGTTAGAACAAAGAGGAATTGAGTGAAGAAATTATGAATTTTGTAATGAACAGTGTCGTTCTATTGCCTCATATATTTTTGTATGTGTGCTAACAAGAAAAAAACAGTATAAAATCCTTCACCATTTAGTAATAGTAAAAAATGAGAATAAATTACCGTCAGTATTATTACTGTATGACTACACTTCCTGAGAAGGTAAAGACGATGCCTGTTATACATTTTTCTGATTCCTGAACTAGATAAATTACGTGTGTCGTATAAGATAAAGGTATTGAGCAACTGATGTTAGAAATACGATATAAATACGCGGAAAAAACATTACAGATTTTACTGCAGAAAGTTGTAATTATTTCCTAATAAGTATTTCTGTCAAAAAGGACAGGACTCGCATTATGATTTAATTATTCCTCAGAGTAACAAAACTTCGCAACTTTACTGAAGCCTCTGCGATGCAATGGTAAGTCGTGTTACTGGATCGGTTCAGTTATAAATAAATCATGATGATGATTGTATATTACTGTAGGGAATAATTTGCACTAAAACAATTCACGTAAAGTATTGGGGGAAGGGGTTATGTTTGGACAGATTCCGATTTCAAATACAATTTTATTGATCCAGATTATTGCTTCTTGTTTTCCAAAAATATCTTTAAACAGTTGTTCGAACGTAGGTGGTTAGGAAACGCCTCCTTTACCATACATAAGCCATAGAGTTTTCGCTTCAGCTATTTGGCATCTATCTTAGTTGCAGTTATAAGCACTATTATATCGGCGAGCCCTAAACATTAATAGGACAGAAAATCTGATGCAGTGAACATCGGACACATTAAATACTACAACACGTCAATACGAATACAACTAGCAACCTAGTAAGGTGCTTTTTAGGGTCAAAGATGGGAGAAATCTGAAAGCGTTCGAGATGTGATGCTACCAAAAAGTGTTGACAATTATTGGATAGGTGGAATGACAAGTACAGACGTACAACGAAAGACAGGTATCAACTCTGTGGTATAAGTTACAGAAAAGTGGGGTTTAATGTATTGTTCATTTATTAAAATACGACTACTTCTTGAAGACATTAACTTGACGATAAGACCGGTAACAAACGACCAAGAATGGCATAAATAAAGTAAATTATTTTGCATGTTAATAAATGCTACTTGCAGAAACTAAAATTAAGTGTAGAATTGCTACAAATCAATCGAAAGATTGCCGATAAAAGGTTAAGAAGCATTTGCGAATTTAATTCGATACTTCATCAGCGAGACATCTAACAAGTTAAGCACTGCAATAAACTATTCTGAAAGGATCTGGTAACCACTATTTTCAACGTGTCAAGACCGGTGTAGAAGAAGAGAACAGGAACGTAACCTTAAATCGATCCGACACATCGATGAAATTACATGGTCAATAATTTGGTTGGATGCAAATTAAAGGAGGTGCTGAAACCGCATTCTAAATATCCTTAGCAAACCGTCTCAATAACTAAACACAGGCAAAACAGGTTGCGAACTGCTTAAAGCTAAGTCCGTCGTAAATTGGAAGAATAGTGTTGCTTAATTAGGAATATCTAGCTGGAGAATGCAGTTAAGTGGGTGTAATGCTTGCCCGCCTCGGGCTATGCAATTCCTGCCAGCCCCGGCATTTTCTCATGAATATGCGCTAGCTCCAGGCCTGCGTTCCTCGGGCAGCAGCCGGAACGCCGTGGCGCCTGAATCCGGAATGAGGTCTTAAATTGAGTTTGTGTGCATGGCGCCTGATAATGAGCCCACAGAATGTGACCTGGCAAAACATGCGGACGCGATTTGATGGTCCCGTTTCGAGTAATCGGAGATTTCACGAAGTGGGACTCTAACCCGTTCCAAGTAATAAATCTGTCAACCGCCGGGGCTGTCTCATTTTATTCAAAAATTTTGATAATTCCTCTACGTTTGGGAGTGCCAAATTAAGTGGATGGCCTCGAAATTACACTACGTTCTCTCATTTACAGCGAACATCCAATCTCTAGTGTAAAGCAGCTTCGTAATAATCCTCGATTATAAAATTTGAATAAACAGCATCATGACTTGCATTAGGCAATGTTTGATCGGGAAACCAGAAAAATGAAGATAGAAATCCATCTGGTTACTTCAGATAGTGACGCATATGTAAAGAAAGAAGTCGATTTCTATATTTAATCAGTTATAGGCTAGCTAGAATATCAGATCACAAAGTAAACGCATAGTTCCTTTAACGTTTTAGAAAATACTAACTGAAAGCGTGGTCTACTGGATCAGTGGTTAAGGTGTCCGAAATGTCCTCGGTTGGAATCCCTGTCTCGGCGGGGATTTTCATAGGTCCTTAACTCGACCTTCACCTCTGGCACAGATTGCTGTGTAATGTGAAGTACGCCAGAACGCTTCCGTGGTTCGAATTCCACATTAAACTGTTGGTCCACTGTATCCGGTAGGATCACCGGGTTAGATTAAGGAGGCTACGACAGGGGCGGAATGCTCAGCCAATATAAACCCCGTCACCATGTCATTACGACCACCCGGAATTATTATTATTATTATTAATGGCTGAATCTAATTAACTTATACTGCGATAATATTTTTATTTTCATCATCCTTTATTGATTTATGGGATTTTGAATAAATTTTCGCTCAACAGGGATTGAGGCACTACTTAACTGTAGGCGAGTACACACAGTGCGAGAATCCTATCTGCCCTTGCGGATGGACGTCGTGATTTCAGAAGTTATTCCATTATCGCCAAGGTGGACGTTGCTATGCTTAGCGTTACTAATCATGAAAATATTTGATACGTTTTCAGAGATTTATTTACAATATCTCTTTATTTTTAGATTTCGATAGGTTAGGCTGGAAATACAATTGTTAACAAATCACATGATGATTGTCATTTTTACATTATCTAATTTTGCTTACACAAAAGCAGAATTTTTTCTGTGGAATTTCAACAAGTTGTATTCATGCTCTTGTTACAAATCCCATTAATCTTTACAATTGAGCCCCGTTGGCTCATTTGGTTGCGGCACCGTAATAGTTTCTGGCGCTGACATGCGGTTAACTGGTTCGAATCTTGGTGGTGCAGGAAATTTTCATCGGACTTAGCCGGCAGGGTGGTGCATAATTCGTAATCACCAGATTGTGCAACAAAGTCCTGGGTTAAATCCCAAACCTCTCCGCGGTGGTTATGGAGTGAGGGCATTCGACACAATTGATGGTGATTCGTCCATTGGAAGGAAACGTTAAGCCTGGAAACCCTCCCCATCCGTTTCAGGTTTATTTCGGAAGAGTAGGCCTGAATGCTCTGTCGCCTGTTTTCATCCTGTCCCTTCTTTCATCTCTCATCCCCAACAAAAACAAAACTTTACATTGAACACACACACACACACAGTCACACAGCGGAAGTCAACGAAAACCAACCCCAGTTCATCTTTCCCGGGAGGTCACCCCTACACTTGGACACGGGAAGAGCACTCATAGAGGAAATAACTTTACGATTCCAGGAATGAACATGCTTCATGAATGAATTCCTTTTACTCTTGTATTAGGCATATGTATTGCATTACTTGGAAAACTTCGTTTACTCTGTAGTTCTGTGTGATGGTGAAAGCATATGTCTTCCTTTAGATCTTCACTTTTATGCTTTTACCAGGGTATTCTGTTAATATATCTGTTCGTCCCATATATACCAGTTACCCTCCTACTACGTACCCAAGGTTTCAGTGTAACATTTTATCATTCCACACCTTACATCTGATATAAATGTGCACAATTCAAGAAAGACACGAACCGGAAAGACTGGAAACCAAAATCTGTGCCTTGTTCACCGAACGTGGTGGGTGAACGGTTAACGTTCTGGCCTCGCATTCGGGAGGACGCCGGTTTGAATCCCCTTCCGGGCATCCAGATTTTGGTTTTCCATGATTTTCCCAAATCACTCCAGGCAAATACCGGGATGCTTGATTCAAAAAGGCCATGACACAATTCCTCCTCGTTTCTTGTCTCCAGTCGCATCCCGCCTGTAATGATCTCGACGTCGTCGAGGCGCAAAGCCATAAGTAAAAAAAATCATGTTTGTTTGCTTTAGCGTATGTACGAGCGACTTAAAATTAACTTTAAATACTTAATGTGAGAACAGCCTTTGCAAAATTATGAGTAATCAATACTAGAAGTTTATGTGACTGGTAGTGGTCGAGTTAGCAAGCTTTATTTTATAAATAAGATTGTTTCTTTTTACCCTTCTCATATGACTCCACCATCTGCTGAAACTAGGTTAGTGTGCACTTTGTAGTCGACGAAGACTTTACGCTCGTGACGTTGACATAATTGACGGTGGCTCCATCACAGCCTGTGAAGCTTTTCAGCGCCCGTCTGTCAAACGCCCTCGACGTTAGCGAGTCATCAAGCACGGTGAACGAAAAGCAAAAAAATAGTGCTTAATTGATTTTTAGACAGTCGTAGACATCGTTTCGGAAACTGATACAAATCTTTCTTCATTTTTATGCACTTGTTCAAAATTACGCCTTTCATCACATTCTAATATTCCACTTTAAATAGTCCACGATTTATAATTGATTGCTGATATATAGTTATCACGTCCAGTATATAATATCCAAATACCAGTGCTCAATTTAGATTGAAAAAATTGGCGA
The DNA here is from genome assembly GCA_031002005.1 of Vandiemenella viatica. Classification (NCBI taxonomy): domain Eukaryota; kingdom Metazoa; phylum Arthropoda; class Insecta; order Orthoptera; family Morabidae; genus Vandiemenella; species Vandiemenella viatica. The sequence continues at coordinate 351,995,733 of CM061920.1, forward strand.
ATTAGTAGAATTAACTTCTTATTAACTCTGAAAATTTTTAAAAACCTTTGGTACTTTAACTACAATTCTGAAGAGTTTCTATAGATTTAGTCTCAATTAAAATAAAGAATATCCAAAAAATATGTAAGAATTTCGATGAAATAATTTAAAAAATCAGCCAAATAGATCCAAGATTTTCAAATTAAAAAAGGGGCATGGTTGCATTAGTTTCAGAGGTTCACGGCTTACTTGAGAAATAATGTAGGCTACTCTCAGAATTTGACTTGTATTAGTAGGTATGCAAAATAATTTTAAAGTTGGCTGATCTGTAGCTGAATGATAGTGTGATAAGTATAATGAAAAATGAAGCAATGGAGTAGGAACAAGTGTTTTCTAAGTTTGCAGTAATATAATAAAAGTTTTATATTAAACGTACGATGCCTGAATTAAAGTAAATGAATAGAACTAGTGAAGTGATTACTATACGAAGAGTTTCTTTCTAAGTGAAATAAACGGATGAATCATTAAGCTTGCCTTTATTTCTGTGCTTATCCGCGGGAGTAAAGTGATAAGTATTTTATTTGATGTACAGTGTTCTCTTTCAACTGAATTTATTTTCTTCAAGGGAGAGCAAAATTCCTTGATTATGAGTATTATAAGAATGCAGGGTAGTTTGCAATGGTGGAAAAATGGGCAATAAGTTCTGCTCATTAACACTAGAAGCAGCATAATATATGAAGTCTCGCAAGTTCAGTATTCCTTTCGTTTATTTGTTTCACTAAAGGGGGTGAAGGAATCAGCGCTACGCTCTATCCGACTGTATTTCCCCGACGTTTGTACAGCGGGTTGGTGCATCTGAGGAGCTATACTGGACGTTCGGCTTCCAAGTAAAATGCTCGGGGATCGAATACCGGTCGTCCAGACGGCATCATTCACTGTAATGTCTACGTAGCCTGCCACCACTCGCATCTACTAATAATAGTATCGCTGACGGATTGTTTCAAACTCTTGTCCATTTTTTGACAAAAATAAAGGAATTTATTGTATAGTCTATATTAAAACTACTGCTGCAACATAAACTGTAAAAACACTTTTAATAAGGGTGAATTTTTTTGTAGTAAGCATTAAATGCTTCCCCCCTGAATTGATTCAGTGACGTTGTATATATGGCTTCGGGCCCCTGGTAATAGTTTTTGTCTTATCTTGCGCTTCTGTCGCGAACGATATTCCAGTGTGTGAACTCAAGCATTGCGTCTGTCTGTGAAACGCGTGAGGTGTGTTCCGTATGACAAAACTGTCATATGATGGAAACTGTGGATCACCACAGCATTTGTCTAGCAGTAATCAAGACGGTTGGTTGTCTACCACAAACTTTAAAGCTTGGCGTCTTGTACCTACCCAAATGTGACAAGACTGATATTCAACGAGCATCGCTGTTTAATGTTTAGCTGGACAGGGGGATAATAAATAACTAAAGAAATGTCTGTAAAAGATCTAAAATGTGATGTAAATTTTAATAATTCAGTTTGAAATCAAAACCTCCTTGATATCGTTATAATTCCTCATTTTATTGCAATGACATCAAATAAAAGATCTTTATGGAAGGGCTAACATGGACTCACATATTAGATCAATAAGTCGATAGGTACAATTTAAATTTTCTTTTCATACTGAAATGTCACTCTATCGTGAACAGAAAGGCCACTTATAATGCGTAAAAAATATCAAAAGCTTTGATCCACTTTAATAATGAAATATAAAGTTTTCAAGATTTTAGCTTCATATTAATTTTTTTTCCTTAAAAATATTGGTGTCCAAAAGATAATTGTTTTAAAGCAAATGCCAATCTCCCAAAAAAGTCATAATCGGTGGTAATAAATCGTTCGGAAAAGCAATTTTCCTTATGATGGATTTGAATCTTCTCTCAGATGTCCTGTAAGATTTGAATTAGGGTATATGAGAGCTAAATGGAAATACTTAGCGATATACCTGGAAGAGTTATTCACTGAAGTAGAATACACAAAATGTTTAAGATTTCATTATGAAACAGTTACGGCAGTCAGCTGCCCATTGCCGCTTTGTTCGATTTTTTCTTCAAACAAACTATTGGTTTTAACTATGATATCAGCGTACAGTGACATCTATATAACAACATATTCTTACATATCTCGATTCTCTGTTTTCTATTGACACATTGGTTTCTGAGCATAAACGCAACTTCCAAGTTGAGCCCCCCATTTTATGAGTATAACATTAATTGATATTGTTAAAAAAAGAAAAAAAAATAATCTTAATGGTTGGAGAAAAGAAGCTACTACAGTGAAAGTTGCTGAACGTTCATATTCCAATGTACTAATTCTGACCATCTTGTAAACTCAAACTAATACTTTGTTGAGCGTTGTATAGTGTCCTTGTTTCGGCAGGATGAATTTCCTTCCCAAATTGCACATAAAATACTCTCCACTCTTCAAACTGTTAACCAGAAATAGCGACCAGAAAGATAGTCAAGTAGATCAAAAGTACGTGAGAGGAATTATTGGTAGATGGATTGGAGATTATCTACAACAGCCAACGACGATCGTTATTTTACGATATATATGCAACAAATTTGTAGCTATGCCTGCAACTATGGTGGTTATGAATACTACATTCTGCATAATGCTGACTGAAACTCGTACCAAGATCCACTTCCTCTTGGCATGATTGTAGCCGAAACTCATTTTCGGTGTTAAGATTACCAGCTCATTTGCGCGATATTCGTTCCTAAACCATTTTTAGGTATTATAGTGTACTTAAACAACACACTTTTAGTCGACCTTGTGAGTGGATCAAAATTTAAGAAAAGCAAGTGATGAAAGGATAGTGATTACTGGAAGCTACTCAAATAGACGATACCAGCGAATAACCGCTCCAATTTTTAACAAAGAATCTGTATCGGACAAAGTGTGGGTTAGGTTAGAGATATTAAAGTATCGTGTAAGGAAGAGATGAAGTTTGGTATACTTACAGCGAATTCATCGCACCAGACGGAGAACCACTTGATGTCCCTCAGGGTCTTGTTGTCGGGCAGGGTAAGAGTGATGTGCTTCTTGCGGTATCGTGGCAGTACATTGTTCCTATAACAATACTTCACGTAAGGGAACTGCTTAAAATCAGTTTAACCGAAGATCATAACATAACGTAGTGATAGTACTTACGATCCCTTCTCGTCGTTCACTTTGAAGCCGTAGCTGCTAGGGCTCTTAGTATCTCCGGCCCAGAAGAAAGCGGCTGAAACACAAGAAACAGAAAAAAAAACATAATTTTGGTTGTTGTAGGTAGTGACTGGGCATAATTCTGTTAGAAGATGTGGTGGGTTTATTCTCCTGCTTCGTTTGAAGTAAAAAAAAAATAAAAAAAATCTTTTCGAACATGATTCAAAATTTACGCCAGTGATGATAACAAATAAAATAGGCAGAAAAAACACAACCTTATGGAAGTAAATAGATACAGTGATTCAATGAAAAGGATTTTGTCAAGAAGAAATAAATAAAATATACCAAAAGAAGAACATGACCATACAAAACCTCAATGTTTACAGCAGTATGTTATAGTTGAAAATACAATACATAAGCCGTTGAATGGTTGGGAGACGTTATTAAATGAAATTGAAACCCAAGGATTTAATGAAGATGCAGCGCCGCATATCTCTGTGTGAATCAGAAGGGTTTATTTATTTCCCACTGACATTCGGCAACTAAGGCCATACAGCTAGCTTAATATGATTATTATGACTCTTACAGCGTATCTGTTCCTGCAGTATATTGTTGCTACAAAGTATGGACACTACAGGATTACATGACATTCACACTCACAACACTTAAACACCCATGCCACTGGATGGACTCAAACCGGCGACCTTGGGCATGCTACCTAGTCGGACAGAATCAGAAGTTGAAAACTGGATGGTATTGAAAAATAATAGTATTTTTATTGTAAAAGGTAAGAACACATTAAAGAGAGGAAAAACAGAAGAGATATATAAACACTGATGAACAACGAAATGTTTAAACAAATGAAAGGGGGGAACCTAGAGGAACGTGTTCAAAACAGTGATGAAAATAACAGTACAAATCTTTATATAGGGTTGATGTATAAAAGTAAAGGAAATCAACAAATATTCAAATCGATTAACAGAAGAGTGGCGAGACAGTTCCGGTAACGATAGATTAACGTAAAAAATTATTTACTCATTACCGTAGAACGCATGAGTTATAAATGAAATAGTTATTTCGCAATTTCTTCTTGTTCATACAGTGCTACAAAATTATTACCTATAGTATTTATTGTAACTATAAAATCAGAAGAAAGAATGTTATTAGTGGTCACCGATTTTAGTTTAGAAGGAATCAGGAAAACAAGGGAAGCATCTCCGATCCTAAATTAGATCACTAAAATTAGAAGAATCTATAAAAGTAAAATAGTTCATTTTTACTATTTCTGAATTTCTAAAACATTTATGAAACGATAAAGGGATAAGATACATCAGAAGTATCAGGTAATAAAGTGCAGAATTGAGATTATAAGCATCAGTTTAAATATAAACAAGGAACGATTTATTAAAGATAGTAAGAAACTTCTTTATTTACGCAACAAGATCAAGAATAAGAGAAGTAAAACACGTATTGATCAATAGTAGTGCCTAGAAGATGAGTGGATTTCATTTTATAGCTCTTTCCTCATCAGGGATGAAAATTAATGTTTACCAACCTAAGTGCCAACAGTTTGTCTTATCAGGGGACAAAATTTATGTTTACCAACTTCAGTGTCAAAATTGAATCATTCATAGTTGACAAGTAATTTGAAACATTCCATTTCAATGCATGTGATTGTTTTCGTGAGAATATGCGTGCTTGATTGGATATAAATTATCTTTACTTGATTTCGTCATTAATATCAGTAGTGCGAGCTAGGAATTGATTTTGTATCATTAGATAGATATCATTGTTATTAAGAATGGAGGCATGCTAAATCTTCTAAGTATTTCTTAAAAGCATTACGTATTAACCATGAGTTAGAAACAATTTTGGGAATAAACAACACATTAGACAACAGTTATTAACAGGTTATGTTTACTTTTTAAAAAAAAATATGAAATGACTGCAGATAAAGTGGCCAGCAACCAAGTTATCTCTTGATTGTAAGATATGTTTGGCAGATGTAAATTAGAGATCTCAGAAAATGTTTTTAAGTGCTTTTCTATTGGAAAGGGTAGCAAGTGAATGCAAACTTGAAATAAGGTAACTGCAAAATCTTGGTCAGATCCTTCAATGATTATTGTGGGATGGTATGAGTCCCACGTTATCGATATAAAAATAATACTGGAGCTGGAGGGGTTGAAGTGATTCTTTTTTTTTTTGCTTATGGCTTTACGCCTCGTCGACGGCTAAGGTCATTAGAGTCGGGATGGGACTCGGGACAATGAACGGGAAGGAATTAGGCCATGGCCTTTTTGAAGGAAGCATCCCGGCATTCGCCTGGAGTGATTTGGGGAAACCATGAAAAACCCAAATCTGGATGCCCGGACGGGGATTCGAACCCGCGTCCTCGTGAATGCGAGGCCAGAACGTTAACCGTTCACCCACCACGCTCGGTTGTAGTGAAGGATTGCTAGATTTTTCGGTGAAAATTATTAGGTTATGCACTCAGTAACTGGATGAAGGAACTTTGCTGAAAATCATCCGAGGACAAAACTCGAGTGAATCATACGTTGGTGATAATGCGTGAAGATTATTGAGGAAAGAAACAAGAAAGAGAGAGAACTATTATCAGAAATTACCACTTGATTTCGATGGACGTAGATAATAAGTAGCCAGGATTTTTGGCAAGTTGTTAATTGGCCATTGCCTATGTTTACGGAATCATTGTAATATATACGTGATTTTCGTGACAAATTAATGTAGTCAGACCGGAATTTTGACCTTGTTCTTTCCACTGAGCACTTCGGAAAGTACGCGCAGTAGAAACCGAAACGAACTTGTGTTGAAATCTGTGACGCAAAGAGGCGTGTCCAGGACCGAGGACCCGGAAACGATCTAAATGTACGGTGACATCCAAAGTCTGCCTCTGTCATTAACCTCGCGGAATGGGAGAAGAGTGTGGATGGAAAAGGTCCGGTGGTAATAATTCGAGCGGCGTGGCGTAGCGGTGTCACGGGTGGAATGCGAACGAACGCCTCACGCAGGGTTTGCTATTTATATACTTCCTACCTTCGGCCGCCAACCTGTAGCCTACAAGAGGACACGGCTGTGCTCTCTCGACATTCTTTTCTTTTTAGCGCGGAGGGTAAAAAGCGCCATCAGGAGGACTGCAGCTCCTGAAATAGCAGCCGTTAGAGGCTGCTCCAGCTGCATATTGGTACATAACGTGGTTGAGGGCGTCCATTAATTATGTGAGGTGAATAGAGGGAGGGGGGAGGGGGGAGGGGGGTCCGGCGAAATCTCACCAAGGGTGAGGGGGGAGGGGGTCAACGGAAATCTCCCGTGAGGTTTTGAAATTCTTTTAGAATGGTAGAGCTAAAAAAAAAAAAGCTTACAAATGACGCGAAAGTCGATTTCAGGGGGATAAAAGCCGAACCGACTTTAGGGGAGTATAATTCGTAGGGGGGAGGGGTCGCGTCCGATGAAATCTTACGAAGTCTCACCAGGGAGGGGGGGGGAGGTCCGGAATTCCGGAAAAATACCTCACGTAATTAAAGGACGCCCCCTTATGCCACAAATGAAGCTTTGTGGATTGTGGATGCAACCAATCAGAAGGAAAAATCGAAACAGAAAAGATAATTATCTTTGTTATTTAAAACATCTTTGGTGGAACAATGAGGAGCAACGACCGGATCTGTTGGGTAAGAGGATAACGTTCGGGCTTGTAATCGGGAGAAAGCTGGTTCTACCCCCAGGCTCGGTTAACCAGATTTCTGTACAGAAATAATTCCAGGAATATGACGAGATGGATGCTTCAAGAATACCATGGCCAAATTACCTCCTGTTCCATGCTAGCAATCCTCTCCTGACGTCGAAATGCAAAATTTTAATTAAACACGACTGCTCTGCTACTATAGTAGTTTTTTCCCTAAAAAAGTTTCTAACGGCATCAGAGAGCGGCGTTACTTTGTGGATTGAGATAACTAACAATACTCGTTTATAACAATTGGTAGTGATGGTTAATAATTTGCAATATGGATACAAAAAATTGGACGCATATAAGTTAGTGATCTGCACAGATATTTTACTTTACTTCTGGCTGTGAAAGATTGACCCCCTTTTTTCAGTTACGGCTTCGTCGACATCGAGTTCATTAGAGCTGGGATGGGACTGGGGACAAGTCTTTTGAAGGAAGCATTCCGGTATTCGCCTGGAATGATTTGGGAAGCCATGGAAAACCTAAATCTGGATGCCAGGACAGGGATTCAACCGGCGTCCTCCCGAATACGAGGCCAGAACGTTAACCACTCGCCCACCACGCTCGGTGGAAAAGATTGAGAAACACTGCTGAAGAGTACTGGAAACTTTAGTACGCCATAAAACTGAATTGCTCATTTCCTTCTTGACATGTACAAGCCACTGAATGCATTAATATTAAAACGATGTGGCTGCTGTAATATACGAACTGTGTGGTATGTGTAGTGTCTACCGAAATGGTGCCGTAGATCCAAAGTATTTAAGAAATGTGGATGCAGATGTTAAGGAGGACGCCCTGGTCGCGCGTAGCGGTCTGTCCAGTTGTAGATACATCTGCTCGAGGCGGGCGGGCGGGGCGGGGGGCTGTGGCGCCAGCATTCTGCACGGCGCCGGCCGACCTTCGTTTGTTTTTCAATGGCAACGACCTTCGACGGTCCCGCTACAGATCTGGAAATAGCTCGCGACCAGCTCCCGATGGTTTATGACGAACATTTCTTTACGTGGCATCACTTTTTGCCTCGAGAGCGCTCCTGGATTTCTGCCAGTCGACCCCCACTCCATTCAGAGTTGTGACCACCTCTTTGCCTGTAACGTTTCCCACGAATGTCGTCATTGTACAGGAAATTGATTTAGTTGATGTACAGCAGAAATTATGCTGACCCTCTTCCGGTACGGTAGCTAATAGCTATATCAAACAAATCTTTCTTCTCAATTATACTTGAAGAATTACAGGAGTAAACAACAATAACGACCCGACTTTGTGGTGTTTACAGCTATAGGATATGATATTTGAAAATTAAACGTGAAGGTAATTTTTTATCTTTTCAATGTAGATGAAAGAAAAATACAGCTTGGCGTAATTTATTATATATATTTGGGAAAGTAACAAAAACAAAAATACATGTGAGTTACACGCATTAGGAAAAATGTTTGCTCCAGTATTTCTTGGACCAAATAGGAAATAGGAACTTGTAAATTCTACAAATTGATTTTCGCTGAGGAAATTAGGGCTCTGCGATGTCATTATAGCATGGAAAATGCCTACGTATGTTAGGTATCAATTTTTAGCAAGTATGCAAAAAAGGGAAACCTAACTTAGTTTTTTTTTTTAATTATCTTTTATGGATAAACAATAGTACGGCATCAGAAGATGTAATTCAGATATATTTTTGAAGGGAATGGAATACGACGATGATTTCAGCGAAGGAAAATTATGAGCATAAATTCGATTGTCAGTTTGAAGAAGGAGACAAGTCTTAAAGATAGAAGTTGAAATTACGGTCACTTTGAATTCAGTGATGCTAATTTGAAACGAAACTTAATAATAGCATGGAAATATTTTTCAACAATTTCTATTAGCTTTTGAAGTCCTTTGCATATCTCTTCAACTCGGAGAACGAAAACGACCGTGAATGTGTCTGTGTATGTCAGATTTCTGAATTCTTCCAACCAGATTGCAGGAAACTTTGTGGAAACAACGTGTAGATATAAGGATTTCATATCTCTAATGTTTTTAGGCATTTGTATTTCCCTCTTTTATAAAAATAAATGAACATCTTTGGAATTATGAAGGTAAAATGTTAAATACTTCAGCTTATTGCCAAATTATTTTCTTTTTGAAAGGATAGATTCATGAGATTTTGGTTTGACTTTGAGGAAGATCGCAGGTGGTTACTGTATTATTGTAACGTTGCTTACATTTAAGATAAGGGTGTATTTTGTGATTCACCTAATACAACTCCAATATCTCGAGGTATGAAAGGGATTAGATTTCACAAATATGACTTTAAATTATAACTCTAAATGAATTTAAAATACTTTGTACTTTTTTATCTCATATCTACAACCTTACAAGAAACTTAACATACGCCCTTACACGAACATTTGCAGTTTTAATCAAAAGTTGTAATGTCGCACTGAACTTACCCTTACGTAAATTAACTTTTTTTTGCCACTATGATCCATATTATTTCCTATTTCAATACTATTTTACGGAGTTTTTTGGGTTCTCTATTGATTACTGTCAATTATCTGGGACAATGCTAAGTCGTTTAAGTACCAACAGACATGTTGTATTGTTCTGATGGTACCAAATTACTCACCCCGCGCTGTTGTTCGGCATAGAAGCAAGGGACCCTCAGAAGAGAATTACCTCAGGACTACCAGATTGTGAAAAATGCTTCTATTCGGGGATTTTCATTCGAGATCTCACCCAACTACCCAACATTCAAACTTAAAATCACATGAGAACCTCGCCGCTAGGGGTCCGAGTGAATGATTGAGCAATTGTAAAACAGAATCAGTCAGCTAGAACTGTGGAATTCAGTTCAACCAAACCAATCTAGCAGCTCCCATGAACGGAAATAGTTTGAATAACAAATAATGTCACTAACACTGAGTCTCGATCAGCAGTATGCCTTAGAACATTGTATTGAAAGGTCGTTGGCATTGGGTTCTGGAAAACCATTCAAAGTATAATTTCATTTATATTTAGTCGATCATCGTTTCTAATATCATCTCATTCTCGATAGACTTCCACCGATGATAATCTGTAGTAGTCATAAGGAACAAATTGCTTCGATTTGCTTAACTAGTGCTTCCAGAGGGGTAATGATCAGCATCTGATCATATAGTCCATTTGAAAATTGTTGCTCCACGTGAAATAGTTAATGTTCAAGATGAACAAAATTTTTTTAACCTTCTTCATCTTAGCCTTTAAGTGGAAGTATATTTGAGGTGTTCGTATCCAAGACAAGTACTATACTTCCTTAACAGTCACATTAAGCCATAGTCCTCATCATCATCAACCAGCTACTGGCTGGATCTGTTTTGTGCCTCTCAATTTTTTCCTTTTTCCTACCACCTCTGTTACCTCCTTGGTCCAGTCCTCTTCTCTCTTCCGTACACACTGCTCCACTCCACTCAGCTATCCATTCCTTGGTATTCCTATGGGTCGTTTAACAGGCATTTTAATTTCGTGGATTTTTCTTGGGATTCTCTGCTCCTCCATCCTCTTTACATGCCCGCTCCATCTTAGTCTGTTATTCTTTATCATTTCTTGTATGGGTTCCTTTTTTACTATGTGTTTAATCGTTTCGTTCCTTATCCTCTCCATTCTATTAATACGCATTCTACCTCTTAGAAATTTCATCTCCCTTGCCTGTATCCTGCTGATATCCCGCTTCTTCATTATCCAGGTTTCAACAACATATTTTAGGATAGGCACATAGTATGTAGTGTAACATGACGCGCTGTCGCCACGTTACAAGGTGCATTTTTATTATATATGTCATAATGTTGGAGTAATTTACATAAATCTTGGGTGACCACCTAAATAGATTTTTGTTGTAATTTTATAAAGTACGCAAGATTCCAAGTGAGGACTGTAATGAAATGGTGAACATACAGTGTATTTTGGTAAAGCGAATATTAAAGAATTATTGAGCTATGTAGGCTTGAAGCTAATCGTGGTCTCCCCGAACCATGGCGACAAGAAGTCGCGGATTTGGGGTTTGCCGGACCACACACTCTGCTCCCTGGGGATGGGTGGTCAACAGAGTCACTCACCTGGCGGGAAATGCCTGCCGCCCGACACCCGAATGTGCTCTCACCCCGGCGAACTTAGCCGAATATGTCCGACCTCTGTGATATGAGCGGGGCAAATCACTTATCGGGGATATCACGTGACATTAGGTGCCGACCTGAAGATCCAATCCAAATGAGCGTATAACTTAAAAAATCCTGGGAATTTCTGTTATATGTGAGCTTCGAGACTACAAGGGGCGGAGCGAGAAGTTTCCTCGCGAGAGAGAAGAGCGACGAGCTTCAATTCGATCTTCGAGTCCATGCTATGCGAGTCTAGTCTGAGGTGGACTTGGAAAGTTGACTTCTTTCGCCAACTGCTGCTATACGACTTCTGGCTTCCGGCTTGATGGAGCAAGCTTATCACGGCAACACAGCCGGTAATGCGACGACGCGCATTGTCAGACCAGAGATGCCTGTAGCCGCCTTGTGAGATAGCCTCACATGCCGTGGGTCATCTCCAGTCACCGCAGACATCAGACGCAGAGCTACAATGGTAACTTATTAAGACCAAGCCATCTGATTGTGCATTCCGTGAAACAGAACCCTTAAACGACTTTGAGAGGATAGATCCATGTTCTCACTTTGTAATTGTAAAAACCCCTGAGCTAGCGGCATAATTTGCCAGAACTAGTTATTTTCGAATGATATATTGTCCATTCTGGCGCCCATAATTGTATTTTTATTGTTCCAATTGTCATTATTTCTTGCATTTTGATCCTGAGATATATTTAAAAGTAAATATACAATTGTTTGCTTGCTCATGACGGCTAATTGTACCTCTGAGCGTTGCTTTTATGATTTTGCCAATTTGTTTTAATGTTAACGGTAAATTCGTTCAGACTTGTAATCGCCAGTGATAAGAAAATAAAAGTCATATTGTGACAATTTTTCCTAAATTCCAACTAACGTCGAGATTCTTGCAAAATTAATAAATTTTCACTCCTTCATAAAAATTAAAATTAAAAATCCACAATTATTAATCATAAAGGTATGAGAGATAATTGTAAGGTAGTTTGCCCACCAAGGCACCCACTACAGTAGTGCAGATGTAAATTGGCGTGTACCATTCTTACAATATGTTATCGTATATTGTCGATGATTAAGTTGTTGCTTATGATGAAAGTACACAAATAAATGGTCTATAGTACCCTGTGTGCTCGCTCCATTAGACGCTGCTGAAAGGTTAAGGTTTTAATCACGGCATATCACGGCGTTTTACGAATGGGCGTTTGTCTTTTTTTCCTTCCCCTCTAGAGACATTAAACATAGAAAATCGGCGAGTATTAGACAAGAGTTATGAGTTGATCCCTTATTATTGGTGTTGAGAGTGTTGTGCACGTACCTGGGCCCTCTCCGTCGTAGTTGAAGTCCCTGATGTGCAGCGTGCGAGCGTCGACGGCGTACACCTCTCCGGTGACTCCGTGGTGCAGCGTCTTCAGCTTTCCGATGTATCTGCCGTAGTACGGCTGCGCTGCATCAGTCACCGCTGAAACACCAACCAAAATAAAACGTTTAGTCTTGGTACAGATGCAGAGCTGTCAATTTCAATTTAATCTATCGATTGTGTTAGTGCAGAGTGAATGAATGGTCTTATTCAACCATTATGGGGCCCACAGTATGGGTATTAAATAAGGGAGAGGTGCAGCTTGATTTATTGGCGGAAATAACCACAGAACTCAAATCAGTAACTGATTTGACTATTGAGCATGATTGGGAGTCTTCGGAGGATGGAGGGTGAAGAAAGTGCTAGGATAGTTAAAGGCTTATATTGGTGATGAGGTATGGCTGGAAATTGGTAAAAGTATTAGGAATAAAACATGGAAGGGAGAAGATAACCATGAGCACAAAAGGCGCTTGATTTTAGGTATAAGTTTGTAGGAAAATTTTCTTTTCTTAGGGAATGTTTTCAGTGAATTCAGCTTTCGGGTTATAAGCCTCGTCAACATCGAGGTCATTGGAGGTAGGATAGGGCAAGGAATGGGAAGGAATTCGGCCTTTGCTTCTTTAAGGAAACATCCCGGCATTTGCTTGGAGTGATTTCTGGAAATTGTCTGACGGGGATTCAAACCAGCGTCCTCCGGAATGCCAGGCCAGAGCTGTACCACTCACCCATCGAGCTGTCAGGCATTCGAATAAATTATCACAGGAAGCGATGAACAATTTACCCCAAACACTGAGAGAATTTAAAATTCCTTAAATGCAAAAGTGAGTGAGTGGAGAAATTGCACTAGAATAATTTGGTGATAAACAAGAAATGGGAAAATAGACGTGTAGGTTAATTGTGAATGAGGTATATGCTCTATCGCAATTAAAAATTAATTCATGGAAACGTGTTTTAATATATAACCTTCCTCTCAAGAGAACTACTAGGATGCGCTGTGTGGGTAGGCCTGTATGTTACAATTCAATATTGAAACGAGGGAAATAAATGGATTCTACCGAAAAAAATAATAATTTATATGTACATACACTGTTAAGCACCCTGAAAATGCTTAAAGAGGCGATAGTACAGAATTCTCGCGTTGTAAAACGTTTAAATTTCTAAGTTTAAACATGGAACATCCAATATTTATAACAAGGCGTGTGATAAAAACGGTATGGTCATCGGTGTACAATCGTTAATGCATTCTCGTAAATCGTCAGGGTCGGCGGAGCATGTGCTGTTGCTGTGGCCATTTGACAAAGTTAAAATTCTGAGCACGTTTTCTGGATGGCTGTCAGTCATGTCGTGCTGTCCCTCCTGTTAATCACGTAGTTGGCAGTTTTCCACTCAGGACCACCGGGGCTTGTCAGGAAAATAGAAGAGACAACTTCAACAAACAAATCAAGTCTATAACGATATTTATACGAATATCATATAGGTTGCTGTTTTTCAGTGGACACACTTATATTATAAGACCGTGAAATGAATTCCCAGCACTTATGTCCCCTGCAATAACACTGCTTATTTAGGGAATTCGATGCAAACTGCAGCATAGTAATTTAGGTGTCGTATCGTTACCTGCCATCTCCATTCTGCCTTATAGTGTGTGCGTTTTTTTCTGTTTATTATTTTTTTTATAGCTTTACGCCTCGTCGTCGTCGAGGTAATTAGAAGCGGGAAAGAATTGGGAGGCAAGGAACTGGAAGAAATTTGGCCTTAGCCTTTTTAAGAAACCATCCCCGGCAAAAAAATCGGTGGAAATTCCTGGCAAAGACCATTTGACTTTCGTATTTGTAATTCAGCACACAGTCAAGCATTTCGCAAATGCACTGAGAAATCCAATGAAGTTACAACTCTCAGAAATTAATTAAACAATTGATGATCGTGATTTGTAATCACAGTAAAAAATCACTGTCTTGTGCCACATACAAACGTTTGCAGAAAGCGCTGAAAAAATCAGCATTTTTTTTAACAACAGTCTGTATCAACTCCTCAGCTGGTGAGGAATGATGGCTTTTGTATAATCATAACCAAATAATAATAATTGCGATTAATATGATGCTTTCGGTATGTATCCTGGTAAAGTAACTTTCATTCAAACAGGTTGTAAGTTTATTTTGTCTTAATTTTTCAAATTTATAATGCTACGTCAAAATGAAAGACACAGTATTTTATTGATAGACGATGGTGATACACTGATCAAAACTCATAAAAATCTGACTAGTGGTTTTTGCGTGAATCACGTCCAATCAAAAATAGATACCGATTTGTTGACACTTTGCTCTTAATTTCTCAAGTTTAAAACGTCACTTCAATATAAAACAAACATTTCTTTATTCCTGGAACCTTGGTCTGTATATTGCTCAAAACCCAATCAAAACCTGATCAGGAGTTTTTGCGTGAATTACATTCAGTCAAAGAGACAGACAGACAGAAAGACAAACACAAATTAAAAAGAAAAAACAAAAAAACCAGTTTATTTCTTTTCTGTAGCTTATTAATGATGTCCCAAAATGATTTTTCAAAAATATCTTGAATTAACACACTTTTTTCTGGTTAAAGTTTTATTACATATTTTATAGATTAACTTATACCACTGTTTCAAACAATACACCTAATTATTCTTGTTAAACGAAGTTAGACCAGCTGAGGCATGAGGCTAACCTTGCCGTTTGCTTTAAATAGCTTTCATGCAGTTTAAAGTTAAAAATTTGTCTTAGGTTGATGATTCAGTCTTGGCTAAGACGTCTGGTATATCCTTCATTTACAAACTTTTAACAGTGCTGAGATAGTATCTTACACATGGTATTATTGTGATGTAGAGTAGAAACGCCAGAGAATATTGTTTGTAAGCGGTGAAAGTAAAAAGCGGATAATATCTGCTGTGAGTTCCGTCGGAGAAACCCTTCTTGCCGTTATGGTCTTGCTTTAGTTGGCGTCTTCCAGATAATAAATACCAAGTATCAAATCTGACCTGGCGAATGTATCTAATCAGCCTTTAACAAACACTATCAAGTTTACTTTTTAGAGCAAACTCTTCAGACCAGGCTCAGTTTAGTTTAAATACCTTCTCCTTGATATATGAGGAAATTTTGGTATCAACAACTTATCGTACAGTATAAAGCGAAAATATTTAATAGGTGTATGTCACGAAAGAGTAAATATAATTTTGAATAACTAAATGATGCAAGATGTACAACATTATGCGTTGGCTCTGCCGAAAGAAAAAAACATGGACAATTTTAGCGTGCGTTAAGTTATGGAGCGATCTGATAGTTCTACATCTGCATCTACATCCATAGTCTGCAATTCACAAATATTGTGGGTGGCAGAGGGTGCTAAGCACCAATCGTAATTCTGTGTATTCCAATTCCGAACAGCACGAGGATAAAAGTATCAGTACGGCATCTTATTTCTTCAATATTATTCCTCCTGCATTGCGACCTAACTATAGGATGGTGGAAGACGTGTTACACTGCTCTGATAAATCAAATAATTTCACTTATTCGCCAAAAAATTCAAACGAAAACGATACCTTCTGTCCGCCAAACAATCCTATACTAAACTGTGTATCAATTTTGTGACGCTTTCATAAGGGCTGTCGCAAGCAGTCACAAATTGCGCGATTCTTCTCTGTACTTTTTCTAACGTGTAAATCAATGTCTTGTTATACGGATCCCAAACTTTATAACAATAATCCAAGACTCACTAGGGCTTTAAACGCTATTTCCTTTGTATGAACATTACAATTTTATGAATCGTAATCTAGAAGTAGCTTTACCTGCGACGGAAGTTATGTGCAAGTCCCAATTCATGTTGATTTGTAATGTTACGCCCAAATACTTCAGGGACTCAACGTGTCAGCAGTTGAGATGTTTACTTTGTACTCGTGAACAAACGGATACTTTTTGTTAGTTATTTGTATTGTCTTGCACTTTTTGCAGTTTAGTTTTAGTTGCCACTTATTGCGCTTTTCCGAAATAACTTCCAGATCGCGCTGAATTTGTAATCAATCTTCAGAGCACCTTAATTCCTTGTAGATAACTGCATCATGAACAAACAGTCGCAACCGGCTATTAACGTTGTCAAAGAGATAGTTTGTAAAAATTAGAAAAATAAGGCGTCCTATTACACTTCCTTGAGGAACATCCAAAGTAACATCTAGATTAGAAGAGGCTTCCCCGTCAACAACGACATACCTCGACCGACCAGTTAGAATGTCTGGTAGCCATTCACAAATCTGATATACCGTATGCTCGAATTTTCGTTATAAATCGGATGTGTGGTACAGGGTCAAAAGTTTCCTGAAAATTCGAGAAAATTGTATCAACTTGTGAACTTGCATCGATAAATTTCATTTCGCCGTGCGAAAATAGGGCCAGTTATGTTTCACACGATCGATTCTTCCGAAATCCGTGTTGGTACGGTATAAGTAACTTGTTTTCATCTAGATCCCTCGAGTTTCAGTCCCGGGAGATTAAGAAATTTTGTGTGCTTTTCTTTATGCGGACGAGATACGCCAAGACGAATTATGAAAATGACTATCCACAATGGAGACCACAAAATTTCGGACCACCTTCCCACATATTTTATCCGCCAGAAATCGCCTCTAGAATTTACCAGCCAACATAGTAGCATTAGTAGGTACTGCGTATCCTATCTGTTAATTATGGACTATTATTTCAGAATGTGACGCTTAATTCTGAGCGCTCCATCCCAGACTGCGTTAAGATCCTGTCTAGGACATCAATGTTTTTAAATCAAGCGAATTCGTCTTGTAATTTTACTCCTGAAAAACTGGAAGAAAAATATATATACAAAATTGTATCAACTTGTTCTTTGTCTGAAACAGACGAAATGTTCCTCCATTTTTTAAGAAGCTGTAATCATTTCATTCTTCCACAGACTGACTAGTAAGAACAACACGGATTATGTGAATTACATTACAGGGTTTTCTTCCTCTTACTACAGACATTTTTCCAAAGAAGTAAACCGCTGAGAGTCTCCAATGATTATTTTTTGTTGTCAAAGGATCAAAACCACAAGTTAGGCGTTAAAACGTTTTTTCCCATTACAACCAAACAGAGCCTGTGTCACCATTGTTAGTAAAGTAAAATTAATAATGTAATCATGTTAAGAAGTTTCTTAATTGCAACAAAAGAAATACACGAAATTAACGAATAGCAGTATTATGTAATGGGATGGTGGCTGGAATATTTTGTTCTCAGGCAATGTTACCAGGTACAGTGTATTGTGATACTCTTATTCATTTATAATTTCGTGTCTTGTAATTTGCTCATTGCAACATGTCTATAGCAGATGTGAGACTCACTAGATCTCCTGTCTATGTTTTCAAACTGATGAACCGAGCATGGTTAGTGAGCGGTAACGTTCGCATTCGGGAGGGCGTGGGTTCGAATCTCCGTTCGGCCATCCAGTTTGGGTTTTTCATGGTTTTCCCAAATCAGTCAAGGTGAATGCGGGATGGTTCATTCCCATTCCTTGCTCCTAATCCTTTAATGACCTCTACGTCAACGAGGTGTAAAGCCAGAAAATAAAAATGAAGCTGACCTGATGTTTTTAGAAATTTTCTACCTTCTGTTTGAGTGCTTATCGGAGCCTAGGCCACCACTTAAGACGTTTGTCTTGTTCAGTGCAATGAGATATTTTTCTCACCACCATTAGGTTTTGCACCTGCGTCATTGATGTTCCTACAGGAATAATTCTTTCGGTGTAGTAACTTCGGAAGATTTCAACATTCATGTCGAAAGTTTGTGCATGCATGGCCCACTCCAACTGCACGTCCTCTCCAGTGGACAGAGTGACGTAACGAATAGCCTCGGGGACTGAGTGATGGCTCCGACCTGTCCCACGTGCTTTTAATCGACCACCGGACAAGTTATGCGCATGCGCAATGAGGCAGGCTGTGGTAATGTTTAGCAGAGCACCGCTCCTTACGCCAACGATCCTGAGTTACTGCACCACGGCACCGTATTTAACATTTCGCAATGATCGATCCAATTTTCGATGCTTCTTAAATAACGCCTCATCATTTAATACCTGTCCTGCAGGTGTATTGACGAATTTAATATTGCTCTTGACGCTGAATGTTACATACTTTATAGATTGAGTTTCGTTAGAGATTCCATTTCTTTCTTGTTAGAAATTATTTTTAAAAAAAATTGGAGCGTCTTGTAGATAGCGAAGTAATTACAGCCAAGAGATGATTATGCGTTAAGAACAGGCTGTCAAACAACCGAATCAAGATTGTCGGACTGGATACAAACTTTTTATTTTTATTTAGCTGCATTAATTCATACTGTAAGACAGTTTTAGCTTCTAGTAAGATCAAATTTCATATTGTTTCTGTTAATCTTCAGAATATTTCTTCTGTCTTCAACTCTCGTCAGTACCTTATCTTTACCTTCTCCAGCCAATTAATTTATCCAATTTTCACCCGCAATCACATCTTCCTGAGCTTACATACTTCTGTTGCATACAGTGCCAAGGATGAAAGGAAAGTTCCATGATCACAATTTTACTTAATCCCTTCTTCAGATTGCTGCGTAGTCTTTCTCTGAGAGCTTTCATGAAAAATGCAATTCTGAATTTTATTTCCTCTGTGAATATCTTCTTCAACAAAGAATACCAGATAACGAACTGTTATCTAAATTATGATTACCTGTAGGCCTGTACATCTCTGAAAATGTACCGGCACAGATTCGGAACCTTGGAGTGGTGTTATGTGGACAACCCTGGCTGTGAAATTGGTATTCGCGAGTGTTGTGCTGGCCCGGAATGGACAACGCTACTACACAACCAAAAAGAAGCGAGGGAAACCGGGCTATACGATCAAGCACACCCTGTCAAGAAAGAAGGGATACGTGAAGCAACAGTAACTGCAAAAAGTAATATATGACTAAATCGGATAATGAGTTGCAGATTTTTTTTTTTTTTTTTTTTTTTTTTTTTTTTTTTTTTTTTTTTTGCGTATAGTATTTATTGACTCAAGAAATCTCTAGGAAAGAGAAGTGCGAACAGTATAAGCTTTGTACCAATATGTTAAACTAGACGACCCGTGCGAAAATTTCGCGAATAAAATGCGATGAATAGTGAGGTTGAATATAATGTCACAAAGTTCAGTCATTACTCTTCATACTCCTACTTCATTTATCGATTTTGGTTAGATATCCAGGGAGAAAAATGGCTCGAAACACAAAAAACGTATTTTAGAAATATTGACATTTTTGCGCTTTATGGGTCGAATTACGAAAAATTCCTTTCTTAGAATATAATGTTACCACGGCGGAAACCTTAGTCTTTAATACGATATGTCATTTATCTATATCGATTAGATATAAAGGGAAATATAAGGCTCGTGACACAAAAATACGTTGTAGAACAATTTATACTTTTTCCCTTTAATAGTTGAATTCCAAACACTTCTTTCTTAAAATATGATGTCAGCAAATCTGATACATTATTCCTCACAATCGTACTTGATTTATTGATTTTGGATAGATATCCATGGAGATACGTGGCTCGAGATACAAAAAACGCATTTTAGAAAAAATGACTTTTTTGCCTTTTATGGGTCGAATTACGAAAAATTCCTTTCTTAAAATATAATGTTACCACGGCGGAGACCTTATTCTTTAATACGATACCTCATTTATCTATATAGGTTAGATATCAAGGGAGATAAATCGCTCGTGACACAAAAATCGGTTATAGAAAAATTTATACCTTTTTCCTTTATGGCTTGAATTCCAAAAACATTCTTTCTTAAAATATGATTTCACAAAGCTGATACATTACTCCTTATATTCCGACTTCATTTATCGATTTTAGTTAGATATCCAGGGAGATAAATGGCTCGAGATACAAAAAACGTATTTTAGAAAAATTGACATTTTTGCCTTTTAAGGGTCGAATTACGAAAAATTCCTTTGTTAAAATATAATGATACCACGGCGGAGACCTTATTCTTTAATATGATACCTCATTTATTTATATCGGTTAGATATCAAGGGAGATAAATCGCCCGTGACACAAAAATCGGTGAAGAAAAATTTATACTTTTTTCCTTTAAGGGTTGAATTCCAAAAACATTCTTTCTTAAAATATGATGTCACAAAGCTGAGACATTACTCCTCATAATCCTACCTCATTTATCGATTTTGGTTAGATATCCAGGGAGATAAATGGCTCGAGATACAAAAAACGCATTATAGAAAAAGTAACATTTTTGCCCTATAAGGGTCGAATTACGAAAAATTCCTTTCTTAAAATATAATGTTACCATGGCGGAGACCTTATTCTTTAATATGATACCTCATTTATCTATATCGGTTAGATATTAAGGGAGATAAATCGCTCGTGACACAAAAACGCATTGCAAAAATATTGATACTTTTGCCCTTTAAGGGTCGAATTCCGAAATCTTTCTGGCTTAATATATGACGTGACTAAAGCGGAGATCTTAATCTTTAAAACGATACTTCATAAAACGGTTTCAGATAGGTATCCAGGGAGATAACTAACTCGTAACACAGAAAACAGCATTTTAGCAAAATTTACATTTTTGCCCTTTAAGGGCCGAATTCCGAAAACTTTCTTGCTTAAAATACGATTTAACCGAAGTGGAGACCATAAGCTTTAAAATGACACCTCATTCATTGATTTCGGTTAAGTATGAAGGAAGATATAGCCTTGTGACAAAGAAATACCTTATAGAAATAATATATATGATGTGTCCTGATGGAAAGTACCATTCATGAAGACGATTCTTGAAAACAGGCTAAAACAATGAATGAGGATGACCAATACTCGATGCTCTGATTTGAGAGCGCGCCCTTCATTTCTCTGTAGATTATTTAACGCTGAATTGTTCGTTGTTTAAGAAAATGCCCGTAAAACCTTTTACCATCTATATCAGTCTGAAAACTGGGTTATGTATATTATCTGTTTTATTTCAGTCTGGGTATGATCCAATGATATAACATTCACAAAGTTTTCATTTCTGTTAGAGAAAGCGACATCAAAGTAGATTTTAATTAATATTATTTCAGGCTGGGTATGGAAGAATGTTTTGTTGATGAATGCTACATGAGCTAGCTAGTTATGAAAAAAGATAATGAACGGTAAATGTGGAAAAAGAGATAGAGGCGGACCACTCAAATTAACATGTAATATTTTTGTTGACCGTGTATGTTTCTCTTTTTATGTTGAGATTCACAGAATGCAGTTACTTCTCTGTTTTGTTTCACTCGGTGAGCAAGTAAGGCAAAATATCTACGGAAAACTGTCTGCTGTATTTCCCTGTATTTGTTTTAACAGCTGCGAGTTACGTTGCGTTGTCTGATGGCTTTACATTCAGGAACCTGCATTATATCGACAATAATACGAACCGCATAATTTGGATCTTTTTCTTAAGATTAAAGAGATGTAGGAGCTGTAGTTGATGGATATCTGTAGCGTAGTGTTTCTAATTTTTTCTACTATGCATACGTAATTCGACAAACGAGATATGGTAATGAGTTTGTAATATAATTTTCCGCTTACTACCATACTGCTTACCCTTCTGCGAAAAATATATTCAAATTATCCTTCTGACTATGTCTAATTCTGCTGTTACTTTAGTATAAAACTAAAAGATTTAGGCATTGTTGGAGTAGTGATGCGAGGTTGTCAAACAAGGTCCTTAATATGACGCTGGTTCCCCGAATTACCACGTTTCTAAGAAACCTAAAGAGCTTTATTGACTGAGAAACAAGTATGAAAACTCATGGTGTTCAGAGCAAGAGTGTGTTGGTGGGAACCTAGTTGGTTTTCATGGATAACGTGTTGGAAGGAGCGAAGTTATAAATCAAGCAAAATTTTTCTATTATCGATTCAAATCATGACTGGAAAAAAACTTAAGATGTATGAATTGATTGGTTATCATCATATTCTATCCAAAAATTTATTTGATTTGTATCCCCATTACGGTTTTCGTTAGGATAATGACAAACACTTAACGTCTTCAGGCCATGAAACTCACATCGCTTGGAATGAGAGTAAATTTTGTTAAGGTTATTAAGCAGATAAATCTCTAATACAAAATACATAGCACACTGCGGCGATGTGCTAGTTCATTTGTGCAATAACAAGCAGAAAATGACCTGCAATCCAAAAAGCAAACAGAAATCACTGCTGCTGAGAATGATGGACAAATAGAGCATTGTACCATACAATGAAAACCGCTGAAGATGCTTTAGTTACGAAGCGAAACGCAATCCAAAAGTAAATAAACAAAGAAATATTTAATTGCTTAGGCTATGTTTATTTATTAATAATATCAGCAATTGAGGAAAATTATCCTCAACGTCCGGATATAATGTCCTAGGCGTTTATTTGATACAAAAGAGTTAAAAAAATGTAATATGTTCCCTTTCTGTGATGTGAGGTATGAGCGTTGATCATATATGTACTACCCATCACACTGCATCAAAGATAACATTCCTTTTTTAAAGATACTCGGCAAAGATCGCACTACATTACAGACAATCTTTGCGCGTTGTTAATATTGTTGCTGACTACGTGGCTTCTGATAATTGTTTATTCAGTTTTCTGAAATATAATACATAAGAATAAATGGGAAACATGACTCTAATCATTAAATTCAAGATCAACAAACTAATAAACTGTGATATTTACTTTACGGTTACGATTAAAGTTTTTTTTTCGTATCAAATTGCCTAATTTTCACATTGTAATAATTTGATTACATAATTTCTTAATTTTTCTAAATACATTAATTTAAAATATAGAAAAACCAACATCAAAACTTCCTGATGGCTGGGAGGAACACCTATTATAAGCAAGTAGATAAAATAAAGTAAACTTCTTATAGAAAATTTAATTTTTTCTTAAATTTTTTTTTACTTCTTCGAGATAATAATTGCAATTCGAAAATAAAAATAAATAAATAAAAATCTGAAAACGCATTACTCCCTACTCCTAGGCCTGCGCGAGCCAAATTATAGTTATTAGTACTGTAAGTATAATACGTTTATTGTAAACCCGCCATCGTGGCTAAGGCGCCGCAAACTGAACCGGGGAGTTACAACGGGTCTGGCAAGGAGCCCAGTCCTCGCGTACCGGCCACACTGACTGCAATTTTTAGGCGGTATACAGCAGCCATCAAGGTGAATACCGGGACAGTCCCCAATCTACACTCACAACCTATACCACACACAGAATATAGTCACACGACTCACTGGCAGATGGCAACTCTTCGCTTCACAATTAGTACGTAGAAGAACAAGGCAGTAGGTATAAAATGCTCGGCTTCAGCAAGGTTTAAAGTTCTAAATGTGACCACGCCAATGATGAGTAAAATTCGCCAAAGGCAGACACCCCAGAATGTTAAGAAATGCTGATGAAAAAGAAGAAGCCCAAACGTTTATTGTAATTCGTAGTCAGGATGCAAAATATGCAAAGCCTTTTCTCTTCTCTTCATGCTCTGTATAAATGTAAGAAATTCTTCCCCACTCATTTGAAAAAGCAATTGGTGCAGACTCTGGTGCTACCCCATCTCGATTACTGTGACGTTGCTCAGCAAAATTTGAGTTCGGCAGACATAAGGAAACTTGAACTTGTTATGAACTCTTGTGTAAGGTTCATCTGTGACCTATGACTGTACGACCACGTCTCACCTTCA
This sequence comes from Vandiemenella viatica, assembly GCA_031002005.1. Lineage (NCBI taxonomy): Eukaryota > Metazoa > Arthropoda > Insecta > Orthoptera > Morabidae > Vandiemenella > Vandiemenella viatica. The sequence goes on from CM061920.1 coordinate 352,019,860, forward strand.
TACGACCGCTTACAGTGGTTGCGCGTTTGGGATCAACGACGATTCCACACTCTATGTCTCCTTCACCGCCTCATACATCTGAAAACTCCCGCCTACCTTTGTTCCAATATCTCATATCTAGGACTTTCTCATAATATTAACACCAGATCCCTGAACTCAAACATACTAACCATCCACTCCCACAGCTCGGAAACCCTAGCCAATTCCTTCTTCATTTCAGCGGCTAGACTGTGGAATGATCTTCCCCTGAAAATTAGAACTACCACAAAAATCGGCCCATTTAAAACTCATTTGAAAAAGCATTACTTATTGGAGCTCTAGGTAAAAGACCTCTCCTTCCATTCATAACTTAATTTTTTGATCTGAATAATATTGATGTATACAGTGTCCACCTCTTATTCTGCCTTCCCTATTATTAGTTTGTCTTGTTTCTTCATTCTACTAGTATTAAGTTTGTACCATTTACTTATTTAACTTCCACTAGCATTAGTTTATACCATTAAATTATTAACTAGTTAAGAACGAATACTATGAAGATTTTAGTTAGTATTTTACTCATAAATATTATTAAGATGATTTTTTTGTTAGTATTGCTCTTGAACCTAAATTATGCCAAATGTTATATAAGTGTTGTATATTGTTAATTCGTGTAAGGTGTATATTATTTATTGTAAACACCTGGTATGATGTAAGAGAGGGCTTGACAGCCCTAATCTTGCCAGGCTAAATAAACCTTTAAATAAATAAATAAATAAAATATTGCATTATTACTACTAACCATATATAGTTGCTCGGTGGTAAAGATGCAAGACTGGAAATCGCGAGAGAATCTGTACCTAAACATCATAGGAAGATTTATCACTTTTTTATGAGCTGGTTAACAGCATAGTGCTATCTTTTTGTTTTGCTTAGTGAAATGAAAAATAGGAATTTAAATTTTGAATGCGATTTCGAAGCCTAGTTCTTGCCGGCAGACTGGAAGTTCGCGGATGGCAACGATTGTTAAACCTAACGGCGGGAAGATCCGAATAGGTTTACTTCTAAAGTTTGTAATGGTTTTTGTTTGTAAATCATGTATTTAGCTGTGGCTTAGATGAAACAGGTAGAGTTTAACCGGTAGCGGTATGGTATGAGAATGAGCTAACATGTTATCAATTAACCTGTTTTTGGTTTTTAGTTCGTAGTACGTTAAGTTCCGCGATTTTAGTGTTTGAGGTAGAAGCAAGGTGCAAGTCAGTGATTTTTCATATAGGCTTTGCAGACCAGAAGAGAGCCGCTCGATTCGTGACTGCTAGTTACTGTCCTTGCGTAAGTGTCACAGAGCTGATATCTGAGTTGGGTTGGAATTGTTTGCGGACAGACGACGTCGTTTTCGTTTGAATTTGTTGGAGAATATGTGAAAATCTTTGATTTACGAGTGCAATGAAATACTTCTTGCGCCAACCTATTTAGCTCGCAATGACAGGAGGATAAGATTCGAGAAATAAGATGCCGTACTGATACTTTTATGTATTATTTATTTCCTCGTTATGTTCGGGATTGGAATGCACAGAATTAGGATTGGTGCTTAGCACCCTCTGCCACCCACAATATTTGTGAATTGCAGAGTATAGATGTAGATGGATCCGATGGGTGAGGATCGGGAGCAGAGTTTAAAGGAAGTGTGGCTAATTTCGGGTGTGTGTCAGGAAGTGTAGAATTGGTACGACCTGCAGCCGGGTCCGGCCGTGCCGGCATCTCGCCTGCAGCTAGTCCTAACGGGCCGCAAGAATGCCACTTGCGCTATGTGGAACGTGTCGTGCGGAGAGCGCCTTATATAAGCCACTGCGCTGGTATGCCGGGCGCCTCGGGGTTCACAACTCTATGGACACAGGTCGACCGAGTACTTGGCCTTCAGTCACAATGTTGCGATATCCACCGCCAACCGATATATGGTCTTGGCGAATTACCATACTTAGATGAAAAGGGTTAGTGGCGTAGTCCGTCTTGTGGTCCAGGTCTCTATCAGAGTATGACTGTCATTCACTCGTCCCAGGGCTAGCTGGTTCGACCTACGGCAGGGGTTCCAAAAGCTTTTCTTACACCGCTTCCCTTCTGCCAAAAGAAATATTCCCACGATTTCCCACCCTCTCCACGGCAACAGTTTTAATATGAAAAAGGTAAATACCTGCTTCTCGGTACTAACTGTGTGATGTTAGAATGAAGGTTTTCAACTCTAAGAGGCGGTGAAGTAGACATAGTACTTCCGATGGTGTGTTCATAAGGGGACGAAGCTACCACGCCCCTCCTCCTTCCCCGTGACATGTTTTCGAGCATGCCCTGGGTAGCGAGTCCCCCCAATTTGGGAACGCGTAGGGTGATGGAAGAAATTTTCTTAGCACAGGATTTGTAAAAACTCATATGGTTCATATTTTTAAGCATTTTCAGTTTTTTTTAGAATATTTAATTTTATGCCGAAAAATATCCTCTTAATGAATTTTTAATTTAAATCTCCATCCTTATAAATGTTGTGTATTTTTTTGTGTTTGGAATCCCTCGAAAAGTGTAAAGTAAAAACGTTACAGCTGTTTGAACTTGGTATCAAAAATTGTTTGATTAAGGAATATCACACCTTTTTGTTCTAAATTTGGTTTCTTTCTATTAATTACTTTGTCTTATTCATAAAATAGTATCTGTAAGAAACATCAGTAAACCTACAGCGGTCTCTGATTAATCGACTGAACTATTATAACCGAGGTGACATATTACTCGGTCGACTGCCAACTTTCGAGTTACCAGTTTTTTTGATTTTTTGTTTGTTCTGTTTGTTTATACTGTTTTTGTGATGGAAAAACCGAACCTGGTGAGTGAACGGAAATGCTCGTACCTGGCATACGGGAAGATGCGAGTTCAAATACCCATCCAGGCATACAGTTTTCCGAAATCATTCCAGGCGAATGGTTTCTTCGAAAAGACCATGGTTCAATTCCTTCCCGTTCCTTGCTTCTAGTGCTTTTTCCGCCTATAATAACCTTGATGTCAACTAGAGGTATACTAAAAAAGGGAGAAATAATGAACCTTGTGCATTAAGAAAATTAGGAAACCTTCTAAAAAATTCGTAAACCTAGAGCTATTTGTACCACTGTTTATTGCCTACCGACTGCGAAATTATTCCACCGCATCAGTTGCCAATTTTTGGAGGGATTAATGAGAGATGTCAGAACTGGAAATCAGCTGCCGCTGACTATTAATACCTATACAGAAGTCCTCAGCGAGACTGGTGGATAGCGACAACCCTCGCTACTGGCATTTAGGAGTATTTGAGTTTGATTTGCAGTCCGGCCATTCAAATTTAGGATTTACACGTTTCCGGAAGTCACTGCATGCGAATTGCAGAATGGTTCCTTTAGAATCCCACGACCGAATTGTTCCCCGTTGCCCTCAGTCCTCTCACAGCGGTAACAACGTCGACTTCGACGCGTTGTTAATTCAGATATCTGGGCCGAGGAAAACTCTAACGCGAATCATCCTGGCGCATTTCAACACTGTAACAGTTTTTTTTATAATGGTGTAGTTAATAAAGTACTAATGAGTCTCGATATATTTTTGTAAAATATCATTGTAGATCTACTGGCCCACAAAATTAACATATTTTGTTGTTGTTGTTGTATACATTTATCATCTGTTCAGCAAATTTTGCTATACAGGACAATTTACAAAACAGAAATTACGTATTTGGTATGGTTGAAGTCAGCCCACTCGAGTCCCAGAACAGTGATGCAATAAATATTTTATGGCAATTTTGCAACAGAGACATCAGTGTTAAAAAGTAATAATATTTAGTATTCAAACAATATAAAATGAAATTGGTTTAAAATACACGTTTTTTAAGATATACATTTAGTTCTGAGCGCTGACGAAAATCTGATCTGCACTTAACAAACGAAATAGCAAATAGAGTATGGATGGCTACACGGTATTTTTAATTTATTTGCTGGTTCACTTCTTCTTCGGAGTCACTGTCTGATAGATAAATGTCTTGAGGAAGACGTTTTTTAGCCTAGTTTGCACAGTTTTTTTCCCTAGTTCATAAAATTTTGCATCAGTTAATACACTCATTCGTTTGATAAAATTTTTGGTTTGTTGTTTTATAAATTCATAAATGTAAGCGTACATACCATGGCGCGTTAATTGCTAATCTGAGTAATTTGTTTTGAAATATTTGTACTCTATGTAATCTAGCATATCTCCATATTGGACATAAATATATTATTAGTGGCTGTGATATAATGTTGTAAATTAATAACTAGCGCACTGTTTTCAATCATGATTTTTTATTTTACACTGGGCACAATTTGTGTAATCTGGCATAGGCTTGGTTTAGTTTATTATTGATGTGTATGTTCCACCTTAACCACCTGTTAATATCTCCTCCAAGATATTTAATTGACTGATCATTTGGATTACATGCGATGTTATTTCCCTTGATGTTTATCTCTGGGGAGGGGGGGAGGGTTTTGGTGGGCGTCTCAATGTGAAGATTTTGGCTTGATATTTCCCGGGATGTAGAGATATACGCCAGTGATTGAGCCATTCGGTTAATTGCGTTATTGCTTCCTGAAGGTTGTTGCGTGCGATATGGATGTTGTTGTTTGAAGAATATATGACTGTGTCATCAGTAGGGTTCGGATCTTTAGCATAAGCCATATTTTTTTCTGCATCCTTTTTGAGCTGAAATGCTGAATTAAGCACTGATTCAATGTTTCTGATTGTATTTAAGTGTATTTTATATAGCATATAAATGTATATTCAGATCATTTTCCTAATTTTCGTCATATTTCGATAATATTTATGGACATATAGTTACGTTTTGAAGAAAAATCTTGTAGTTTTTTTTAATAGTATCGGGAATTCACTAGATATTGATGAGAAGAAATTAAGATAATTATTCACAGAATTGTACTTCTGCTATACGGGTGGGGAAAAAAACTAATTTTCATTGTGGTCAAAATTCATCAGTCAAGAATTAAAGTAATACATTATTGTCACTCTCTAAACGTAATGTTCCGCCCACCTTTTAATCTCGACGATGCAGCAGAAACATGCCCGTGTCGATCCGCGATAATCAGTATCTCAATGAAATATCCTCAGTCATCGTTAAATCTGCAGTGGATCAGTGAGTAAACCTGCCGCCATGCCGAAACTAAAATTTTCTGAAAGTGCGAAGTTGCGTAAGGGAATTTAGAGAGGAGTATTTTAGTACAGATGAAAGAGTTCAATTCTGTAAATTAAAGTGACTTGAACAAAACTATTTAAAATTTAATTTCCTAATGGTGCAACGAGTGCACGGAAGCAAATTATGCTGTCTACTTCAAAGCGACAGTACTAGATCATATAAATGATGTGTAATTGATAATGTTTTGATGTATAGTAAATTTAAATGTTTCGTCATATTTTGTAATTTTTGGGTCATATTTACCCAATTTTAAGGTCATATTTTCCTTCATATTTCTCTATGTTTTTGGTCATAAAGATCCGAACCCCAGTCATCAGCGTATTGTGCAGTCGAGTTATTAATCAACATTGATGGTGCTCCGCCACATGTTAGACTAGCTGAGCGAGAATTTTCAAATAAATGTGTTCATTGTCGGATAGACGGATTGCCATAATGAGTATACTAGAGTGCCACAATGAAATATATCGTATGGGCCAAAGAAATTTAAATGCCAGCATCATTTGACCGAAATTTATCGAAGGGAGCAGAGGTGATTCGATAAAAATTACCGTAAACTGCAACGACGTTTTTATTATTGAATTACAGTTAATGGAGGGAATTTTGAACAAATTTTTAAGTAACTTCAAAAATTTTGAAAACGTTTGTATAATATATCTTTGGTCGAAAATCCTGAGTTTAGTTATTTTTATGATTATGTCCCTTTATCTGTTTCAGATGGCTAGCTTTGTTACCATTATTATTTTTTATTTGAGCCAAATACAATTTTACAACAAAAATTATAAGAAAGGTTATTTAATAAAAGGAACATAGTTAAACAAAAAAAAATTTACAGAAAAAATACAAAAATTTACAAAGACTAGGAAAGACGTTATAAAAAATTAAAAATTTACAATTTGTAAAACAAATTTAAACTGTAATGAAATTATTACTCTGTTGTAAATCGGCATTTATTTGATTAAAATTGGTCCAGTATTTCTAGAGGTTAGAAAGATGATTGTTAGAGTCGAATGACGTCGCTCAAGAAAAAGAAGACGAAAAAGGCATCTCATAATACGTGTTAGTGGAAACTTTCCCGGCGTAACGAAGAAATGTAATGTATGCGGGTGTTATGAAAACAACTGGCTCTGCTGTCTTTATCAGGTGTGCCGTTGGTTGCAAGCCTTCTGTGACTGCCTTGTGTCGAGCTCCCCGTAATATTACACCCGATTAAAACAGGTGAGCCTGCAGTCGAAATGTTACGTTTTCACGACACCACCCAGTTGGATAAGCACAAAAATTACATTGTATATTTCCATATATTATTAACTTTTAGCTGTCTATATGTAGAAGCCTAGCAACATATACACAAGATGCCCTCCCCTCCCCCCTCCTAAAACAAACTGGATTTTTTGAAAAACTCAACATTCAATGAAAAAAGTCTAACAAAAATATTTATTGACAGAGCTCAAACAATTAAAATTTGCATTGCAAGTATAGGTTTAAAGCAAAACAAAACGCTAAACATAAAAACATTTATTAGGATTATCCACTCTCATATAAGAACACAAAAACAGTGGAGCGGGCAAAGCTGACTTTGTACGCAGGCTTAGGATGTTAGCAGTAGCACAACTTTCTATTCTGACGATCGACAGCGTTTCGTCAGTCGGAACCATAAAACACAGTCCATTTTTGAACATGTGAGATTAATAATTGCGGAATGTGGTTCCTTCAAAACAAGCCATAGCTAAATTCCTTTATTTTCCTTGATCCCAGTCCTATCCCACCTCTAATGACCTCGACGTCATAAATTGAGTCACGTTGCTAAAATCATTTAAAGTTGTTTCAGATATCATAAAATTCGCTCAAATGTTATTACAGTATGTAATTATATTGAAAACTCTTTTGTGATCAGTTTTAGAATGAAATGTGCGATCACTACCTCCGACACGATACGAAATCTGCGCTACAAGTTTGAGCTTTCGGATTGGAAAAGTAACAGTTGATTTAATGAGGCAGAAGTCAAGTGAACCACAGAGATTTTTTTTTAATATGTCTTTACGCCTCGTCGACGTCGATATCATTATAGGTGGGAAAGGATGGAGGATATGGTAGGGGAAGGAATTCGGCCATGGCTTTATGAAGGAAGCATTCCATCATTCGCCTGGAGTGATTCGGGGAATGCATAAAAAACCGTAATCTGGATGCCCGGACGGGGATTCGAACCGACGTTCTCGCGAATACGAGCGTTAACCACTCACCCACTACTATGCTTGTTGGAACCACAGAGAAACATTACTATCTGTTTTCGGATTAGAAATCACTTTTCCCCTGCCAGTTTCAATCACAAGTAATGTGACCCCTTTAAAGTCATCGAAATTTCATCAGTTACTAAAGACGTCAAGCTTTTTAGTCACCTCTCGTGCTTTAGTGACTGATTGACCTTCCTACTGTAATCGGGGACCTAAGCGTTGGCATCTGTCTGCTTCCAGTATGTTTCATATGATGAGTGTATTTTATGATCGTGAAATTTAAGAAAATGAAAACCGTCCCAGCATTCACACAGGTGATTGGAGGAAAACAGTCTCAATGCAGCAGTCTGCCGGTGCGTAGGGCGTGGGCACGTTGTACCTACCAGATAAAGCGTGGTGACACCTCAACGCACGCAGACCCAAAGGCGGGTTGAAAATAACAGAAGCAAGCGACCGTAGGTGAGTTAGACATCACTCAAATTACCAGATCCAGCTGAAATGAGTGGATACTAGTTCCTGAGTTTGGAGGATCCTTGCTCACAGTGTGTAACAAAGGCCAACCTTCGTCGAAGATTCATGTGAAAATGGGAAATTAACATTAATATGGTTCTTGCCTGTTAATTGTTTATATTGCGAAATGTGTCACTTTCGTCGAGAATTGCTTTTAGGAACGGCGAAATGTTTATTTTCTCTTTGGTACCAGCCTACTTGCCTTACAAAAAGAGTAGCGTTCAGCAATTCTCCTCACTGATAAATTTTGGCAGACTGCAAGACCTACGCGCTCCGATTTCGCCACAAAGGTACGCGGTGAAAGTTTCGCTTGCAGAGGCGCTGCAATCTGTTTACCAAATCACCAGTGAATTTACAGCGAGGCACTTGGGGATCACACAACACTGGCAAGTTGCCAGGAGATCCTAACTTATGAATTGCTGCCACGAGACAATTTATAGTCGAGTGTGAACAGTTGTGCTGATCGTCACTCCACTCTAGAAATAATAGATAACGAACTTATTCGATAATTTCGCTTCCCTTCTTTAGAATAGCTCTGCTCCCAAAACACCCGGCTGTCTAAAAGAAATAACACATTAGAAACAAAGTCATTGTGTGGGTAGATTTTTTATGTGGGTAATCGTTAGATTCTCAGTTTCGGGCACTGATAATCACATTTTTTTTTTTTTTTTTTTTTTTTTTTACGTTCAGTCCTTGTTTTGTCTGAGTTGATTCATTTGGCAGCTTCGTGGGAAAGGTGGCGTGTCATCTTATGGTAAATTTACCAGATCTCTATTTAAGCTTTTGTTTTTATTCCTTCTCAAACTTCCCTCTCTATCTGCTACGGAAATCTTGGTCTCGTGGCCTATAAAATCACTTTTTTTTTTTTTTTATTTTTTTTTTTTTATTTTTTTTTTTTTTTTTTTTTTTTTTTTTAACGTTCAGTCCTTGTTTTGTCTGAGTTGATTCATTTGGCAGCTTAGTGGGAAAGGTGGCGTGTCATCTTATGGTCAATTTCCCAGATCTCTATTTAAGCTTTTGTTTTTATTCCTTCTCAAACTTCCCTCTCTATCTGCTACGGAAATCTTGGTCTCATGGCCTATAAAATGCCTTCAAATTTTTTCTTGAGTAATTTTAAGTGTTTTTGTAAGGAGCACAAAAACAATATAAATAATCGTAGATTCTCTACAGAAGATTGAATGAAATTGAATCAAAATATTTTGCTATGTTAGCAGACATTTACTAAATACTTATTTTTTTTTAATCATTTTTCCTTAAGTTGCTTTTTACAATTCTTCCCCCCCCCACGACATACTAGATACTGCTAATTTCTTTTTTGTTTTTATTGTTCAGATGTTTGAAATTATTTATAAACAAAATGAGTGTTGCGCTTAAAATGTAACTAAAAAACTTCACCATAACTTCAACAGGAAAAACTATGCTCATTGACAGGCAGCAACGAGTGTATACTTGTGGGTGACTCCTAAACTATAATCTGAAACTCAAAGGCAAATAGGCATAGAAACTTTACATCCAATTAGGCGGCAATGACAAACTTTAACGACCCGCGCTTTTGCGGATATATTTGTCTTGACTGGTCCATTTATCGTGTTTTGATACGGATCCAAATGGATATGAATCATTTTAAATCTGTAGTCCGTTCACCACTGAAACTGGGTTCTGATTACAAATAACACATTTTAATCACGTTTGACAGTATTTGTAAGCAACGAAAAAGTTTCTTCAGTGCACGTAGCTAAATAAACGACGCCATTCTACTTAATGTGATCAGTAAAATGTGTACCAAAAACCGCTGAGAACGTTAATTTTATATTCAGATCGATAAGTTTGTGTTGTAAATGTTCTTGACGCCATTCTAAGGCAAGATTTTTGATAATGTTTAGCAATATCCCACACTTAATAACTCACCTACGATGTAAGCATATCTGTCGTCACGTAGGTTTTAAATGTACGAAGTTCTTGTTGTCAAGTTTCCTCGAATAACCTGCCTGTGGAACACGATTTACCTGCTACAATTAAACCGGACGTGACCGGCACACGTTTTGAAACAATAACTTTTAATGGACACCAACGACCGACTTCGAGTGCGTATTCAAACCGACAACTGACTTCCAGAGTCCAACTGAATATTGACTAAACTCGACTCTTCATTGCCTCAGAATTCACATTCTACGGAAGGTGTAGGCTCGTTCCGGAGATATTGTAGTCGATAATCTGACCGACAATATATTTTATTATTGAATGTTAGATATTTTTGACCACCCCTCTTTACCTAGAAAGATCTGTTAAGTAAAATCAAATAATGAATATGGCATATTCAGATTATAAGCGTTAAATTAAATTATGGGCATTAAAACTGATGAAGTAAATAATTCAAAACTCTGAAATAATTTTGAGTTTCAATAAAATAAACATTATTATTCATATATATGGCAGTGCGTATTGCAGTAACAGCTGTAAGTAAACAACTTCAGAAACCCAGAGTCAGCATATTAAACGAACAAGATATTTTCGGTTTGAATCCCTGTCTCGGCATGATTTTTAATGGTGCTTGAAGTGAAAAATCTTCTCTGGCAATGCTTTACTTTGTTAACGTGAAGACGCTAGGACTCTGCGTGATTCGTATTCCACGTTAAAGTCTAAGTGCCCTTTACCCTGTATGTTAGGTTAGGTTGCTAAATAGATGTGTACTGTGCAATCGGTAAGAACCTCGTCCACGAGGCCTCTGAGACCACACATAAGTATTACTAGTAACTTAAACTATGATGGTAATTGTATGCACTAGCAGGTAACTACGATTTAACACCATTAGTGAAACAGGTTACCACCCGAGCGCCAGCTTAGCACATTTGCATCTCAACTCAATGAGGCTTGAAGTCAGGATCGTTATCATTTTTAGAAAAGGTATGTGGGATAAAAATGCTGTAATGAAGCTACAAAAGCAATATGCTTTCCACGCAGTTATGGCTATGAATTGGTTGTACCAGACTTACAACACTCCGATAAAAGCGAAGATTGAGGAGAGACATACATGTTCCACTTCGCTATTATTAACGAATAGCCGAAGTATAATCGCGTGTATCCTGTGGGGTTTCTGGAATGCCTCATAAGACTATCGTATAATTTATGTCGGCCGTTGCTACTAGCTGTCTTGAAACTAGTAGCACCTGCAGTCTTGTTTTTCTCCAGCAGCCTGTTTTTACGCTCGTAGATGATATCTGTGACCGGCTATTTCTGAGTAACCACGCCGTCCACGTTCCATCGCTGCGAAACGTTAAGTTCACGGGCTGCTCTTGTATACTCGTACTTGGTGTTATACAACAGTAAGACGCATGTCGTGATTGGGAATCGCCTTCTTAATTTTTATAAACGACCTTGGGAATAAAGTGAATAGCAGTTTGAGATTATTCGCTAATGATGTGTTCATCTTTGGGCAAGTAAGGAATTCAGCCAATTGCTTAGAAATTCAGCGCGATCTGGATGTCATTTCGGCACGGTGCGACGATTGACAACTTACACAAAATTGTAAGAAGTGCAAGGCAATGTGCATAACTAACAAAAAGAATCCGTTTGTTCAGAAATACATAGTAAATAATTCAATTATTGATATGGTTGATTCCGTGAAACATTTGGGCGTAACAGTACAAGGGAACGTGAAATGGGACTTGCGTAGGCTGCGATTCATAGGTCGAATCTTGCACAAATAAAGGAGACAGGGTACAAACAAACATCTTGTGCGTCCACATTTGGACTACTGTTGTGTCATTTGGGATCCTTTTCGTAATGTGTTGATTGAAAGTATAGAGAAGAGCCGTTCGATTCGTGACCGCTTGCTACAGTCCTTATGAAAGCGTAACAGAACTGATTTGTATATTGGGCTGAGAGACAGGTTGACGACGCACGTTTCGTTTGAACTTATTGGTAAACATGCGCATACCCACTTTCCCTTACGAATGCAGTGAAATACTTCGTCCGCCAACCTATTTGAGTCGCAATGACAGGAAAGATAAGATTAGAGAAAAAAGGTGCCACACTGTTGCTAATATGAATTATGTCTTCTTTCGTACCATTTGGGGTTGGGATGCACAACGAAGAAATTAGTTTGGTATTGAGCACCCTCTGCCACCCTCAGTTTTGAGAATTGCAGAGTATATGTAGATGTGCATGAGCGTTGGTTGATTAATGCTGACACCAATATTGTTTTTTAGTACGTCGTATCTAAATCGACCATGATGATTGATGGGAGGTATGGAAGTTCTTCTTGAATAGATATCCTGGGAAGCTTTACTTTAGGTTACAGGTTTCCAAAGTTTCCCTTACCAAGCCCCCCTTCCGTCAATAGAAAAATTCTCACGCCACCTCTCCTCCTCCCCTCTGGTCACAATTTTATTATTTAAGATATAAATGTCTACTTTTCAGTTTCAACTCTAAGAGGCAGCGTAGGAGGACATGGTGCTTGCTTCGAAGCTACCTCGAAACTCCGCCCCCCACCTCACCTGTCTTGTCTTCGTGCCCCCAGTTTGGGATCCTATATTTTAGATGCCCCGATATGTTCAAAATTTTAACAAGTTTTTGTCTTTGAATTAAAGTATTATAGGCCCATTCACACTAGCGGTCAGCTCAGCTCAGGTCAAAAATCGCTATACACCTAATCCAATGGGAGCATTCACACTACGCGGTCCGCTCAAGTCAGGGTAAGGCAGGTCAAACCGAAGATCGCGCCGCCACCGATCAACAACGGTCAAGACCTGAGCTGAGCTGAGCTGACCGCAGGTGTGAACGAGCAACGGTCAGGTTAGATCAGATCAAATGGGCGGTGAACGTCTGAAAACTATGCTTGTAAGCAGTAAAAAAGAGTAATAAATAAAAAAATAAATATTTTAACGGGATTTTATTTATGTTTATTATTAATTCGGCAAAATTAATATAAATTCAAATTTTAGTACTGCCAAGGTACAGATCCTGTTTCCAAATAAAAAAAAAATATTGTGAATTCGTTTCTTGTTCTGTACTAGAATTAGCACCCAAACAAAGAATATTTTTAAAATAGAGTTACTCTCGTTCATCCTGAAATTCACTTTCTACTTGGCATGAAATTTTATCCTTCCGTAAATAATTGTGTAAAATGCATGTTGGTAAAATTATGTTATCAATTAATCCTGGAGCAGAATTAATTTTTCTAAAATAAATTCGAAATTTTTGAGCCCTAAAATATCAAAAGCATTTCCCACCACTCGTCTCGCATGGCATGGCCGGTAGTTAACATTCTTTTTTCTCTTGATCTGTTTGCTCTTGAAACTCTGGATGTTCTCTTTTTGATCTTGACGTATTTTTAGGCTCATGATCCAAAATAATTACGATTTAATTGACGTTGGTGTAAAAAACGGCATTGTTCACTATGAGCAACTGAAATGAAAAGGCCTTCGTCTAATACTTGATCTGCCCTGACCTGACCTGACCTGACCGCTAGTGTGAATACTCACCTGGATCGTAAGCTGAGCTGAGCTGACCGTTAGTGTGAATGGGCCTTATAATTCTGTAATACCAGCACTGTCTTACTAAACAGTCTTTATGAGGAAATTTTTAAATGTTGTTATCATATGACTAATGATATTTTTAAAGTATGCTCAAAACATTGGTAGGTAACATGCAAGTCAATATTTGGTATAATCATTTTTCTCTTACTGTAGCTTAAATTTACCGTCATGTTACATAACTTCAATACTGTTCCACACTGAATCCTTTTAATTTTTAAATCAAGACTGGCGTAACCTGGTCCTGCTATTGAAACCGAGCCTGACTGGTAAGGCGTTAAGGTCGGCCTTGGTGTTCCGAACGACCCAGGTTTAACCTCCGGCCCGGTCATTCTGATTATAACTGTCCCTTATTTTCTAAACCATTCCAGCTGGTCACTGAATTGCTTCTTCATGAAGCACTCGCCCGTTTAACCTGCCGGTATTTCTACATGATTCTCTTCCGACTCTAATGATATCGTCGTCGACGAGTGGTAAGCCGCCAATTAAAATGAGTTGCATGGTTCAGGAACAATATAGCTGAATGCTGGAAATTAATGAATGTATTATAAATCCTGGAGAATGGGTTATTTGTTATATGGCTTCATGAAATATGATCTGACGAATAGCTGAAAATTACAGAGGAAGTGAGATTTTGTTAGCAAGGACTTTCTCGATAACGCCATTACACTCATTATTCCTTTCCTAAAAATGATTTTGTGTGTTAGAACAATGAAACCAGAAACCCAGAGTGACTTCTTCCATGACAGTTTGTCGTGGTTGGATATAAAATATGTTATATCAACTAATTACTATATAGTCCTCTTTTACTATTAATTTAATGTATATATCAGGAGAATAGTTCATATATGTGTATAAAAATACTTCGTTTTAATTTCATTAGCTGTTGAGTAAACTACAACAATAACTTGAAATCTTCAAATATTTGTGAATTTTGAATTACGCAATACGACATTCTTTAGAAACAAGTAAAAATATAATCAGTATTATTAGATAAAATCACTAAAATCCTAATAGTAAAGTATGGCTATTGAAAGCATACAAAATGAAGTCAGATAGATGGTAAATGGCAGATACATCAGGCATATCCATTGTTGATGGATATGTTCATAAATAAAGAAAAAAGCGATTTCAGCAGGTAAATAGAATGAACGGAAACAGGATATGGAGGAAAGGGCTTCGGAGAAACGACTCACAGGAGAGCGAGCTAAAATACTGAAAGTCCGAAACAAAACACGAGGGTTAAAAACCGCACAGGACGATGTTAAATTGCAGCACTTTTCATAATGTTTTCATGTTGTTTTCTATTAAATCTGATGGGGAAAAAAACGATGGACGAAAGTAGGCTAAAATACGTGCATAACACAAAAAAATAATTTGCTATAACGTTTCTCTTATGAATAACGTTTAAAAATTTGGACAAACTGAAATTTTTCAACTTCACTGCAATTTTTTTTTTTTTTAATTTTGCCTGTCGTTTCCTGCGTAGCCTGTAAATGCACCTTAGAATTATAACCTTGTCTTTAAAAAAATACTTCACGTTTGTTAGGCACGCGAGCCTGATGAACATGAGTGCCGTAGCACGTCATGTCCTGGTTGTCATATAAGGCTCGCTTTCGCACCGCCCGCGCCAGCCAAACACCGGGCTGGCACGCGAGGACTGTACACAGACGCCGCAGGCTGACTCATGTACGTATCCCAACACCGTGGAATACATACAGTACGTGGTACACGTTTAATATGAGCGTGGTGGGTGAGCGGGTATCCAAATTTGGGTTTTCAATGGTTTCCACAAATCACTCCAGGTGAATGTTGGGATGCTTCCTTCAAGAGGCCATGGCCGAATTCCTTCCCGTTGCTTGTTCCCAGTCCCATCCCGTCTCTAATGACCTCGGCGTCGACGAGGCGTAAAGCCATAAGTAAAAAAAAATAATGAGATTCACTGCGAATTTTTTTTATCATTCCCTTAAAGCCATCTAGAATTCGGTTATTTAAATTTTTCTCGGCGACTGCTTGAATGTTACACAATTATCGTGCCAAAGACAGAGTTTTCATAGACATACTAATACTAAAGGTTTTAGCACTAAACGAAATAGAACAAATATTACACGGTTCTTAGGCTGATGACAGTGCCTTCATCCCTTCAGGATTATAGACCATCCTTATCTATTTCATCAACCACCAGGATGTTAAACTCCAGAAAAGAAGGCACTTACATATTTGCTACATAATAATAATTACGCTCGGGGAAACAAATATATCTCTGTAGCTACTCGATTTCCTAAGTAAGGATTTCTGTTGTAGTTTCCGCTGGACTGGACTATGAACTCGCTGTAGAGACAGAGTGATGCATCACCGCTCACCGACATGCAGTGGTTTTGTATCTACTCGTATATTTCGAGGACCACTAGAAATTTGTTGCGGTTTTCAATGTTATGTAGTTCCTTTCTTTTGTTAGGTTTATATGCATCATTAGTGCTCACCGTCAGGTGTCTGAGGCAAAAACAGAACAGCAAGTAGGAGATAAGATAATATTCCTCATTCAGTTGCAATAAGCGGATTAAAAAAAAATGAAATTGGGATATTAGACATTTTGTGATTTGGTGTATAGTTGACTAAAAGTGGTGATGAAACATGGTTGGATACTGAATTTAGAATATCGGTTTGTGAAAATATAAAAATAAAGAGTTTTGAATTTTGAATAAAACATTGATTTAATTCCATACTCATTTGACATATTCGTCCAAATAGCATTTACAGATTTTAGAAGTATGTATGAATTGTAATGTATCTTAATACATTAGAATAAAACTATTGAATCACAACGAATCTTTTCTTTTTATTATTTTGATTTGTTTTTGCAGTCTAGTTGATTTTAAACAGCGTAGAACATGTTAATCAAAATGGTCCATTTATTTTTTTATATAACAAAAGGTGATACTTTACGATCCTTGCAGCAAAGCTAAGACGCTGTATTCATCCGCGACCGATCAAAGTACCTAGCAACATAGTTTTTCAGGAACTGGAATAATTCCTAGAGACAGATAAAAATCTTTACACTTGCAGGCTCTTATTAGCAGTTATTAAACTCCGCATGAAGATTGCCAATAGATTTAAAAAATAAAAACTGATTCAACTTGTAAATAATGAACGACAGATCCGACATTGTAGCGACTTGACAAGTTTATTGCTCCAACAATGTATGTTATCAGTTGTGTAAATACGTATCACCCTTAATTCAAAAACATTGATACAGAAATGTAACGTATATTCATGAACTGTTACTTCAAAATACTTTAGTGGCTATGGATGCCGGTTGGTAGGCTTCCATTTGTGAGCCCGCACAGCATATGTGCACACATGGTTGCCTTCCGACAGGCGCTCAGAATATTAGGATCATCGGAGTGATATGAAGGATTTGTATCATATAACCATTTATTTCGTGCGAAATATAATTGATACTTCTTGAATATATTTTTCAATTTATGACGAAACCCTTTGATACACTTTGAGAGGAATATATTTAAGCCCTGCTGGTACAAAAATGTTCCACCGTTATTTGATAGCAGCATTAAGATATTCTGAAATGTTACAATTTATTCTCAGTCATGTAATAGAGGATGAATATGTTAGTTCAGAATATGACATAGTACTGTTAAAGAAGGATTAGGCAGAAGGACGGGACATATTAAATGACTGGAAGATTAAGTGTAAGGCATGTGGAATGATAATAAACGACAGTTAAAGACACGTTATTATAACAGGAAGGAAGATGTGAACATTAATTGTGAGACATTTTGAATGAGAATAAACGATAGTGAGGAACGTAGGGGATTCGTCATATGAGGTACTTGAGGAATAGATAAAAAGAAGTGAAAACGAAAGGGATAGGCTAAGTATTTGGAAAGTAATATCACATAAGATATGTTTTAAATATCAGAAATGAAAATGAACTTTGCCGTTTCCAAAGGTTAACGTATTCAAAGAAACAAGATGGTTATTGCATGGGAGTAATGACCTGCGTTACTGTTGTAGTAATTCATGTGGAGTACTAGATTGTGTGGAGCCTAAACGTGAACTTTAGGGAAAGAAGACGAAGAAAGAACAGAGCTACTAGGTATATGGGTACAGTGAAAAGTAGATATAGAATTGATAACCTTATTCGATATCAAAAAGGGTAAGATGAACTGAATTAATCGTAGTGCTAAAAACAGGCGACTGAAGGTATGCGCAAGGCTAGGCGATGTTTACAAATGTTCAGGTAGTAGTAGGAATACTTGGAGATAAAGATAGAAGTCAGAGAAGAATATGACTGTAATGAAAGAGCCTGCTACCATACCAGTAGCCTGAAGTATTTTGAGCTATGTGGGTTATTTTGTTGATCGTATACGTTTTATTTACAGGGGTAAATTGAAGAATATCTTATGTGCCCAGAAAAAAAAAAAAATAATCTTCATGTAGTAGTAACCGTGGCTGCATTCCTGAAAGGATTTGAACCAGTTGGGCTTCGAAAACATTATTGCATCTCTTAAACACTCGGCTTAATTGCAGAGTTTTTTCTTTAATTTTCATATGTAATCGTAACACCTCCTGATACCAAGGCAAAAATTGAGCACTACCTAACATTGCTGTCACTCACTTGACTCTGGGCCAGGAAGTAATTTCAGTAGCAATGGAAATTGCAGTCGTTTATCGAAGAATTGGTCGTACGAGGATTATTTTACATGTTTGAAGAGAATCATTATGTGACAACCTGTTGCGGGTGGGGTTCCGGCCAAGGATAATGCAGCTGTCGGTGCCGCTCTCCTAACCTCGAACGCGTATCGTGCTTGCTGTAATGCGACCATGGCCGCCTCCTTCATTGTGTGCCTACCTTTCACTGCAGCCTTGATCAGATCACAGCATGTTAAGCCATGTTGCTACACCACTGTGTTGTTCTGTAATCCTTCATAATACGTCCCTACTGCTCGCACTCCAAAGAAACACATTTCTTGGGATCTCCCAGTATATTTAATTGTATCAACGGGGCACAATGTTACCAACATATGATGTTATATCTAAAGCTAAGCTTGGTATACGACCCGAATGTTGGTTGGCCTTCCGAAGGAGATATACCTAGCCTGGTACTAGAGGCAAGATGGCTGCTTCCTTACCTAACCTAACCCGCTAATTCTACCGATTAAAGGGGACCTACAGTTTCACGTAGAATCCGAACCACGGAGAGATTCTAGTGTACTTCACATACGCAAACCAAACTTTTCAGAGAACGCCTATGAAAATCCCCGCCTAGATAGGGATTCGAACCGAGTACATTTCCAGTTCCAGTCAGACGCCTTAACTACTAAGTCACCAGGCCGCTCAATTTTATATCAGTCAGGGCATAAACAAGCTGGTATTACAACTAAGCGCATAAGAATGATGGAAAAAATAAAGTCAATAATATCCCATAGCAAAATGGAAAATACACATCAGGAGATATTGGTTCTATCATTATTTACTGTTTGCAAAACGCTTCGTTGTTTGCTGTTAACGATAGCAACATTTTCGATTTGTTGTTGCGCTTACTATGTTTCTACTTGATACGATTTTAATGGATGTTATACACTGATCAGCCAAAAAATTATGAACACCTGCTTATTAGTATGTTGCTCTATCCATCCGATTCGGTGTGGAATGGATTAGAAAAGTCATTGTTATGTTTGCGGAGTTGTGTGGCAGCAGATGCATACGCACAGGTCACGCAATCTCCATAAATTACAGGCCGGTGGTTTGTGGGCGCGGCATCTAGGAACGAGTATCTCGGAAATGGAGAAGCTGGTCGGCTGTTCGCGTGCTACTGTAGTGAGCATCTATCCAGTGTGGTTGAAGGACGGGGAAACCACGACTGGGCGACAAGGTGGTGGACGTCCACGCCTCATCACAGAACGTGGTGGTCGGAGGCTTGTCCGCTCTGTAAAGTGGGATAGGCGGCGATCTGTAGAAGATCTGACAGCAGAGTGTGCTCCGAAACACTTGTACCTGCACCATCATTGTACTCTGCTGTCAGATTTGCCACAGATTTCCACCTATCCCGCATTATAGAGTGGGCAAATCTCCTACCTCCACGTTCTGTGATGAGGCGTGGACGTCCACCACCTTCTCGCCCAGTCGTGGTTTCACCGAACTTCAAACACTTTCCGTAGATGCTCTCTACAGGAGCTCGCGAATAGCCGACCAACCTCATTTGCAAGATGGTCGTTCCCAAGAGTCGCACCCAGAAACCACTGGCCCGTAATTTAAAGGAATTGCGTGACCTGTGCGTAAACATCTGCTGCCAGACAACTCCGAAAACCTAACAAGGAGTTTTCGAATCCATGACACTCCGAATCGTTGCAGTATTGCGCTCTAAAGATGGATCAACACACTAAGAAGCAGGTGGTCATAATGTTTAGGCTCATCAGTGTAAGTACAACACTGCTCAATCTTTCATGCATGAAAAACGAAATATACTAGGACAATGTGACTAACGAACACCCCAAATAAAATATGTAACAAGAAAATCGGTTTATTAGCAATCTCACAAAAAAAAAATATTAAACCATTTTGGAAACTGGAAAGGAAGATCAACGAAATTTAATAACACCAAATTAAATTTTACTCCCCTCTTTGGCTCAGTCATACTGTCCGGCGCTGACACGGGTTAGCTGTTTTGAGTCCTGGTGGTTGGGGAAATATTCATCATCAGGACTTGTCCGACCATTTAAATGTCATTCGGAAGAGCAGTCCTAAATGGGCCGGCACCGGTTTTCACCCTCTCCCTTCTTTCATATTCATCCACAACATAAACAACATCCTACACTGAACACACATACCTGCAACAACACTTGCGACCGGGAAATCATCACAATTCATCTACCCAGATGTTCACAGGAGGAGTTAACGTCGCCCATGGTAACCGCGTTCATAGAAGAAGAAATAAATTTCGCGCTGAGATGAGAAAGAAAAATGATCATTACCCATCCTATCAAATGGTAAACAAGGTATAGATTGTTTAAAATATTCTCGGGCCTCCCACCAGGTAAGCGCGTCAATTTTATGAGACGTTTAGAAGTTGCTCTTCGACTTCTGGTAAAGTGAAGCCCGAGATCATGTTATATGTTTGATATATCGGTAAAGCCTCCATTCGTTCAATGTTAATGTTGCCTCGGCCTATCACTTTAAAGCTCATTTGCACGCTCAAGCCACTCTGTTTTGTCGTTGAACAACCGATGTGCTTCGTTTGTAACCTCAGGCAGAATTACGAAATAGTGTTTTCTCAGTTTCTTTCCTCTTCTCTGTATTTAATGCTGATAAATCTCTGCTTAGCTGAACAATATTTTTAATTAAGAAAGCAGTTACTGAATACATTCCTCATAGAGAATATTTAGGCTCAGTTATGGATCGCTAACTGACAAATAATAAACCTGTCAATATAACAGCTTCTATCGTTAAAAACTGAAATTTATGGAGCGAGCTTCGGAGCACATGCCACAGCTCTTACAACTTCAGCTATTGTTTTATTATATCCAGGCGCTTAAATATAGCAATCCAGTATTACTAAATAACGGGCATGCTAGAAAGGTTGACACCCAACTAAATGAAAAAAATAATATCTGAAACTATAACAGGATGTGCTTAAACTTAGAATAGTTTAAAATTAAGAAAGCATCTTAGACATCTCGTGAGTTGGTGATCCAAAATCATTTCAACATCAATTGCCATGATGCGATGAGTTGATCAAATAGAATACCCTAAAAGACAACTTCGCGGAATGAATATGTCCAGGAAAACGTGGACGTTACTTAAAATCGTGAGAACAGAATATGGTATATGTAAATAACGGACGCACCAGTGGTTGGGAACCCTTCTTGTGAATGTCGAACCAACAGCAAAAATTACTATGGAATACCTCCCTATAACACACAGAGCCACTATCCATCATCTCCAAGAAGCAACCGAATGGCTGCGAACTCTGTATGTTCATCTTATGCGTGTTGTATATTGAGTTATAACTTGTATATTGAGTTATAACTTTAATTATAATCACTTAATTTTATTTATTTTGTATGTAGAAGGAATATAGTGCAAGACGTAAATTAAATTAATATTTCTGATTAAATTGTCGGTCAGTCAAACATGAACCTGGTGCAATAGGAGGACAATAAGGAAATTGGATCTGACCTTTATTCAAGAACCATTCCGGTATTCGCCTGGAGCCATTTTAGGAAAATATGAATAGCCAAAATATGGGTGCCTGGACTGGGGATCAAACCCCGTTCTTCTCAAAAGCGATGCCCAAACGAGACGCATTAGATTCCAGGCTATATGCTCACTACGTTTAACGTGAGTGACCGAATATTTGTTTTGGAATTAAGCTAAAATATGATGGTAGCATATCTTGATAATGCTTTCGCGTAAGTAGTCGTGGTGTTTACACAAAACCTCACACAAAATGGCGACGGAGTAATGATCGCCGAAATATCGTGTGTATACACCATGATCACTCGACTGGTTAACCGCGAGCATTGTATTACTGAATAAACGTCATGAAAGACTTCGTTCTGATGTAGCCTGTATTGTATTTACATGGTGCCAGGAGTGACAAGGACCCACGTGATGCCGGAGATCACGTGACCCGTGTTGCTGTGCGCGGCACGTGAAAGCGGTTCATGTTTTCTGCGCGCCTAGTAAGACTCGGCGGGCAGAACTCGTTCAGTTGCGTACGGCTCGGTGACCATTACGACTTTTTGTGTCGTTATTGCAGCCACATCCCTGCGTGAGAGCTGCCGGATGGCACTAAGTGCTGGAATTACTTGTCACTTCCCTCGTCAGCACCTGAGAAATGGAAAGGAAGAAGATGAAGAAAAACAGCGCAATGTCTAAGTGTGTCGTAGCAGTCGGCATCAGAGGCGTTCTTCCCTTGCTTGTGGTAGCGGTTTGCAAGTAAATAACGTCGGCCTTGGTGCGCTTTCACCGGGAGCGCACGCTCGACTCTTGCTGGCCTTGCCTCGCCTGCCCCGACCCGCCCAGTGCACTCACTAGCTGCAGATCGTACGCTTCTCCTCTCAAGGACTTTCCCCTGCAGTTGCATCTGTTACGAACCACCATTGCCAGATGACGATTGCGTACACACACAGTATATTAAATTTATTTCATTAAAATATGTGGAAATTTTATATATATAAAGAATCAGTAATATAACACTTGAAATTTGAAAGAATGTTCCAATAAGTTTTTTAAGAAAAAAGAAGTCTTATGCTTAAGACTTTAAACATCGTCTAAATACAGTTTTTTTTTTTGCTTATGGCTTTACGTCGAGGTCATTAGAGGCGAGATGGTACTGGGGAAAAGGAACGGGAAGCAATACGGACATGGCCTTTTGAAGAAAGCATCCCGGCATTCGCCTGGAGTGATTTGGGGAAACCATGGAAAACCCAAATCTGGAAGCACGGACCGGAATGCGAACCGACGTCCTCCCGAATGCGAGGCCAGTGTGTTAGCCGTTCATCCACCACGCTCGGTGTCGAAATAAAGGTTATTAGGGGCATAAGGGACTGGTGACAAGAAAATGGAAGTTTTTCGGCCATATCCTTTTGAAGAATTTTTTTTGCTTATAGCTTTACATCTCGTCAACGTCGAGGTTATTAGAGGCGGGAAAGGACTGGGGGCAAGGATCGGTAAAGAATGCACCCATGCCCGTTTGATGGAACAATCCCGACATTACCTGGAGTCATTTATGAAAACCATAAAAAACCGAAATCTGGATGTCTCTCGAATTCAAGGGGGGAACGTTACCAAAGAAATAAATGCCATAGTGTTTTTTTTTTCTTCGGTAACAGCTTCCACAAGGCTTGGAATCAAAAGAAAAATCCCAACCATTTTCATTTGATACTCATGAAGATTGAGTAAAGGAAATATTTATTCAGTCGCCTATTAAATCCCTATAATTGTTCACCCTACCCCCACGATTTTTCTAGGTTTTGCGTTATAGTTGCATTAAGGCTGGTATAAATTAAAGCAGAGTGCAATTAAAAATTTCTGAGATAAAGGGTTCGAAACCTATGAGGATATAGCAGACTGTCTGCTGGATAAATAAGCGAACCCATAATAGTTCCATTTTTAACTTGGAAGATGCGGGCCCCTGAAAATAGTGAGTTCGGGCAACACGATGGAAGTAAAACCATGTAAAATCCAAATCTGGTTGCCCTGACGGGGATTGGAACCGGCGTCCCCCCGAATGCGAGGCCAGAGCGTAACCACTCACCCACCACGCTCGGTAAAATTATCTCAAATATGATCTCAGTGATAAAGGGTAAATTTTCTGTATCTCCCTTTGTGTAGCAGTGGTCGTTGTTTATCTCGTTATCCGATATCCTTGATCACTGTATCTGTTCAACTGAAATTTGTAGTAATGAAATTCGGTTAATGTGATCATCATCCTTTGCAGAGTTTACACTAAACTGTCCAGACAAAATAAGCAGTAAACTGGGATAATTATCTCTCAATTCTTCAGAGCACACGTGACCGTAGATGAGGAGACTTTTATTTGAAAATTTTCTTAAATTTTCAATGGTAATATTTTGGGAAATGTATGCAACTACAATGATTGTTATCTGTCTTCGCGATTCATCGAGCAGCACATAAATCTGGTATAATTGCCTTTTACACATCAATTTCTTATACATTTTTAAATACTATATCCATATTTGACATAATCACAATGCATCATTAAAACTGAGATAAACAGCAACTCCTGCTGCTCATACTTAGTTTTTTTTTTTTTTTTTTTTTTTTTTTTTTTTTTTTTTTTTTTTTTTTTTTTTTTTTTTTTTTTTTTTGCAAGAAGATTATCAATATTTGTATTATTATTCATCCAAATAGCAAAATCCTACAATGATCTGAATCTGTGTGTTTGGAGTCCAAGACAAATTTGGCAGTTAGAACTAAACATAAATAGTCCATCTTTTTTCGGATATAAAATCTTGTACAGAGGGAATTAATCAGAATTTCTTGGCAAACATCCTATTCATACAAACAGTGACGATTCTTCTGGTGTGCGTGAAGAAGTTTCTCTTCAGTGACAGCTCCTTCAGTGAGTGAAAAGCGGAGGTCACAGGTTACAGATAATTGGTGTCGTACATCTCTCCGGAACATTCCTGGATTTTTTTTTTTTTTTTTTTAAGTACTCAACCACCGGTTATTGAATTTAATTGCAGCCTTTACTGCTTTACCAAGGCAAGGCTTCTATCCTATATGACGCAATTATTTGTTTTCCACGTGATTTTGTTGTTGCGTTTCCGCTGTTTGCGCCAGCAAAAGTTTCTTGCGTAACGTGATTTTCTCCCAGTTAGATTCAGGACTTTAGAAGTGAATAAAGTCCGTGGAAAATCCTGAAAGAAACTCCGAGTATATTTTTAGGGATACATAGTTTTTTTTTCTTTAATGCAGCATTTGGCGATTCTCTCCTACAACTCGAAAAGGTAGGACTAGTATTGCTGAATGTGAAATACATGGTGACTTTAATTGTAGTTATCGACTGCAATGGGAGAATACAAATGCGGAATATTACTCGAGATAGATGAAATCGCTTAGTCAATAAGTGAGAATGAAAAGGCTGTTTACTTGGAGACCACAGCGTTGAATTCTCCTCGTGACTCCATCCACTCTTCTGTGCTCAAGAGATAGTTGTTACCCAAATCTCAGCCAAACGCTTGTTCCTTAAAATGCTCATGCACCCATCTTAAATTAAGAGAACTTTTTTTTTCCCTCCAAACTGAAATTTTCTCTGGAAATTGTTATCTTAAATCCAATAATGTCATTACAGCGGATATGCAAGTTCCTTAAAACAATTGTTCGAAGATTGTCTCACGGAAGAAATTCTGATGTCAGTGGACGAACTTTGGAGAGGCTATTTGGATGCTAACATTGAACTACGACTTCTGATTTAAAGGAAAATAAATTACATTGAAAAGTTGTAGCAGTTAATACTTCCCCTTGATGACTCGAATTTTATGTCTAGTGACACTTGCTGACTCAGCATTATTTAGCTGAATAATTGTTATTTGTATGTCTTTAATGGCAACATGAGGAATTCTGTTCGCTGTCGTAATGGTCAGTGTATGATCTGAAGACTGGTTGGTGCTCCAACTGGGTAACAGCTGCGGGCGTCTTGAAATAATTCTTGTGTATGTCTCGTCACATGTAGCATTCATAAGAATTTGGTGGCTCACTCCGTCTGCCACCAGCGGCTTGGTCATTCCATTTGCTGTAGGCTGGAGCTCCTTTTATGGTAAATTTTTACGGCTGAAAAAAGGTAATAAAATTTCACTTTAGGATTCAATGAAGTCCTTCCCGTCGTAGCCATTTTTCAGTCATTACTGTTCGGCCATTTTTAGATATTTACATTGAACATCCGAGAGAAGGTTACACCAGGCTAAGGCTATTAAAAGTAAAAAAGTTGGTAACTAATCCTTCTTTTAGTATTTTTTACATCGTTAGCGTGTTCACTGCAGTTGAGTCATTATGTCATTATGCGTATTTCTTCATTTTTTTTTTGTGTATTTCTTTCTTTACTTTTTATATTTTGTCTGTATTCACTGTAGCTGAATTTTCTTCATTGTAATTATTTTGTGCATTTGTGGTTTGAAAACAGTTTTCTGGGAAATGATTTCCTCGCAATTGATGATAATACTAGTTTTCATTGTGCTCCAGGCCACGATAAATGTAGAACTATTTTTGACTCGGCATCATACCCATATGACGGCAGCGGGTTTATAGCTACTGGGAAAAAAAAATCATAAATCGAGCTGGTGTTTATCAGAATATGATCCATGGTTTCCCCAAATCACTCCAGGCGAATGCCGGGATGCTTCCTTCAAAAAGGCCATGGCCGAATTCCTCCCCCTTCCTTGTCCCCAGTCCCATCCCGCCTCTAATGACCTTAGCTGTCGACGAGGCGTCATAAGTAAAAAAAAATAAAAAAAAAAAAAAAAAAAATAAATAAATAAAAAATCGTAATATGATGCCTTCTTTTGAGAGTTATAAAGACTTCTTGAGAGATATTGTACTGCATGTCGCATTTTCAAAGTGTGATTCTCTTCCAGTGACAACAAAGTCGGCCAAGGTACGACAGAAAGCTCTCGACGGTGACCAACTAAAATCTGCTAATCACTCGGGAAAGCCCTCCGCACTCTAATGAGTAGTTTGGTAACAGTGTCAAGTCCTGTTGCTGTGATGTTGGGTACGTAGTGTTGTGACGAACATCCACAAGTGGCACTACAAGTTATTGCTATCAAGTTTTTTTTGCCATGGTTTTACACTTAGTCCACGTCTAGGTCATTAGAGTTATGAAAGGACTGGGGGCGAACGAAGAACGGGAAGGAATTCGGACATAGTATTTTTAAAGAACCATCCCGGCATTCGTCTGGAGTGATGTGTGTGAAAAACTGGGAAAACTGGAATCTGACTGACTGAACGGGGATTCGAATCCGCGTCCTCTCGAATGCCAAGCCAGGCACTCATTCACTACACCACTTAGGATTGAGCTTTTACTCAGGAGCAACTCTACTTCCCGCACAACACTGCCTGCACCGTTGTTTTTGCTGTGGTATTTTGTTCCATCAAGTGAGAGCTCTAGTCTCCTTTCGTAACGTATTGTCCTAATGATCATTTGTTTGCTGACTGTAATTCTGGATTATATGGAAATTCAGTGTATCAGCGCTATCGTTTCAGAGACAATCGGTATTTATCAGCAAGAAACCAGCTAGCTTGTCCATAGTTATTATCTGCATCTTGTATGACTTGATAAAAAAATATTCTAACTTCCTCATTGCTCTACCTCTGTCCAAACGCAGAAGATATTTTAATACTGTAAATCTTGTTAAATAATTCTTACAGCTTTTGTAATGACGTGGGCATCACAGAATACAACCGAAACGACAATCCGAAAGGAAATATCCAACTGTAGAGCCTAAAACAGGAAGTGAGTTTATAATTCACATTCTTCCATGTGCCTCCTCTCTCTCTAAGCAGTCCCACTCAGTCATATGAGTAATGGGATATTATCACTACATAAAGAGGTTTCCAACCTATTACCGACATAGTCAAAGAGGAAATCTGTGTGAATTCCTTCATATGGTGAACACGTCTTAAGCCTTCTTCATACACACCTTCAAGAAACTGATTATTATTCATGGCTAGTTAATTTTTATCGTACTCTGGTTGAGTGCGAAACTAGCCTATCTTTTTTACTTCAAAGGTTTTTTTAAATAAAAATTTTATTAGTCATATCTCACGGCAAGCGTCCATTGATACAGGCACCGATTACACTCACAAAAACGAAATAAAAGTGATCTCGATGTTCAAATCAAATTGTCGTTTACCACCGTTGGCTGGCAGATCCCTAAGGATTGATTGACCCGCCAGATGATAGGGTTTTCGATTCGTTGTTCAATGTGCCCTTTGTTGAAGTTAAGTAATCCTACCGGTTATAGGGGGCGTACAGCTTAACGGGGAATCTAAACCACGGAATCGAAATCGGTTTGGCACACTCCAGATTACACAACTAACTGTGCCAGAGATGAAGGTCGCCTAAAGAGCCTTTGACATCCCAACCGAGACAGGGATTCGAAACGGGGAACTTCACGATCTCCAGTCGCCTTAACCACTGAACCACGAGACCATTTTTCCATGTCAATAGGTAATAACTATCAGGAAGGTTGATTTGTAAACAGAAGCTGTGAGAAATCTTGAGCAAATTTTTCCTGACAACGAGTAATTTTTTTGACGGAGGATGGGGAATCTTCATGTTGTTGTGTAGGTGTGTAAGTCTTACGGTGAAAGTGTTGCATGAAGTATGTACAGGGCCGGCGTTAGGGAGGGGTAAGCGGGTCAAATGTACCTGGGCCCCGCCGGCTGATGGGGGCCCTGACCACCGACTGTAGGGGCCCCCAGGCCAGAAGCCAGTTTGTAGAGCTTAAAAAAAAAGGTCGCCCGCCCATTTTACCCCGGGCCCGAAATTCCTAGCGCCGGCCCTGAGTATGTATATCTCAACGAAGGAGTGAGTAAAACTCTGTGCTGGCTGATTGAGGCAGACTTTCAAGAAGACACCAAAAACGCAGTCAAGTTTAACATCACCATTCGACGGAAAAAATAATCATCAACATTGTCGTATTCTCTTACTCCATAAACACTGTCAGCGGTTTGGAACTTCACCCAAGAAGTCTAGTACACAAATGAATGATTAGGAATTGTGTACCAACAGCACCGCCTCTTCTACATCACCGGCCAAATCTCGGTGAGCAACATATCTTCCAGGTCAGGGGTTTGAACCATCTAACCCCATGAGAGATGCTGGACACCATCGTGGTGTGGCAATGAAGTAAACCAACGGCGCGGATACAGAAAAAAAATCATCAAGACCGCAACGATACAGAGATATTTTCTAAAAAGTTTACTCTTAAATAATTTGCTCGAGAACTCTAGTTAGTGACACATTCAACATGGTAATTCCCCATAGAACATGGTGTGTAAGCACATCCAGATTTTAATTTTCTATGGAACCCAGCTATACCAGGGTGTGGTCAAATTAGAAAATAGTTTTTAAGCGTTTAAAATGAATATAATGCAAATAGAACTATTTTTACAGTAAAATTATGGAATTACGATCTGTAACCGAACCGTTTTATTTTGCAAAGCTAGAAGCCTTTGAGGCAAGTCGTTAAAATGGTATTAACTGCGTGTGGAAAAGGCACACTCCTTTTAATATTACTGCTTTGGATGTGGATCACATGAGTGTCAAAGGCAAAGAGATACGTTGATTGCGCTGTGGTCTAAACTCAGAGGGTGAAATGACCTCAGTAATGTTTGAGGTAGTTAAACAAGGTACAAAGAGTCGTTATTCACATAAGATAATATTATGAATAAGTACGAGGGGGGGGGGGTCTAACGAAATCTCACGAAGTCTCACCAGAGAGGGGGGGGCTCCTCACGTTATTAATGGACGCCCCTAATAGTTCAAAATTTAAAGATATGTCCAGGTCAATAGCAAAGTTCAATACTGGGAGTATTTTGGTTTATTGTCAATGGTGATGACCATCAGGCAAGTCTGCATGTATTGTAACTGCTGAGGATTCGCTGGGTGGGTGGAAGTCGTTAGCTAACGCGATGGAGAAAAAACCGCCGCCTGGAGTCGTCGCAACGCGTCCTGGCGGGCGAGCCGCAGAGAAAGTTGCTCGCACGCATGCGCTCGCGGAAAAATAAACTCACCGCCTGCAATTATCACCCACTGGCGGAATGCGTAAGAAAGTCGTGGCAACCGTAGAAAGTCGTCAGATTACTAGCTCATATTACTAGTGAAAATTAAATTGATCCAGGAGGGTACGAGTATTGACGACTTTTCAACAATTTTCCTTTGACATTGAAGAATTTGCTGTCTGTCTCGCCTGCCACCATATTTGTGTGCGAATCTCCCCATTTGCAAGTGATATCTATGCAACCTCATAGATAGATGATGACTACTGTAAAAAAGTGAATTGAAAATGTGGTTACGAAAAAGTACAGGTGGGAATCTACTTGAAAAGTAATTATGTCTGTACTGTGTAGCAGTGGGCTGTTTGCTGCAATTCAACCAGTGTCTTCTATACAATTACACTCAATAAGAAACTAACTATAGTTATAAATGTGGGGAATACAATTTATATCTTAACTCAAAATTGTGAACGCGAGAGGGTAGGAACTTTGAAGCGGGATGGTTTCTTCCTGTGGTAATACTCACTCAAGATGAGATAGTGATGATATTTCTATGTTACTTCATTCAGATATTTATACGTTCGCACTGTTTATTTTTTATTATTTTAACTGCTTAACGTCTCTTAACAGCGAGGTCTTTAGAGACGGGAAAGGATGGGAGGCAAGGAATGGGAAGGAATTCGGCCATGGCCTTTTGAAGGAAGCATCCCGGAATTTGCCTGGAGTGATTTGGGAAACCATGGAAAACCCAAATATGGATGCCCGGACGTGGATTCGAACCGCCATCCTCCCGAATGCGTGGCCAGAACGCTATCCGTTACACCACCACCCTCGATGTGATTCATTTTATTGGTATATATTACTTCTTTTCTAATGTGTCATTTTATTAGTATGTATAACTTCTTCTCTAATGTGTCATTTGCACGGTTGGTACGGGTATATTATACATACAGTACTTATCTCTTTTCCTTACTTCAGTATATTTGAAGGATATCTCACAATGTTCTACATTATTTCTTTGGTATGCTGATGATTGTTGTTTATTCTCGCATCTATTTCGTATAATTTAGGAAGAATTATAATTGGATTTCTTTCTATCAAATTTCTGTGCTTAGTGTGTTCTCGAGCTTATATTTTCTGTTTGGAGCCCGTAATAAAGAATGATAACTAGCACGAGCTCAAAGAAATTTTTATTGTAATTCATTTATGATACTTTCGTTATATACAGGAAAATGTACCGGCTTGTTTTTCGTAACGTCACGATGTTATTAAATACTTTGTCAGATATACTCTAAATCTATTACACTAGCACTTGTTTGCAATGTTTCGACCACGATTTCTGATCATCATCAGGGGTACAACATCCTGCTCAGTCTACAGGACGCTTACCAGTAGACTTGGCAAAAGTTTGCTTATCTGAAGAAGAACCGAGACCGTGGACGGGACCCAGAATAAAGTGGGTGCGCACTAGATGCAGAGTTTATCTCGTGAAACATTTGGTGACAGGTGCCATAATTATTTCATTATTGTCAAAGTATTCCGATTTTATAAATACCGAATATCACATTCGATGTTCAGAGTATTAACTTTTCAGTGTGACAACTGACATATCATTCGTCTTCGGCTATTCACAGATACTATGGTCCATAGGTTTTGAGGAGAAGATTAAATAGGTTGTTAACAACCAAACGTTTCGAAAACGAGTAGAAAGTACTATGCGGTGTGCCGAGTTGCGTGTGTTTCGAAGTGTTGTCCGTTCTTGTATAGGGGTCATCTGCTGCATTCAGGGTATGAGGGCCATTGAACCTGTGTTGTTTTACTTGCGTGAACGGCTTTCTGCGGCGGCTGAAATTCCTCAAACACCTACTGGACAGCTCAGTGACCGCTACTCAGGATCCTGGGTGACCGGGTTCGACGTTCGGTGCGCATAACGGCCCCAGCTTACAGCTAGCCAGAGCCTTCACCGCGAAAAGGTGGAATGTATTGTTATCAGCCACCAGGGGCACTATCACTTAAGAGGGTTCTCTGAACATGGTTCAGCATGCATATCGCGAAGAACTTGAAAAATCTGTACAGTAGGTTCTTAGACTTTAGCCACCAAATGTTTTAGTGTAGTGCATCAACGGGTTTGCGGCTCACTATTTGACATCTTGGAATGTGTCCCAAGTCGTTGAAAAGTTCACCTTATCTAACTCCTTTAAGATGGACAGTATATTAATTCATCCATTAAATGTAATTAGTAATAACAAAGAGTGTAGAAATTACACTCGCTACTCGGTTTTTGATAGTTTTAAGTAATGAGGAAGAATGTTATTATTTTTACTGTCTTTGAATGCTAGTTTCCGTACTGAGGTGCCGACCATAAATTTACATTTAAATACGTATGTAATTGTGGTTTATGTTTGTTAATTGAGATCATAATCTGTTCGTCACTGATATTTGAATTTAAAGACACAAAGAAAGGCTTATGGCAACTTTTTCTATGAAATAGAGGCACTACAGAGAGGAATCAACAACGTGGTACTTTGTTTTGACATCAGTTTTCGAGAGATTTGCTAACATCGTGTAGTTGCAAATGTTCGCAGATTTTTTTTTTTTTTTTTTTTTTTTTTTTTTTTTTTTTTAAAAGAAGAATCGATGTTCTGTAACTTGAGTTTATACGTCTATACATGTCATTATATTTGGTGGAACTATTTATCGAATACTGGTCCACCAAATATTTCAGTTTTGTCATTAGTGAACTTCTCGTAACCTTTTTATCTTACAATGCCATATTCCCCGAAGAGAACGGATTTTATTTTGTCTAACACATGAGTAAGCTCTTTATGGTCACAGCGATAACAGGTTAAGTTGTTTTTGTTTTAAATTTATTTATATCTTTTTCGATAACATGTTTTGAAAATGTCAAACAAACAAACCATTACATGACAAAAGAAGAACGATCTTCAGCACATGCATGTCAGATGGCGACTGCGCATTACTATCATAGTTTTGCAGTATCTAAAATGTTTTCTCATATTTAGAACCTACAACTCACTTCGTGGAACAAAGTTAACACTGCCGATAGACCCAGGTAGGATACGACGTAGTTCAATAACCCTTAACTTTTGTGATGCCCTCGTTGGAAATTTAATACAACTGCCTGTGAAAACATTTATTGAGTTACTGGACCAAAAAGATTTGAAGATATGATATTAATCACCGCCATTGATACTTATAAGAAAGACTACGTTCCGAAAATCTCTCAGCCTAGTCCATAGATGGAAGTACTTCTGAGAAAATATGAAACAAAATTTGGTGATCATGCTACTGTAATCACAAGTCTTGATACTTAAAAGAGTACTGTAAAATTTTGAAATTAAAACGTAGAATAGTGGTTAGAATACTTCACTATTCATACTTGTGTAACGCAGTTTAAGAAATTATGAAGACGTTTCGATAAAAAATTATATCAGAATTTTTTGTAAAATGCAGTTTCAATAACAAAAGCACGTTGTAATTTTGCAAAAATATGACAACAAAAGAATCTTTTTAGTCAAAACGTCAGCGAAAGGCATTGAAATTACCTTGTAAATTTTTCAAAAGCTAAGCTAAAAAGAAAATGCTTACAGGTTGATGTAATTAGTTTTTTGTTTGAAAGACGGTAAAGTACACATTCTAATTCTTGAAAATCTTTTGAACACAAACTAATTACGATTTTTGTGCTAGGATAAAAGATACGTTAAAAGGAGATGTGAAATTTTGCATCGGAATTGATCAATTTTGATATATTAAACACTTTCATCACTCCAATAATTCCAGTAGTACTGATTGGTCCTCTACAGCGATGACGGTGGTTCAGCTAAAACTATTACAGTAAAAAATAGAGAACTGATATGGTATTTCTCTTAATTGGTCCCTGGAGAGTTAAAATTGAGATTGTATGTCCAGACCGTTATTTGAATTCGAGCCCTGCAAAATTTACCTTCCTGCTCATATTGCATGAGATTAAATGTCTAAGCGACAAATCTCTAATGGAATGAAATACTAAGGAAACTGTGGGTAGTGATTGTCTCTTTCGTATTACAGTTCCGATAAATATGACTTGAACAAGTTGGGAATACAGCTCGGACAACATCAGATATTCGTTGAAAAAACACGTTATGGTTAATATTAAATAAATAAAAATGTCGGTGTTCTTGGAGGTAAGGAATGAGTAGCTTGTTTTTGGTACTACAAAACGGTTTCTTTCCTGCTGGATACAGAGAATAATTACGACTGCAGTGTGACCGAGATTTGACTTGATGTATAAGACGGTAAAAAGTGACAAGGTATTACAAAAATGTTTTCAGGTTGCTGACCAAGAGTCGTACATGTAGAACGATGCAAGATGACAGAAGGACACTGAACTAGGGAAAGTTCAGATATATCTGAAGACTCGATTGAAAGATATTAAACAAGTAGCATGAGGCATAGATACTGTTGTCGCAGGTGTATACGTTCGTTGTAAGGGTGAGGCCAGGCTTGTGGCCTGCGGACTCACCGAGGGCCGCGGCGAGCGCCAGCAGCAGCGGCAGCAGCCACCTCTGGTCGCACGTGGGGGGTTCCATCTGGCTGCTTGGTCACAACTGAGTGCCGCATCCCGTGTCGGCCGCTCTTGTAGGACAAGTCGGAGGAACACAGGCAGGGCCCCCACTCCGCGCGCTCTCCGACCTACTAGCCGCACTGCCGACGTCGGCTCTCTCTCCACCTGCAGCCGACGTAAACAAACGCCACCCCACACTCCATTCTCATCAGATTTCAACAGCAGAGGCCGAAGATGACGTCCCCTCCACCAATGGACCATAATGTCCAAAATAATATAGTATAAGGGCGGCCGCGCAACTCAGGCGGTAGAGCGTCTGACTACGGTCCGGATGATCTGGGTTCGATCCCAGACGAAGCTGAGGATTTTTTCTTGAGGCTGAACGTCCGGAACTGCTTACCTGCCCCATTCAGCCAGTTGTCAAATGAGTACCGTGGAGGAAACTCCGCGGAAGGTAAAAAAAAAGGCCGGACCGTTTCCCTGACCACGGCACGTCCACTCTAGTGCCTACGGTCAGGAAATAGGAATGCAGAGCTCTACCTTCGCCAGGCCTACGGGAATACGGCTTTAAAGCTGTGAAAACCCACTGCCTTTACCTAAGGAGGACAAGTGTTAACGCATTTAATTTCTACAATGTTATCTGCCCAAACTAGCTTTGTTAACCGTTCCCCGTGATACCAAATACGTTTAATGCTACGACATGGGTATCCCCTTTGCTTTGTGGTGGACAACTCGTGACTCATCACTTGGAAAGTATTTAAAAACAAATTAGACTGTGGAAAGGTTAATTATGAGGTGGGCCTGGTCGTAAGAAACGTAAAGAAAATCCATGTTCTTGATGAAGGGACCATTTCGCACGGACTGATTTCGGGGAACCTTGAAAATCCGGCCAAGTTCTAGACGAACTGTGTGCACTCAGCTTTCCGTACTGTAATGTCCTTCGGACGTATGGATGTGGTAGGACTGACGCCAGTCTATGGGCCCGAAAATCAGTCCTTTACATGTGCGTAGCGGACTGCATTCTGCGCCCCTGCAACGCCGCACCAATGTGAATCATGAGAGCGGAGGAGGGACTGAGTTCCGGCCAGAAATCTAACCGAGTCTGGTAGGCCCGCCGCACAGTGGTTCAGCATTGGAATATAGTGGACATTCGACCATACGTCATAATATCGATGAAAAAAAAAAATGTATGGGTAGAAAACTATTTTTTTTTCACGGCCCTATATCAAAGTGTCAAAGTCAAACCTTATGCAATGATAAGTACCTATCCTACTTAATATTACAACATAAAAATTTCTTGCGTATCCTTGCCGCTTTGAAAACAGGGCGCAAGTGAATTTCGGGGATAAAATATAGCGAACATTCGAATTAAAGTCATAATATCGATCCAAAAAAATTTCTTTAGGTAGCATTTGCTGTGCTGATCAAAAATTACTATGTTAAATTTTTTTTGGATCCATATTATGACTTTGGTTCGAATGTCCACTATTTTTTAATCATGAATTTCACTTGCACCCTGTAGTCAAACCGGCAAGGATACGCAAGAAATTTTTATGTTGTAATATTAAGTAGGATAGGTAGGATAGATACTTATTATTGCATAAAGTTTGACTTTGACACTTTGAAGTATTGCTGTGAAAATAAATAAAATAGATTTCCACCCATACATTTTTTTAAGTGTGAAGGACTCATTTTAATCAAAAATTGAACATAATAATTTTTTATCAGCACAGCAAATGCTATTTAAAGCAATTTTTTTTGTATCGATATTATGACTTAAGTTCGAATGTCCACCATATTCCAATTCTGAACCACTGTGCGCCGTACCTAATCTACTGGGAGAATGTCTAATGTTGTCATCTGTCTGCGAAACGTTTCTCTTTGTTTTATATACAGTATTTTTGTTTGTTTGTGAAATGTGTAGTTTATGAGGCGGAGATTATGGACCGTCCCAGCATTTGCTTTTTTGTTTGTTTGTTTACTTATGGCTTTACGCCTCGTCAACGTCGAGGTCATTAGAGGCGGGATGGGACTAGGGACAAGGAACGGGAAGGAATTCGGTCTTGGTATTTTTGAAGGAAGCATTCCGGAATTCACCTGGAGTGATTTGGGGCAACCGTGGAAAACTCAAATCTGGATGCCCGGACGGGATTCGAACCGGCGTCCTCCCGAATGCGAGGCCAGAGCGTTAGCCGCTCACCCACCACGCTCGGTCCGGCAGTAGCGTAGGACAGCGGTTCCCAACCTTCATTGCTATACGACCCACTTTTAAGTAAAAAAAATTTCGTGACCCACCTAATATGAGAGTCTATCTAATATCAGAATGGGAACTGTTGTATGAATTCGATACGCTATCGACTATCTTATCCTACGAAAACGCAAATTTTCGTACAAAGGGTATACTAGAATTCAAGAGGCCTACCTGTGTAGTCAAGATGCCTTTCAACTTTTGATGGCTGCATGCATTAGTTGGACAAATTTTTACAACAAATCACGCACTGAGGTGTAGGCTCCTCTTCATTATCCGAAAACACAAACCCGTATTTCAAATAATCCGGGATATACTTTCGTAGATACGTCTTTTGATTTTTCACGCTGCCTGCATTGTAATTACAAATACTTGGTGGTGGTTCGGTAACATTCTCAAACTTATTATTATTAGCCGTGGAGGTTGAAGTTTCCTCACGATTTGGATACTCTCTTTTACGGCACGATCCAGTCTTCAACCAACTTTCCATAATCACTTAAAATCTGCTCTCAATCAAAACAAAACGCAAATAATAACTCACTCTCACAAGCAGAGAAATACTGTTTCGATCAAAGATTTTGGTTTCGATTCAAGAATAAACAAGAAAATGACAATGAGAGAAATAAAATTGCAGGTGGTACGCGCGCGCAATTTCGCTCTAGAGCGGGGAGGGAGAGGGGGTGTTCAGGGGTTGCCATAATGATTGCGCGAAATACTGCCGCTGCAAGGAGGATATTGCATAATACCGGCTGACAGTTTAAGAAAACCTTCTTTTTTTCTCACAAAGTTTTAATTTAAGCTAATAGCTTTCGTGATTATTGCACTTGTAAAATATTTTGTTATATTTTTTAAATAGATGAAATAAAAGATATATTTTTGTGGTAAAAACCTCGATTGTTCCGCGGCCCACCAAAACACAAGCCGCGACCCACCAGTGGGCCGCGAC
The DNA here is from genome assembly GCA_031002005.1 of Vandiemenella viatica. Taxonomy (NCBI): domain Eukaryota; kingdom Metazoa; phylum Arthropoda; class Insecta; order Orthoptera; family Morabidae; genus Vandiemenella; species Vandiemenella viatica. Next base: position 352,057,371 of record CM061920.1, read on the forward strand.
CCATAGGTTGGGAACCGCTGGCGTAGGAGATTGCGGGAAACCGCCTAGAAACCGCAGTCAGGGTGGCTGGTATGCTCCCTTGTATGTACCTCCCCGATCCAGTTGTGCACCACCTCAGCCCACTGAGCCACTCTGTTGGGTTGTAGTCAAATAAATATTACACCAGTATTTGCCCGCTGCTACGTCCGCGCAGATCAAGATGCGTGGCTTAATATTTTTTCTATATTTTCGAGTTGTCCTCGAGAAGAATATCATGTAAGAAGTTTCATTTATTTTTTCTACTTTCTTGTTTCCGGTGTTCCTCCAACTATCGGAAAGGTTTTATCTGTAGGTTTTCGTTTATCTTAACGCATGGTAATTTAGAAAAAATAAGAAATTCACTAATCAAAAGTTCATAAAGATAAGTGGAAATTAATCTTTTAATACGAAGAAGAAATATTGCACATAAATAAAATCAAGTTTGGATTGTATCGGAGATTTGCAATGCAGTATGGTAGTAACCTACATAGTAAAGTAAATTTATTGAAGTATTAATAAATCAATTGTAAAATGAATCACAGCCAACCTGTTTTTTTTTTTTTTTTTTTTTTTTTTTTTTTTTTTTTTTTTTTTTTTTTTTTTTTTTTTATCGCTGCCTTTGCGGCTGTGATTTGAAGTCCCACTACCTTCGGTAGTATAACTTCTAGGATAGGGTGTTTATTTTTTGGGACACTTTTTATTTCACTTTCAGGGGAAAAACCAGGGCTATGACCATCTAGGATGGTCTTAATGGTGAAAAAACCCCTGCGGAGTTCATGTTCTGTGCTGCTCTATGATGGCTGGTATAGAATACTGAGGGGAACTTTATACTTATGCCAACGTCTCGGCATTACCGTTCCAATCGACTCAGTTCTTTCGTCTCTGGCGTCGTTCAATTTCTTGTGGAATTTTTCTGTTAGATTAAATATTTCGGTATTTATTAAGGGAATATGTGTCTCGTTATGTAGAGTTTCTATTGGTGTATATCTGGGTGCGTTTAGTATCATCCTTAGACATCTGTTCTGGAGTAGCTGGATTTGTTGTAGATTGGTTTGGCTTGCCATGCCCCATATCTGGCATCCGTACATTAAAAATGGGAGAATAACCGATTTGTATATTCTTATTTTTGTATTAAAACTGTAGGTTGCTGCTTCGTAATACTGGTGAAAGGTTGGAAATAATTGCTAGTCCTTTTGTTTTCCTATCCATGATATGTTGTCTAAAAAGTAATTTGTTATCCAGTAATATCCCCAGGTACCGATGTTCTTTAACCCAGGGGATATTTTGGTTCAAAATTTTTAAATTCTTGTTAATTTCTGGCCTTTTTTTTTGTGAAATAGATTCCCGCACAATTTTCCAGGATTGATTTTGATTTTATAGTTTCTGCACCATTTACTGATCTCATCTAGTCCTTGTTGTAGGTGAGTAACGTTAAGATCATGTCTTCTTCCTGATGTGTACTCTGTAGTGTCATCGGCAAACTGTGCCAGGTTCACATAAGGCGGGGTCGGGATTTTGTTTGTATAAATTTTGAAAACTGGCGGTGCGATAACGGATCCTTGCGGAATTCCAGCTGGAATCGGGAGTGTTGAAGACCTCTGTCCGTCAACTTCTACGTAGAATTTTCTGTCGGCTAAGTAATTACCGATTGAATTTAATGTAGCAGTGTTTAATAGCCGTTTGAGTCCGTAATTCCTGTATAAGTTTAGCGTGCCAAACCTTTGTCGTAAGCTTTTTCTATGTCTAAAAATACTGCTGCTGTAGATTTGCTAAAGTTAAAAATTTTTTGTTATATCTTCTGTAATACGGAGGAGTTGAGTTGTTGCAGTTACGCGGCTTTGAAATCCGAATTGTTCTGGTCTTATCGTCCTTTTCTTCTTCGAGACTGGTGTTAATCCTCTTCAGCAGTATTCTTTCTAGTATCTTTGATGTTGACGAAAGAAGACTAATTGGGCGGTAGTTTACAGCTTGGCGGGGTCCTTTTC